>CM062820.1:524357541-524918862 GCA_031772625.1 Pinus tabuliformis
AACCTGAGATCGAAGATATTTCACCATGCATAACAACAATCCTTTGTGTGCATTCTCCAGGGACCGATTCTCCAAGTTTTTCCTGGCATGATCAGGAGGACATTCAGAGTGGTCCAAATCAAGAAATAAGCCAATACCACCAGGATTACATCGAGCATTGGTTCAAGGTTACAATTCAGTCAAAGTACCACTCTCATCTTCAAATAATCTCTGCATCATATCTTTCAAAGATGTTGACTGTTCGTGCTCATGTACCATCTAAAGTTTATATGTTAAATATGGGCATGATTATATCTTTGTACCTGATTCGCACATGGCTTCATTGGAAGTTCTCTTTCACTTGAAAGTATCTCTTCTCTTCAGTATAGTAGGAAAGTCAGTATTGTAATAAATAAATAAAATAGTAAAGAGAAAAATAAGTCATTTTGTGAAAACCAGCTTGTCTGGTGCAACTGGACAGGGACTTTGCTTGAAAACCAGGTAATTAGTAGGCAAGGTTCCCAATAAAATTTGTAAATTTGTATGAGTTCTTCAAATCATTTATCTTTCATGTCATTATGTTTTTACTTGAGTTGGTTGATATGGGATTCCTTAAGGCCCACCTGCCAACAAGCCTTGTCCCCCCGACATCAGCACATCATCTGGGACCAAGGTTAGGGTTAGATAAGGTACCTGGGAGCCTGCATGCCTTAATGGCACATATCCTTGTCATCTACTAAGGAAATACATCAATGTTTCTTGGTGGATGAATTCTGCAGTCCATTCGACTTCGAAAATCTATTCATGGCTAGTAGAATGTACCTAGTGCCTTGATTCCCATTATCATCACAGGTGGGATATCTCCTATTGGTTAACAACTTCCTCAATGGTCGGTAATCTAATGATTCTTGCTTATGTTCGACATCAACACCATTTATTCACATAAGCAGGATTGCACATGGTGTGTAGCGGTTGAAGACTATATGGTTTTGTGATCTCAATACAGATTTGCAGCAGTGTGGACATTTGTAGCAACATTTTCTTTTCCTGTGGCAGTCATCTTAGCATCTTGATCATCATTTGCAACAATCATATTCCTTCTTTGTTTGGGGACATACAACTCCTCAGGCATGGGGGGGGGGGGGGGATAAGGGGACCTTCATTTTTCAACTTCCTTTACTATCTCTAGTTCAACCTTCTTCAGTAGATCCATATACACATCAACAACAGTCATTCCAGCTCCAAATTTTAGCCGTGTTCCGGTTCATCTTCCACTTTAGCAAGTACATCAAAAGTAAAGGTAAAACTTGAGGTAAATTTGGCTTATGATTCTCTAATTCATTAGAAAGTGAAAGAAACTTAATGAATCACCACTTCTCATTCCATGCATTTCATCTTTCATAAATCATCATCATTTTGTCATCCTTCCATTCACTTCGCATATACTCTAATTACAAGACCATGTTAAAAGCAAAAACCTTATCGTGCATTGATAAAACAACCTCTATGATGTCTTCTCCTTCCATGATGAAAAAACACTAGGATGAAGTCATTACTACCTGTTGATGCCCCGAAAATCGTTGTATCAACAATGGGGGATAACCACCCGGTCTGGACCTTAATACAGCTCCTTTTCCGTTTGGAATGGTGGCTCCGACTTGGGATAATGGGACTAGTTTCCCAGTAATGAATAAACAGGATGGATGAATGATTTATTGTCTAATCTAATGATAGGCGAATAACTTAATCTATCAACAAAATAAAATATCTACTACTAATCCCAGGAAATATTGTACTTTGAAGAGTAGCGCTTGATGATCTATGTTTATTAACAAGCATATAGATGACTCCATCTAATAAACATGGACATTTATTCATACAAGGATTACTTTGCTTAAATAGTTAAACAAAGTGATTAACGCAATATTGCTACACTTATCATTTATATAATCAATACATATATGATCAAAAGAAAAACATTACTATAAACATCCAATAGTGGAGGAAATAAAGAAATGCTGTTAAAACTCATACATATATTCGATAATAGCAAAGGCGATCAAACGACAATTCATATAAAAGGAATGAATTCAGACATAGATAATAGTACCATATGAGCTGCTAGTCACTCCCGATATCAATCGCTATTTGAGATTCTTCTTCCAACGCAGAAATACTTTCAAACAAAGACAGTAGTGCACATTTGCATAAAAGCTTCCTTGCCAAAATTAGAATAATTGGTCCAGTTTTATAAAAGAATATGGCTGAAGTACAGTAGTGCAACTTCAATCTTTAAGTCAAGTACAAAACTTTATGACCCTTTCCAAAACAATGAAAGGGTCTATAAATACTAAATTAAACTAACTATCTATGAAACTGAAATCCTACTTAATTGGTATCGAATGATCTTGAATATCTCCTGCTCAGTGATCTGGCAGTCGACGGCATGAATCATCATGTAGGCTATTTGCCTTTAAACTTGAGCTGACTTATCACAAGCATTGGCTCCACTTCGGGAGGTCTGTTGAGGCGGGAGTTGAGCTGGGCGGCATATGTGGCATCCTGAATATCGGGAATAATATACCCGATTGCATCTGTAAGGCATTTGAGGGCGGCTCTTTGAGTGTGCGGTTTTACCAAGAAGAACCAATAGGCGTCCCATGTTAAACTGTTAATTCCAAGAATTAATCTCCCATTTTTCTCCAGATTCGGATAACATGACTGCTCCAATGTTTTCGCCGCTGTCAATTTACCTGGAGTGCATTGGGAAATCATGTTAGACAAGTAGAGAGTATTATTAACCAATTCAACCAAATTACTTGTGGTTGATTTGCATCTTGAAATTGCCCTTTCTGCTTTCATTAACTGGGACTGCCATTCTGTAAATAATATTTCTTTATGTGATTCTAAAATCCTTGGTAGATTTGCTGCCTGTCCCTGATCGGTGTCTTGCCACTGAAGAAACTCAGTTAATGTTTCATCAGCTTGATCCAAGTCTGTTCTAGCTTTTTCTGATTGTTTACTTATTGATGTCGTTAAATCGCATAATGGTTCCGCCTAGGCGATTTGTTGGCATAAAAGCTTGATCTGTGTTATTAATGCCTTATTTATCTGTAATGCCTCCGATTTGAATTCGGCTATCTGTGGAAGATCCTTTGTCTTCTCTAGTTGGCTGATAGTTGAGCAATCTGCTCATCTTTTAACTTCAACATTTGTTCATTTTCTGTTAGTTTCTGCTCTTAGTTGTGCAATGCCTCAGACAACTCTTTCTGCTTCTGGACTGCGCTGTGATCAATTCTCTGTTTCTCTTCCTGCAATTGTTGAGTTAATTGATTATTTATTTGTTGTTGTGTCAACAATTGCCGTTCTGCTTGCTCTGCCTTCTGCTGTGCTTCTGTTAGTTGTGCTTGCAATAAAAAGATCTCCTGGTCTTTTGTTTTTAATAAAAGACTCACCTCTGATGCCTTATCTATTGTTGCTGCCGAATAGGCTCCAGCATATTGTGATAGTTTTGTTAGGTCATCAGAGGGGTCAAATTCCTCCTTCCAAACCACATTGCCCGTGACCGTTTGTTCTGGGAATAGGGAAGTTTGATCAGTCCTTCTTCTCTTCCTTTGTCGTTTTACCACAACTTTGTGTCTCGGGCTATAGAAGACATTCAAGGGAGGAATTTCTTCTATCTGCAAGATAATTTGATCGGAGGGATCCTTTGGGATTATTTCTACTTCCTTCGAACTGGGTAGGCCACTGGTTCCACTTGGAACCTGTTTTGAAGTTGTCTCCTGTGTATCTGTCTGTTTTTGAAGTTTCGGTGTCCTTTGAACATCAGACTACTGATAATTGAATCAAATTGCTACCATTCCTAGAGCAATTTGGGATCAATTTGAGTATCTACATTTACCTCTATGTTGCTCTGTTCCTGCTCTTTAGTCTAGGTTTCTTGCTCTTGCACTTTCTTTCTGTGTTGTAACTGGAGGTTCCTTAGATTTGTGTCTGTTCAGGCTCGCTTGGTCCTTTTGCTGGGGTGTTGCCAACAGATCTAGAGGCAGAGTTTGCAACCTCTGTTCTCTAAGTCTGTTGAATTCAACTAACCCTTCATCTTTGTATTCCATTATGGCCAGCGATCTAACTTGATACATTGATTCAGCTGAGGAGAACACATCATCAAACTTATCTTCTATATGATCAAACTTTGTCAATTTGGCTTGTTCGAGTGCATTATAGGCGACCTTTTTGGGATCAAATCTCCTATTAGGGAGAGTCGTTAGAGTTAATGACTTCATCTTCATAGCTTCTTTTTCTGCATGTTTGAAATCATGCAAAGTGTAGACACCACATCTTAGAGGAAAGGAGGGCCAGACCTGCTTCTTATTTTTCTTCAGAGTTTGTGTAACTCCTTCGGCAATAATCTGATAGGCTATCTCCCTTGCCAGCAGTTTATCAGGTATGTACAAAGGAAGGACATGAGGTTCGGCTTGGCTGCCGAAAATTCTTACATAAGTAAATTTCTCCTCTCTGAACCATCTTCCTATTGATGTCAAATCAATCCCTGCTTGGTAAGAAATTTTGGGAGTAGGTTTATTAAAAATAGAATAATGAATGGATAACATGAAGCCGTTGCAGACTTGGTATAAATGGTGCTTATAGGAAGTCTTCCACAATTTCTGATGGTATATGTGAATTGGCGTGGGGTCTTGTGTAGTCCACCTCCAGCCGAGTACAGGAAACTCAGAATTAAAACACAGGGTATCTAGTGTATAAGCATTGTAGTAGAATGGGGGTATAAGCCTTTCGGAGACGGAAGTTTTAGTTCTAAAATTAAGAACTGCTGTCGCTAGCTTATCTGACAGTATGGTTGCCCAATCCATTATCTCACTATTACATGCCGCTTCCATCAAGGGAACCATTTCAATGGTGAAATTAGCGGAATTGTGCAACCCCCACAATCTACACATCATTATCCCAGCATAACAATACGAAGAACATAGAGAATCAACAGAGTACTTACCGGAAGTTTCAGGCTTATGTTTCGCCGGATTTTGCCTCCACTCCCGAATGGGTTCAGATTCAGTTTCGTTCTCATTTCGGAATTTCTCCAGAAATGCCTTGTTGTACTTTTTCTCTAGCTTAGGCAAATGATACATTTGCCTCAAATCATTAGCCTTGAATGAACAGAAGATTCTTCCATCTCTGGTGCAGAAGGTCATGTCTGTGATTGGGATTTCCTCAATTGCCCATTTCACTACATCCATATATGGGAGAATTTGTTCCCGAGCTGCTATCCGATGAAGGAAAGAGTCGACCAAGTCTTTTAAAGTACCATCAGATTTTCGACTGGAACCTGCTGTAGCTTGTACTGCCGTCACCTTTGGTTCTTCGGCCTCGATCAAATTATAGGTACTTTTCCAAGTGGTCTTGCCAAGTCCTGAACATGTAGTATCAGAAATCAATCCTTTCTTTTTAGTTGTTGGATCAGCGATGACTTGTCCTGTGGCTGGTGCAGCGGAAGCGATTGCGGTTTTCTTAGACTTCTTCCCCATTCTGCTTGAATCTATTACTTTGAAAGAATTCTGCACAGTAGTGGAAATAAGTGTAACACAGAGAATTGGTAGCAAAAACCAAATATGAGTGAAATATATTGATAAATGGACGATGAAGGATTAACTTAAAGTGGCCGCGGATGCAATCTATGAGAAGATTTTTTAAATTTACTATTTCATTAAATGGGCATTAAAACCTGCCAATCCTTTAAATGCCCATCATATCGCTTATCGGCCGAATGATTTGTTTAAGCGTGCCTTGGATGTTTTGGTGGTTGAGCACAGGTGAATCACTATTTGAAAGATAAGGCCTTTAATACGAATTAATCGTAAAATCCCGGCTTTAACACTTTTTTTAAGTTTGCGCTTTTGGCTTTATCGCAATCGGGCGTCGGGGAAAAACTTAAATCTTTATATTGACACCTTTTGGAATTCCCGATCGCCGATAGCGATATCACATCGCATCGCATCGGGAGTATTAACTGGGGTACTTTAGAAAGCATGCATGGTATATCCTCGATTGCCGATTGCGATATCGCATCGCATCAGGGCGAAAGGGATGTGATCGCAACGCATCGGAGCGAAAAGCACTTGATCGCATCGCATCGGAGCGGGAGGCACTTTTGTTATGGGAACTTATTATTGCCGATATCCGATAGCCTATTGCATGTTATCGCGTCGGAGAAAACCAAATGGGCCTTTAAGTTATGCCTCCTTTGTCATTGTGATATGCGATCGCTTTATCGCAATGATAAAAGATTAATCATTTATATTATAAGACCAAATAATTGGTTTTTTGTAATCTTTTCATTTTGTTTTCGGACCTTTTTGAATAATACAAAGTTGATACCAATTAAAATAAAAAGGGACCCATTTCATATTATAGTTTTATGAATAAAAATTGGTATGAAATGGGGGGTTGTTGTAGAGCACAACAATTGGCGATTCGCTGGAAGAAACAGTTATCTCTGAAAAGTATGGAAATACTTAAACTTTTTCAAAATAGAGTTCTCATCAAGGGGAAATTTATAATATAACTAGGTATATATGCATTCCAAATAAAATGAAACTATCTTTGCTAATTCCTCTCTTGTTTTAAAATTAGATACATTCTAAGTTTTAAATTGGCCTTCATTGGTTGATAGTGATAAAACAGAAAACCTTTTCAAATCAGCTTTTAGAATTGACTCCTTTGTCATAGGTAGAGCCTCTGCTGCCAGCAAACGTTCATAGTTTCGATAGGGATACCTTTTTAACCATGCTATTGTCCATTGTCCTGCTCATTTCAGAGTATGATTAACAGAATGAATTCAAAACATGCTTTTCATATTTTGCATTTCTTTTCCACTTTTCTATTATTTTGTAAGATAAAAATCCATTGTCCTGGTTTGGTGACCAGCTTAGTGACAATGCCATTCACTGGTAGTAATTTAACCGAACAAGCTGGCTCGTGATGAGACCCCTTGTCTTATAATTCTAAGCCATTACCCTGTTTTGGTATGCAGTATTGGTAATGTCGGTTAAACTATTTCCCTATGATCATGGTAAGCAGGCTTGTAATAAGACCTCTTATCTTTTATATCAAATATTTTAAAATTACACTCTGAGTAATCATAAGCTTTGGTGAGTGGGATGGACAATTTTCTCCTTAAGAGTAAATGGATGACAAGGTAAGAGTTAAGGCTGCTAAAGTTGGATTAGTTTCTATTTTAATATTCATAACCTTTTTGTGACCAATTTAAAAACATAAAATGATTTACAATATTTCTAAACTTTGAGAAGCATTCACAAAAATTGAAGTGTAGTTTCAGAATGCAATTACACCTAATTTCCCAGAAATTATCCTTTTTGTTTAAGACTTCTATTATTTTAAAAGTAAATATCAACCCTACTTGTTTTGAGCAACTTTCAAGTACAACAAAGGTCAATGGAAGATATCTCACAACTTTATTTTCTAATGATCCTACGAACTACAAAATTCTAAAAAAGGGAGAAGGGGTTACCTTCTCAATTGAAGAATTTCTTTAAGATGAGGCCATTAACAGGGAGAGAATCTCTCAAACCTGATAAATCTTGTAATATGAAGGTCGAATGGCCTATCTTCTCACAGATCTGAAATGGCCCAAGCCGCATCTTCTGGAACTTGGTGTGTTTTCCCTTGTCCTCATGGGCTTTGTCCCATTTCAGAACCAAATCACCGACTTGAAATTGTTTTGAACCGGATGAGACTAAATCAAAGGATGACTTGATAATTTGATGATGTTTTGCATGAATAACTTTGGTCTTTTCTCTTTCCTCTTCTAATTTTAGAATTTGGTCATGTCTAAGTTGAATGGAAGAAGAAGGGCTTTCCTCAATAAACTGTACTAAGGCTAGAGAAGGAAGAACAAGATTTGTTGGTAGCACTGCTTCTTTTCCATACACAAGGTTGAACGGAGAAGAACCTATGGAAGCCTTTTGCGTTATCCTATCAGCCCATAGTGCGAATATTAAGGATTTGTGCCATTTTTTATGATTCTGTTCGATGGTTCGCTTAATAATTTTAATCAGATTTTTATTTGTAGACTTTGCTAAACCATTACCCTGGGGATAGTAATTAGCAAAATATTTTAATTTAAATCACCTTTTAATAGCGAAATCAAACATAGCATTGCCTGAGAAGTAAGATGCATTATAAAAAACAAGAGCATTTGGGACACCAAACCTGGTAATGATGAATTGATCTATGAATTCAATGATTGCCTCAGAATTTGTTGTCTTCAAAGGAATTGCTTCAACCCATTTAGTAAAATAATCAATAGCAGTAAGGATATGCTTATGCTGCTTGGAAGAATGTGGAGTAATTTCTCCGATGATATCCAATCCCCATTGCTCAAATGGTTGTTCAATGTTGACTGGTTGCAAAGGGAAAGCTGGTTTTCTTTGTCTTCCACTAGAAGTTTGACATTTTCGGCATTTCCTTACATATTCATGTGCATCTCTAAACAGAGTGGGCCAATAATATCCAGCATGAATGATTTTGTGGGCTGTTGTATCAGCTCCAAAATGTCCTCCTGCTGGTCCATCATGTAATTCCTGCAAGACCTTTTGTGCTTCAGGTTTTTCTAGGCATCTTAATAA
Organism: Pinus tabuliformis; assembly: GCA_031772625.1. Lineage (NCBI taxonomy): Eukaryota > Viridiplantae > Streptophyta > Pinopsida > Pinales > Pinaceae > Pinus > Pinus tabuliformis. Next base: position 524,366,181 of record CM062820.1, read on the forward strand.
GATTGAATCATAACTTTGCCTAAAAAGCACATCATCAATAATTGTGAAATTTTTTTCTTTTAATCTAATGTCCCTTTTGTTTTTGTAAGACAGGTTAGGAGGTGCATATCCATTTTTCAAATAAAATATTAAGTCAACATATTGTGATTCAGAATCAGTAATACTTATCTGGTTGATTTCTTTGGTTTGATCTGTATCACCTGATTCTGGAATGTTGGATGTTCCTGCCAATAACCTGCAAAAACCTTGGCCTCTAACAATCTTTGCTGGTTTAATTTCTAAATCATATTCTTGAAGTGCTGTGACCCAGTTTGCCCTTTTTCACCTAGTTCTCTTTGGATTAATAGTTGCCTTACTGCAGGGAAAGGAACTATAACTTTTGTATGGGCTTTTAAAAGGAAGGGTCTGTAATGTTTGACAGCTTTATATACAGCAAAGGCTTGTTTTTCTACTTCGGAGTAATTCAATTCAGCACCATGAAGATTTGAACTATAGAATGAAATGGGTGCTTCCGAATTGTGATCATTAATCTGTGTGAGTACTGCTGCATAAGACAAATCGGATGCGATAGTATACAGTGTGAAATGATTAGAAAAATTAGGGGTATTTAAGGCGGGGGCATTAATTATTGATTGTTTGATTAAATCAAACGCTTCCTTTTTTGCTGTTCCCCACTTAAAGACTGAATTTTTCTTAATCATAGTTTGAAGTGGCAAAATGATTTGAGAAAAGTCTGGAACGAATCTTTTGACAAAATTGATTTGGCCTAAAAATGACTGCATGGATTTTTTATTATGAGGGAAAGGGATTTCAGAGATTTCTTTGATCCTATCGGGATCAATATAAATGCCATCTTTAGAAACAATAAAGCCTAAGGGCTTTCCTTGGTTAAGAGCGAAGAAAGATTTTTTAGGATTAAGTGAAATACCATACCTTTTGCAGCGTTGAAAAAATTGATTTAAATCATGCAAATGATTGGACTTCTCTTTAGAAAATACAGTAATATCGTCTAAATAGACGACTACTGTTCTGTTAATCAATCCTTTAAAAGCTATATCCATCGCTCTTTGGAATGTGGCTCCTGCATTAATAAGTCCGAAAGGAATTTTCTGATACGCATATGTTCCCCATTTTGTTATGAATGTGGTTTTAAGTTGGTCATCAGGATGGACCAAAACTTGGTTATATCCTGAAAAACCGTCTAGAAAGGACATTAACTCAGAGCCTGCTACTGATTGGAGTATCTGCTCCATAGTAGGTAATGGGAAATTGTCTTTTAAGCTCGCCTTGTTCAAATTTCTGAAATCTATACAAATCCCAATGTCGCCATTTTTCTTTCTAACTGGCACCATATTGGAGACCCAGTTTGAGTGTCGAATGGGAAAAATAATCTTAGCTTTCAAGAGTTTATTAATTTTAGATTTTATTTGACTCTCTAAGTTCGGATGTATTTTTCTCAACTTCTGCTGAATTGGTTTCTGTTCGGGAAGCATTGGAATGGTATGCTGGATGATGGATGTATCATACGTCTTTAAATCATCACATTTCCAAGCAAAAACCTGTTTATTTTTTTGTAACAGTCTAATAAATGCTTCATTTTCTTCCATGGAAAGTCCTAATCCTAAATTAATGTTTTGAGGAGTTTGCTCAGTGCCAAGGTTTATCAATTCAAACCTTAAGGTAGAACTTTGGAGCTTTGTATTGGTCACAGGTTTAAACCTGTCTTTAATATCATAAAGATCCTCAAGCTTCACCACAGGCTTAGGGATTGAATTCTCCTCGGGTTTACCTCTCATTTGAAGGTCATGCTCGTTTTCCTCAATGATCTAATCATCATAGGACTTTTTGGAAGTTAAAAACTGTAAAATGTCTTCATCGTGGTTGAATACTCTCCAATTAGTTACATTGTCAGGAATTGATGGCCTAAAAAGCAATTCTACTGAAAATCTATCTGGGCTGTAGTCTTCGGAGGGTAGGAGCTTGGAAGCAACATTGGCTAGTAGGTCGGCTGCCGAATTTTGAGACCTGGGAATGGAAGAAATATTGAATGCCGAAAAGTGGGAGGTGAGTTCCTGTACCAGCGATTGATAATGTTTGAGATGGGTGGAAAGACAATGAATTGTATTCCTTACCTGTTTGATAATAATTTCAGAATCTCCAAACACTTTCAAATATTGGACCTTGAGGCCAATAGCTTTATATAGTCCTTGGACTAAGGCTTCGTATTCTGCTGTATTATTTGTGCATTCAAACTCTAACCTACAGGACAGCATTGCTTTTTCTCCTTGTGGGCTAATCAAAATACATCCTACTCCTGAGCCCTCACTAGATTTGGACCCATCGAAATATAATGACCAAAATAAAGAAGTATTAACAATTTTATTTACAGTTTCCTCAGTATCATTAAAACATCTTGACCTATCTGTCTGTGAATAATTTTCGATCTGAGATGTAGAATGGTTTACTGAGAAAGGAGATGGTTGGGCAGCGAAGTTGCCAAAGAATGACTCTGATGAATAATTCCCCAAAATGTTGTTATTAAATGCTATTGGTTGGTTTTCTTGTTCAAATTCAGTAACTGTATGGGTCATATGCTTTTCCCGATCGATTCTTATTTGATTTGGCTTACCCTTATAGGGAAGCCACATATGTGACCAATCGGTAGAAATATACCCATGTAGTTTTTCAGACCAATCCCTACTCAAGATCAAACCATAAAATTCAGGTATATCGGCGATCAATATATCAATCCTTTGTACTACTCTGGGATCAGCAGATAACCTGATAGTTACGGAGTTGATTTCTCCCAAAACCTGTACTTTAGTACTGTCCAACTGCACAATATGAATAGCGGACTTCTGGGGTTCAATGTTCAGTTTGGAACAAACCGAAGCTGGCATTATGTTAGAAGATGCCCCTGAGTCAATCAAACAGTTGTGCAGTTTCTATTGTAGATCTCATAGGTTAGAAGGAAAGGTGGAGTATGAGAATTTGATCTATCTCCTATTAGGACTACATCAGTAGCTTCGACCATACCAGAAGGTGGTTGACCTGTATTGTTTGCAGCTTTAGCACTGGGAAGGGGTGAGGTAGGAACAACATTTAATTCTTTGAGAAGCAATTTTTGTTGATGTTTCAATTTACTAAGTTCGAACATGGTAATGTTTGCCTTGGTCTTTTTCATGTCATCAAAAATATTGTAATCCATTGAATCAGACACTACCAATGTCTTAGATGTTGATGGAATTGTTGAGGTTGAAGGTTGGTTTTGTGGGATTGTTACAGGTGGCTTCTTTGGGGGTACCTTTTATTTTGTTGTAGCAGCACCTGCACTTCTTTTCTTCGTAGTTGTCTGAATAGGTTCGGAGGTACCTCTACTCTTGGTAGTGACAGGAAATGCTTCTTCTTCGTTTTCTGTATCGGAGTTAGGCAATATAAAATCCCACATTCCATGACATTCAACAACTTCCTCTTCTTCATCAGTTGGTGTAGTTGTTTCTTCTTCTCCTTCTTCAAGATCTGAATCTGCATTTGATATAACATTCGGTGGTTTTGATTCAGTTTTCTTGTAATTCCTAAAGGGTCTTTTGGTTGAGGTTTCAGCTACCTGTTTTTTGATTTCAAACATTTCATTTGACATAGTTTTGAGGATCTTTTGTAGACCCTCCATATCATATGGATCTTTAGGGGTTTTCTTCTTTGAATCATCTTTAAAAGAAACTTTTTTGGTTTTTCTATCTTCGAGAGCAGCTTTCTCCTCTAGAGCATTAATACGTTTCTCCACAGCAAGTGCTTCTTTCATGTTTTCAGCTAAAGTTGGTTTTCCAGCCCTGTCTACAAAAATAGCTATATTGGCAGGTAGGGTAGTTATATACCACTCGCTTCAGATTTGCTCACTTGGATTAGAGGCCGTTGGGATTTTGTTCAAGAGTTTATTGAATCACGCATTAAATTCTTTAATTGGTTCCCTATGCTCTATCCTAAGATTGGAGAGATCATTTATTAGTGTAGCCAAAGACCTATCATCACCATACTTAGTAAGAAACTGTTCTTGGCAAGTCGTCCAGCTGGTAATTGATCCAGAAGGTAAAGAAAAATACCTGGATCCTGCTGATCCTTACAAAGTATAAGGGAAAAGCCTAACGACAACATCTTTCTTTGTTACTCCCTTCAAATTGACTGCCAACATGAAGTTATTAATATGTTCCTCAGCTTGTGTTCCATCATCTGGATTAAACTTGGGTAGCCATTTTTCAGGTGCATCAGGTAATGTATGCAATGGAGCAGGCATATTGACTGCATCAGGCCTGGTCCATGGATCTGCCATTGTAACCACAGTAGTGGATGATATTAATGTTGAACTTACAGAAGTCTGGGAAGGAGTTAATATTAAGGATTGCGTAGTTTGGGAGGTTGCAGTTGCTAATCCCTGATGAACAACAATGTGTGATGAGGGAGTGGATGGTTGACTTTGCACGGGGGAAGGTGAGATGGAGGACGTGGATGAAAATTCTTCACTGTCAGATCCTTCAGTGTTTTTCTTTGCCTTTTTCCTTTTGGGTAAAAGGGAACTCAGTAGGTTCAATACCGAGCTTTCCACTCTGAAGTCTGGTGGGAGGGTGAGGTAAATTAAACTGCGAAGTCGCACTGCTTTGAGATACCTCAGATTTCTGTGGTGAAATCGAGAAGCTCTGAAGTTTGTGGATAATAGACTGGACTTCAGGAGATTCGAGACTTAATTGTTCTGGAGTATGATGGGTTTGAGCAGTGGTAGTTGATTCCTCTTCTTCTTGTTTGGATACTGGAGAACCAGCATGCAATTGGGAAGTATGAGGTGATGCGGAGGGAGAATTACTCTTAGAATGGTTTGTAGATTTGGGTTTGCTTGCCATTCACAGTTGATGGCCCTCCTTCTAGCGCCAAAAATGTTGATGCCCCGAAAATCGTTGTATCAACATTGGGGGATAACCACTTGTTATAGACATTTTTGTGCCTAACAACATTGAGCATGAAATGTCCATAATCTAAGGGATCCAAAGTCCCTAAACATGTTGTTCCTACCCCTAGAGGAACAAGGCTAATAAACCACAGCAATTCACAGAAGTTCTCCACCTGAAACTGCTAAAAAACAAGTCAATTCAGGATCATGTCAATGGCTCCACTGGCTGTCTGCGCTGAATGTCAATGGCTCCACTGGCTACCTGCGCTGAATGTCAAAGCCAACACTGGCTACATGCGCTGAGCGAGATTGGACATGTGGCAAGTTCATTCCTCAAGGTGTCAAAACCCAGGAAGCTTCCAAAATGACACTTGCCTCAGGGAATTCGACTGGTGATGAGTAAGAGGTTCCAAATCTCCAAGTGGAAGCAAGAACCTCCAAGTGGAATCAAAAACTGATAGAGAGAGAGGACACTAGTCAGATCTCAAGCTGACTCATCCTCTCTCCAAACATCTATATATGGATCTCTCCTCCATGAGATCTAGAGGCTGGAATTTTGTTATTGCAAAGAATTGTTGTTGGTTTGAGACTGGAATCATTGGGTGCTTAATGCTTTGAAGGGAGGTGAAGATAGGAATTCCATTCTGCTGGGAAGGAGATGCTGGATTGGAGCCCTCTGGGTTGTATCTCTTCCTGAACCTTGTTATTTATCAATAAAGCTATCTTGGTTCTCTCCTATATACTGATGTATCTTTGATGTATGATTGCATTAGTATATTTGATTTATTTCTAATCCTGAATCATTTATGAATATGAATATCTGTCTTTGTGTTGTGTTCTTCTCTTGTCGCAAGTAGCTGTTCTCTTGTCGCAAGTAGCTGTTCTCTTGTGATCTCGCAGGAATCTGTTGAAGCTGGGCGAGCGAGGAGGCAAGTAGCTGTGAACACCCAAGAGAAGAGGATCTGGGTCGAGGGACAAACAGAAGACACCGGTAAGTCTATTGATCTCTCTTCTTTCACATTTCATAAAGGAAGAAACCAGAATAGTTGTCTCTGTTTGTTGCTAAGGCACTGTCACACCTTAGGTGGATAGGATCGTCCTGCATAGGCATTTTTCCCCACAACACCACCCGGTCCGGACCTTAATACAACTCCTTTTCCGTTTGGAATGGTGGCTCCGACTGGGGATAATGGGACCAGTTTCCCAGTAATGAATAAACGGGATGGATGAATGATTGATTGCTAATCTAATGATAGGCAAATAACTTAATCTATCAACAAAATAAAAGATCTACTACTAATCCCGGGAAATATTGTACTTTGAAGTGTAGCGCTTGATGATCTATGTTTATTAACAGGCATATAGATGACTCCATCTAATAAACATGGACATTTATTCATACAAGGATTACTTTGCTTAAATAGTTAAACAAAGTGATTAACGCAATATTGCTACACTTATCATTTATATCATCAATACATATATGATCAAAAGAAAAGCATTACTATAAACATCCAATAGTGGAGGAAATAAAGAAATGCTGCTAAAACTCATACATATATTCGATAATAGCAAAGGCGATCAAACGACAATTCATATAAAAGGAATGAATTCAGACATAGATAATAGTACCATATGAGCTGCTAGTCACTCCCGATATCAATCGCTATTTGAGATTCTTCTTCCAACACAGAAATACTTTCAAACAAAGACAGTAGTGCACATTTGCATAAAAGCTTCCTTGCCAAAATTAGAATAATTGGTCCAGTTTTATAAAAGAATATGGCTGAAGTACAGTAGTGCAACTTCAGTCTTTAAGTCAAGTACAAAACTTTACGACCCTTTCCAAAACAATGAAAGGGTCTATAAATACTAAATTAAACTAACTATCTATGAAACTGAAATCCTACTTAATTGGTATCGAATGATCTTGAATATCTCCTGCTCAGTGATCTGGCAGTCGACGGCATGAATCATCATGTAGGCTGTTTGCCTTTAAACCTGAGCTGACTTATCGCAAGCATTGGCTCCACTTCGGGAGATCTGTTGAGGCGGGAGTTGAGCTGGGCGACATATGTGGCATCCTGAATATCGGGAATAATATACCCGATTGCATCTATAAGGCATTTGAGGGCGGCTCTTTGAGTGTGCGGTTTTACCAAGAAGAACCAATAGGCGTCCCATGTTAAACTGTTAATTCTAGCAATTAATCTCCCATTTTTCTCCAGATCCGGATAACATGACTGCTCCAATGTTTTCGCCGTTGTCAATTTACCTTGAGTGCATTGGGAAATCATGTTAGACAAGTAGAGAGTATTATTAACCAATTCAACCAAATTACTTGTGGTTGATTTGCATCTTGAAATTGCCCTTTCTGCTTTCATTAACTGGGACTGCCATTCTGTAAATAATATTTCTTTATGTGATTCTAAAATCCTTGGTAGATTTTCCCCCTGTCCCTGATCGGTATCTTGCCACTCAAGAAACTTAGTTAATGTTTCATCAGCTTGATCCAAGTCTGTTCTAGCTTTTTCTGATTGTTTACTTATTGATGTCGTTAAATCGCATAATGGTTCCGCCTGGGCGATTTGTTGGCATAAAAGCTTGATCTGTGTTATTAATGCCTTATTTATTTGTAATGCCTCCGATTTGAATTCGGCTATCTGTGGAAGATCCTTTGTCTTCTCTAGTTGGGCTGATAGTTGAGCAATCTACTCATCTTTTAACTTCAGCATTTGTTCATTTGCTGCCCTTAGTTGTGCCAATGCCTCAGACAACTCTTTCTACTTCTGGACTGCGCTGTGATCAATTCTCTGTTTCTCTTCCTGCAATTGTTGAGTTAATTGATTATTTATTTGTTGTTGTGTCAACAATTGCCGTTCTGCCTGCTCTGCCTTTTGCTGTGCTTCTGTTAGTTGTGCTTGCAATAAAAAGATCTCTTGGTCTTTTGTTTTTAATAAAAGACTCACCTCTGATGCCTTATCTATTGTTGCTGCCGAATAGGCTCCAGCATATTGTGATAGTTTTGTTAGGTCATCAGAGGGGTCAAATTCCTCCTTCCAAACCACATTGCCCGTGACCGTTTGTTCTGGGAATAGGGAAGTTTGATCAATCCTTCTCCTCTTCCTTTTTCGTTTTACCACAACTTTGTGTCTCGGGCTATAGAAGACATCCAAGGGAGGAATTTCTTCTATCTGCAATATAATTTGATCGGAGGGATCCTTTGGGATTATTTCTACTTCCTTCGAACTGGGTAGGCCACTGGTTCCACTTGGAACCTGTTTTGAAGTTGTCTCCTGTGTATCTATCTGTTTTGAAGTTTCAGTGTCCTTTGAGCATTCAAGACTACTGATAATTGAATCAAATTGCTGCCATTCCTGGAGCAATTTGGGATCAATTTGAGTATCTACATTTCCCTCTATGTTGCTCTGTTCCTGCTCTTTAGTCTGGGTTTTCTCTTGCACTTTCTCCTGTTCTTCTGTTGTAACTGGAGGTTCCTTAGGATGTTGCTGTTCAGGCTTGCTTGGTCCTGTTGCTGGGGTTGTTGCCAACAGATCTAGAGGCAGAGTTTGCAACCTCTGTTCTCTAAGTCTGTTGAATTCAACTAACCCTTCATCTTTGTATTCCATTATGGCCAGCGATCTAACTTGATACATTGATTCAGCTGAGGAGAACAGGTCATCAAACTTATCTTCTATATGATCAAACTTTGTCAATTTGGCCTGTTCGAGTGCATTATAGGCGACCTTGTTGGGATCAAATCTCCTGTTAGGGAGAGTCGCTAGAGTTAATGACTTCATCTTCGTAGCTTCTTTTTCTTCCTTGTTTGAAATCATGCAAAGTGTAGACACCACATCTTAGAGGAAAGGAGGGCCATACCTGCTTCTTATTTTTCTTCAGAGTTTGTGTAACTCCTTCGGCAATAATCTGATAGGCTATCTCCCTTGCCAGTAGTTTATCAGGTATGTACAAAGGAAGGACATGAGGTTCGGCTTGGCTGCAGAAAATTCTTACATAAGTAAATTTCTCCTCTTCGAACCATCTTCCTGTTGATGTCAAATCAATCCCTGCTTGGTAAGAAATTTTGGGAGCAGGTTTATTAAAAATAGAATAATGAATGGATAACATGAAGCCGTTGCAGACTTGGTATAAATGGTGCTTATAGGAAGTCTTCCACAATTTCTGATGGTATATGTGAATTGGCGTGGGGTCTTGTGTAGTCCACCTCCAGCCGAGTACAGGAAACTCAGAATTAAAACACAGGGTATCTAGTATATAAGCACTGTAGTAGAATGGGGGTATAAGCCTTTCGGAGACGAAAGTTTTAGTTCTAAAATTAAGAACTGCTGTCGCTAGCTTATCTGACAGTATGGTTGCCCAATCCATTATCTCACTATTACATGCCGCTTCCATCAAGGGAACCATTTCAATGGTGAAATTAGCGGAATCGTGCAACCACCACAATCTACACATCATTATCCCAACATAACAATACGCAGAACATAGAGAATCAACAGAGTACTTACCAGAAGCTTCATGCTTATGTTTTTCGGATTTTGCCTCCACTCCCGAATGGGTTCGATTCAGTTTCGTTCTCATTTCGGAATTTCTCCAGAAATGCCTTGTTGTACTTTTTCTCTGGCTCAGGCAAATGATACATTTGCCTCAAATCATTAGCCTTGAATGAACCGAAGATTCTTCCATCTCTGGTGCAGAAGGTCCTGTCTGTGATTGGTATTTCCTCAATTGCCCATTTCACTACATCCGTATATGGGAGAATTTGTTCCCGAGCTGCTATCCGATGAAGGAAAGAGTCGGCCAAGTCTTTTAAAGTACCATCAGATTTTCGACTGGAACCTGCTGTAGCTTGTATTGCCGTCACCTTTAGTTCTTCGGGCTCGATCAAATTATAGGTACTTTGCCAAGTGGTCTTGCCAAGTCCTGAACATGTAGTATCAGAAATCAATCCTTTCTTTTTAGTTGCTGGATCAGCGACGGCTTGTCCTGTGGCTGGTGCAGCGGAAGCGATTGCGGTTTTCTTAGACTTATTCCCCATTCTGCTTGAATCTATTACTTCGAAAGAATTCTGCACAGTAGTGGAAATAAGTGTAACACAGAGAATTGGTAGCGAAAACCAAATATGAGTGAAATATATTGATAAATGGACGATGAAGGATTAACTTAAAGTGGCCGCGGATACAATCTATGAGAAGATTTTTTAAATTTACTATTTCATTAAATGGCCGTTAAAACCTTCCAATCCTTTAAATGCCCATCATATCGCTTATCAGCCGAATGATTTGTTTAAGCGTGCCTTGGATGTTTTGGTGGTTGAGCGCAGGTGAATCACTGTTTGAAAGATAAGGCCTTTAATACGAATTAATCGTAAAATACCGACTTTAACACTTTTTTGAAGTTTGCGCTTTTGGCTTTATCGCAATCGGACGTCGGGGAAAAACTTAAATCTTTATATTGACACCTTTTGGAATTCCCGATCGCCGATAGCGATATCGCATCGCATCGCATCAGGAGTGTTAACTGGGGTACTTTAGAAAGCATGCATGGTATATCCCCGATTGCCGATTGCGATATCGCATCGCATCGGGGCGAAAGGGATGTGATCGCAACGCATCGGAGCGAAAAGCACTTGATAGCATCGCATCGGAGCGGGAGGCACTTTTGTTATGGGAACTTATTATTGCCGATATCCGATAGCCTATTGCATGTTATCGCGTTGGAGAAAACCAAATGGGCCTTTAAGTTATGCCTCCTTTGTCATTGCGATATGCGATCGCTTTATCGCAATGATAAAAGATTAATCATTTATATTATAAGACCAAATAATTGGTTTTTTGTAATCTTTTCATTTTGTTTTCGGACCTTTTGAATAATACAAAGTTGATACCAATTAAAATAAAAAGGGACCCATTTCATATTATAGTTTTATGAATAAAAATTGGTATGAAATGGGGGGTTGTTGTAGAGCACAACAATTGGCGATTCGCTGGAAGAAACAGTTATCTCTGAAAAGTATGGAAATACTTAAACTTTTTCAAAATAGAGTTCTCATCAAAGGGGAAATTTCTAATATAACTAGGTATATATGCATTCCAAATAAAATGAAACTATCTTTGCTAATTTCCTCTCTTGTTTTAAAATTAGATACATTCTAAGTTTTAAATTGGCCTTCATTGGTTGATAGTGATAAAACAGAAAACCTTTCCAAATCAGCTTTTAGAATTGACTCCTTTGTCATAGGTAGAGCCTCTGCTGCCAGCAAACGTTCATAGTTTCGACAGGGATACCTTTTTAACCATGCTATTGTCCATTGTCCTGCTCATTTCAGAGTATGATTAACAGAATGAATTCAAAACATGCTTTTCATATTTTGCATTTCTTTTCCACTTTTCTATTATTTTGTAAGATAAAAAGCCATTGTCCTGGTTTGGTGACCAGCTTAGTGACAATGCCATTCACTGGTAGTAATTTAACCGAACAAGTTGGCTCGTGATGAGACCCCTTGTCTTATAATTCTAAGCCATTACCCTGTTTTGGTATGCAGTATTGGTAATGTCGGTTAAAATATTTCCCTATGATCATGGTAAGCAGGCTTGTAATAAGACCTCTTATCTTTTATATCAAATATTTTAAAATTACACTCTGAGTAATCATAAGCTTTGGTGAGTGGGATGAACAATTTTCTCCTTAAGAGTAAATGGATGACAAGGTAAGAGTTAAGGATGCTGAAGTTGGATTAGTTTCTATTTTAATATTAATAACCTTTTTGTGACCAATTTAAAAACATAAAATGATTTACAATATTTTTAAACTTTGAGAAGCGTTCACAAAAATTGAAGTGTAGTTTCAGAATGCAATTACACTTAATTTCCCAGAAATTATCCTTTTTGTTTAAGACTTCTATTATTTTAAAAGTAAATATCAACCCTACTTGTTTTGAGCAACTTTCAAGTACAACAAAGGTCAATGGAAGATATCTCACAACTTTATTTTCTAATGATCCTACGAACTACAAAATTCTAAAAAAGGGAGAAGGGGTTACCTTCTCAATTGAAGAATTTCTTTTAGATGAGGCCATTAACAGGGAGAGAATCTCTCAAACCTGATAAATCTTGTAATATGAAGGTCGAATGGCCTATCTTCTCACAGATCTGAAATGGCCCAAGCCACATATTCTGGAACTTGGTGTGTTTTCCCTTGTCCTCATGGGGTTTGTCCCATTTCAGAACCAAATCACCGACTTGAAATTGTTTTGAACCGGATGAGACTAAATCAAAGGATGACTTGATAATTTGCTGATGTTTTGCATGAATAACTTTGGCCTTTTCTCTTTCCTCTTCTAATTTTAGAATTTGGTCATGTCTAAGTTGAATGGAAGAAGAAGGGCTTTCCTCAATAAACTGTACTAAGGCTAGAGAAGGAAGAACAAGATTTGTTGGTAGCACTGCTTCTTTTCCATACACAAGGTTGAACGGAGAAGAACCTATGGAAGCCTTTTGCGTTATCCTATCAGCCCATAGTGCGAATATTAAGGATTTGTGCCATTTTTTACGATTCTGTTCGATGGTTCGCTTAATAATTTTAATCAGATTTTTATTTGTAGACTCTGCTAAACCATTACCCTGGGGATAGTAATTAGCAGAATATTTTAATTTAAATCCTGTTTTAAAAGCGAATCAAACATAGCATTGCCTGAGAAGTAAGATGCATTATCAAAAACAAAGGAAGGGTCTGTAATGTTTGACAGCTTTATATACAGCAAAGGCTTGTTTTTCTACTTCAGAGTAATTCAATTCAACACCCTGAAGATTTGAACTATAGAATGAAATGGGTGCTTCCGAATTGTGATCGTTAATCTGTGTGAGTACTGCTGCATAAGACAAATCGGATGCAATAGTATACAGTGTGAAATGATTAGAAAAATTAGGGGTATTTAAGGCGAGGGCATTAATTATTGATTGTTTGATTAAATCAAACGCTTCCTTTTATGTTGTTCCCCACTTAAAGATTGAATTTTTCTTAATCATAGTTTGAAGTGGCAAAATGATTTGAGAAAAGTCTGGAATGAATCTTTTGACAAAATTGATTTGGCCTAAAAATGACTGCATGGATTTTTTATTATGAGGGAAAGGGATTTCAGAGATTTCTTTGATCCTATCGGGATCAATATAAATGCAATCTTTAGAAACAATAAAGCCTAAGAGCTTTCCTTGGTTAAGAGTGAAGAAAGACTTTTTAGGATTAAGTGAAATACCATACCTTTTGCAGCGTTGAAAAATTTGATTTAAATCATGCAAATGATTGGACTTCTCTTTAGAAAATACAGTAATATCGTCTAAATAGACGACTACTGTTTTGTTAATCAATCCTTTAAAAGATATATCCATCGCTCTTTGGAATGTGGCTCCTGCATTAATAAGTCCGAAAGGCATTTTTTGATACGCATATGTTCCCCATTTTGTTCTGAATGTGGTTTTAAGTTGGTCATCAGGATGGACCAAAACTTGGTTATATCCTGAAAAACCGTCTAGAAAGGACATTAACTCAGAGCTTGTTATTGATTGGAGTATCTGCTCCATAGTAGGTAATGGGAAATTGTCTTTTAAGCTCGCCTTGTTCAAATTTCTGAAATCTATACAAATCCCAATGTCGCCATTTTTCTTTCTGACTGGCACCATATTGGAGACCCAGTTTGAGTGTCGAACGGGAAAAATAATCTTAGCTTTCAAGAGTTTATTAAGTTTAGATTTTATTTGACTCTCTAAGTTCGGATGTATTTTTCTCAACTTCTGCTGAATTGGTTTCTGTTCGGGAAGCATTGGAATGGTATGCTGGATGATGGATGTATCATACGTCTTTAAATCATCATATTTCCAAGCAAAAACCTGTTTATTTTTTTGTAACACTCTAATAAATGCTTCCTTTTCTTCCATGGAAAGTCCTAATCCTAAATTAATGTTTTGAGGAGTTTTCTCAGTGCCAAGGTTTATCAATTCAAACCTTAAGGTAGAACTTTGGAGCTTTGTATTGGTCACAGGTTTAAACCCATCTTTAATATCATAAAGATCCTCAAGCTTCACCACAGGCTTAGGGATTGAATTCTCCTCGGGTTTACCTCTCATTTGAAGGTCATGCTCGTTTTCCTCAATGATCTGATCATCATAGGACTTTTTGGAAGTTAAAAACTGTAAAATGTCTTCATCGTGGCTGAATACTCTCCAATTAGTTACATTGTCAGGAATTGATGGCCTAAAAAGTAATTCTACTGAAAATCTATCTGGGCTGTAGTCTTCGGAGGGTAGGAGCTTGGAAGCAACATTGGCTAGCAGGTCGGCTGCCGAATTTTGAGACCTGGGAATGGAAGAAATATTGAATTCCGAAAAGTGGGAGGTGAGTTCCTGTACCAGCGATTGATAATGTTTGAGATGGGTGGAACGACAATGAATTGTATTCCTTACCTGTTTGATAATAATTTCAGAATCTCCAAACACTTTCAAATATTGGACCTTGAGGCCAATAGCTTTATATAGTCCTTGGACTAAGGCTTCGTATTCTGCTGTATTATTTGTGCATTCAAACTCTAACCTACAGGACAACATTGTTTTTTCTCCTTGTGGGCTAATCAAAATACATCCTGCTCCTGAGCCCTCACTAGATTTGGACCCATTGAAATATAATGACCAAAATAAAGAAGTATTAACAATTTTATTTACAGTTTCCTCAGTATCATTAAAACATCTTGACCTATCTGTCTGTGAATAATTTTCGATCTGAGATGTAGAATGGTTTACTGAGAAAGGAGATGGTTGGGCAGCGAAGTTGCCAAAGAATGACTCTGATGAATAATTCCCCAAAATGTTGTTATTAAATGCTATTGGTTGGTTTTCTTGTTCAAATTCAGTAACTGTATGGGTCATATGCTTTTCCCGATCGATTCTTATTTGATTTGGCTTACCCTTATAGGGAAGCCACATATGTGACCAATCGGTAGAAATATACCCATGTAGTTTTTCAGACCAATCCCTACTCAAGATCAAACCATAAAATTCAGGTATATTGGCGATCAAGATATCAATCCTTTGTACTACTCTGGGATTAGCAGATAACCTGATAGTTACGGAGTTGATTTCTCCCAAAACCTGTACTTTAGTCCTGTCCAACTGCACAATATGAATAGCGGACTTCTGGGGTTCAATGTTTAGTTTGGAACAAACCGAAGCTGGCATTATGTTAGAAGATGCCCCTGAGTCAATCAAACAGTTGTGCAGGTTTCTATTGTAGATCTCATAGGTTAGAAGGAAAGGTGGAGTATGAGAATTTGATCTATCTCCTATTAGGACTGCATCAGTAGCTTCGACCATATCAGAAGGTGGTTGACCTGTATCGTTTGCAGCTTTAGCACTGGGAAGGGGTGAGGTAGGAATAGCATTTAATTCTTTGAGAAGCAATTTTTGCTGATGTTTCAATTTACTAAGTTCAAACATGGTAATGTTTGCCTTGGTCTTTTTCATGTCATCAACAATATTGTAATCCATTGAATCAGACACTACCAATGTCTTAGATGTTGATGGAATTGTTGAGGTTGAAGGTTGGTTTTGTGGGATTGTTACAGGTGGCTTCTTTGGGGGTACCTTTTCTTTTGTTGTAGCAGCACCTGCACTTCTTTTCTTCGAAGTTGTCTGAACAGGTTCAGAGGTACCTCTACTCCTGGTAGTGACAGGAAATGCTTCTTCTTCGTTTTCTGTATCGGAGTTAGGCAATATAAAATCCCACATTCCATGACATTCAACAACTTCCTCTTCTTCATCAGTTGGTGTAGCTGTTTCTTCTTCTCCTTCTTCAAGATCTGAATCTGCATTTGATATAACATTCGGTGGTTTTGATTCAGTTTTCTTGTAATTCCTAAAGGGTCTTTTGGTTGAGGTTTCAGCTGCCTGTTTTTTGATTTCAACCATTTCATTTGACATAGTTTTGAGGACCTTTTGTAGACCCTCCATATCATATGGATCTTTAGGGGTTTTCTTCTTTGAATCATCTTTAAAATAAACTTTTTTGGTTTTTCTATCTTCGAGAGCAGCTTTCTTCTCTAGAGCATTAATACGTTTCTCCACAGCAAGTGCTTCTTTCATGTTTTCAGCTAAAGTTGGTTTTCCAGCCCTGTCTACAAAAATAGCTATATTGGCAGGTAGGGCAGTTATATACCACTCGCTTCGGATTTGCTCACTTGGTTTAGAGGCCGTTGGGATTTTGTTCAAGAGTTTATTGAATCGCGCATTAAATTCTTTAATTGGTTCCCTATGCTCTATCCTAAGATTGGAGAGATCATTTATTAGTGTAGCCAAAGACCTATCATCACCATACTTAGTAAGAAACTGTTCTTGGCAAGTCGTCCAGCTGGTAATTGATCCAGAAGGTAAAGAAAAATACCAGGATCCTGCTGATCCTTGCAAAGTATAAGGGAAAAGCCTAACAACAACATATTGCTCTGTTATTCCCTTCAAATTAACTGCCAACATGAAGTTATTAATATGTTCCTCAGCTTGTGTTCCATCATCTGGATTAAACTTGGGTAGCCATTTTTCAGGTGCATCAGGTAATGCATGCAATGGAGCAGGCATATTGACTGCACCAGGCCTGGTCCATGGATCTGCCATTGTAACCACAGTAGTGGATGATATTACTGTTGAACTTACAGAAGTCTGGGAAGGAGTTAATATTAAGGATTGCGTAGTTTGGGAGGTTGCAGTTGCTAATCCCTGATGAACAACAATGTGTGATGAGGGAGTGGATGGTTGACTTCGCACGGGGGAAGGTGAGATGGAGGATGTGGATGAAAATTCTTCACTGTCAGATCCTTCAGTGCTTTTCTTTGCCTTTTTCCTTTTGGGTAAAAGGGAACTCAGTAGGTTCAATACCGAGCTTTCCACTCTGAAGTCTGGTGGGAGGGTGAGGTAAATTAAACTGCGAAGTCGCACTGCTTTGAGATACCTCAGATTTCTGTGGTGAAATCGAGAAGCTCTGAAGTTTGTGGATAAGAACTAGACTTCAGGAGATTCGAGACTTAATTGTTCTGGAGTATGATGGGTTTGAGCAGTGGTAGTTGATTCCTCTTCTTCTTGTTTGGATATTGGAGAACCAGCATGCAATTGGGAAGTATGAGGTGATGCGGAGGGAGAATTACTCTTAGAATGGTTTGTAGATTTGGGTCTGCTTGCCATTCACAGTTGATGGCCCTCCTTCTAGCGCCAAAAATGTTGATGCCCCGAAAATCGTTGTATCAACATTGGGGGATAACCACCCGGTCCGGACCTTAATATAGCTCCTTTTCCGTTTGGAATGGTGGCTCCAACTGGGGATAATGGGACCAGTTTCCCAGTAATGAATAAACGGGATGGATGAATGATTGATTGTCTAATCTAATGATAGGCGAATAACTTAATCTATCAACAAAATAAAAGATCTACTACTAATCCCGGGAGATATTGTACTTTGAAGTGTAGCGCTTGATGATCTATGTTTATTAACAGGCATATAGATGACTTCATCTAATAAACATGGACATTTATTCATACAAGGATTACTTTGCTTAAATAGTTAAACAAAGTGATTAACGCAATATTGCTACACTTATCATTTATATCATCAATACATATATGATCAAAAGAAAAGCATTACTATAAACATCCAATAGTGGAGGAAATAAAGAAATGCAGCTGCTAAAACTCATACATATATTCGATAATAGCAAAGGCGATCAAATGAAAATTCATATAAAAGGAATGAATTCAGACATAGATAATAGTACCATATGAGCTGCTAGTCACTCCCGATATCAATCGCTATTTGAGATTCTTCTTCCAACGCAGAAATACTTTCAAACAAAGACAGTAGTGCACATTTGCATAAAAGCTTCCTTGCCAAAATTAGAATAATTGGTCCAGTTTTATAAAAGGATATGGCTGAAGTACAGTAGTGCAACTTCAGTCTTTACGTCAAGTACAAAACTTTACGACCCTTTCCAAAACAATGAAAGGGTCTATATATACTAAATTAAACTAACTATCTATGAAACTGAAATCCTACTTAATTGGTATCGAATGATCTTGAATATCTCCTGCTCAGCGATCTGGCAGTCGGCGGCATGAATCATCATGTAGGTTGTTTGCCTTTAAACCTGAGCTGACTTATCGCAAGCATTGGCTCCACTTCGGGAGGTCTGTTGAGGCGGGAGTTGAGCTGGGTGGCATATGTGGCATCCTGAATATCGGGAATAATATACCCGATTGCATCTGTAAGGCATTTGAGGGCGACTCTTTGAGTGTGCGGTTTTACCAAGAAGAACCAATAGGCGTCCCATGTTAAACTGTTAATTCCAGCAATTAATCTCCCATTTTTCTCCAGATCCGGATAACATGACTGCTCCAATGTTTTCGCCGTTGTCAATTTACTTGGAGTGCATTGGGAAATCATATTAGACAAGTAGAGAGTATTATTAACCAATTCAACCAAATTACTTGTGGTTGATTTGCATCTTGAAATTGCCCTCTCTGGTTTCATTAACTGGGACTGCCATTCTATAAATAATATTTCTTTATGTGATTCTAAAATCCTTGGTAGATTTACCGCCTGTCCCTGATCGGTATCTTGCCACTGAAGAAACTCAGTTAATGTTTCATCAGCTTGATCCAAGTCTGTTCTAGCTTTTTCTGATTGTTTACTTATTGATGTCGTTAAATCGCATAATGGTTCCGCCTGGGCGACTTGTTGGCATAAAAGCTTGATCTGTGTTATTAATGCCTTATTTATCTGTAATGCATCCGATTTGAATTCGGCTATCTGTGGAAGATCCTTTGTCTTCTCTAGTTGGGCTGATAGTTGAGCAATCTACTCATCTTTTAACTTCAGTATTTGTTCATTTGCTGCCCTTAGTTGTGCCAATGCCTCAGACAACTCTTTCTGCTTCTGGACTGCGCTATGACCATTTCTCTGTTTCTCTTCCTGCAATTGTTGAGTTAATTGATTATTTATTTGTTGTTGTGTCAACAATTGCTGTTCTGCCTGCTCTGCCTTCTGCTGTGCTTCTGTTAGTTGTGCTTGCAATAAAAAGATCTCCTGGTATTTTGTTTTTAATAAAAGACTCACCTCTGATGCCTTGTCTATTGTTGCTGCCGAATAGGCTCTAGCATATTGTGATAGTTTTGTTAGGTCATCAGAGGGGTCAAATTCCTCCTTCCAAACCACATTGCCCGTGACTGTTTGTTCTGGGAATAGGGAAGTTTGATCAGTCCTTCTCCTCTTCCTTTGTCGTTTTACCACAGCTTTGTGTCTCGGGCTATAGAAGACATCCAAGGGAGGAATTTCTTCTATCTGCAAGATAATTTGATCGGAGGGTTCCTTTGGGATTATTTCTACTTCCTTCGAACTGGGTAGGCCGCTGGTTCCACTTGGAACCTGTTTTGAAGTTGTCTCCTGTGTATCTGTCTGTTTTGAAGTTTCGGTGTCCTTTGAGCATTCAAGACTACTGATAATTGAATCAAATTGCTGCCATTCCTGGAGCAATTTGGGATCAATTTGAGTATCTACATTTACATCTATGTTGCTCTGTTCCTGCTCTTTAGTCTGGGTTTTCTCTTGCACTTTCTCCTGTTCTTTTGTTGTAACTGGAGGTTCCTTAGGATGTTGCTGTTCAGGCTCGCTTGGTCCTGTTGCTGGGGTTGTTTCCAACAGATCTAGAGGCAGAGTTTGCAACCTCTCTTCTCTAAGTCTATTGAATTCAACTAACCCTTCATCTTTGTATTCCATTATGGCCAGCGATCTAACTTGATACATTGATTCAGCTGAGGAGAACAGGTCATCAAACTTATCTTCTATATGATCAAACTTTGTCAATTTGGCCTGTTCGAGTGCATTATAGGCAACCTTGTTGGGATCAAATCTCCTGTTAGGGAGAGTCACTAGAGTTAATGACTTTATCTTCGTAGCTTCTTTTTCTGCATGTTTGAAATCATGCAAAGTGTAGACACCACATCTTAGAGGAAAGGAGGGCCATACTTGCTTCTTATTTTTCTTTAGAGTTTGTGTAACTCCTTCGGCAATAATCTAATAGGCTATCTCCCTTGCCAGCAGTTTATCAGGTGTGTACAAAGGAAGGACATGAGGTTCGGCTTGGCTGCCGAAAATTCTTACATAAGTAAATTTCTTCTCTCCAAACCATCTTCCTATTGATGTCAAATCAATCCCTGCTTGGTAAGAAATTTTGGGAGCAGGTTTATTAAAAATAGAATAATGAATGGATAACATGAAGCCGTTGCAGACTTGGTATAAATGGTGCTTATAGGAAGTCTTCCACAATTTCTAATGGTATATGTGAATTGGCGTGGGGTCTTGTGTAGTCCACCTCCAGCCGAGTACAGGAAACTCAGAATTAAAACACAGGGTATCTAGTATATAAGCACTGTAGTAGAATGGGGGTATAAGCCTTTCGGAGATGGAAGTTTTAGTTCTAAAATTAAGAATTGCTGTCGCTAGCTTATCTGACAGTATGGTTGCCCAATCCATTATCTCACTATTACATGCCACTTCCATCAAGGGAACCATTTCAATGGTGAAATTAGCGGAATCGTGCAACCCCCACAATCTACACATCATTATCCCAGCATAACAATACGCAGAACATAGAGAATCAACAGAGTACTTACCGGAAGTTTCATGCTTATGTTTCGCCGGATTTTGCCTCCACTCCCGAATGGGTTCGGATTCAGTTTCGTTCTCATTTCGGAATTTCTCCAGAAATGCCTTGTTGTACTTTTTCTCTGGCTCAGGGAAATGATACATTTGCCTCAAATCATTAGCCTTGAATGAACCGAAGATTCTTCCATCTTTGGTGCAGAAGGTCCTGTCTGTGATTGGGATTTCCTCAATTGCCCATTTCACTACATCCGTATATGGGAGAATTTGTTCCCGAGCTGCTATCCGATGAAGGAAAGAGTCGGCCAAGTCTTTTAAAGTACCATCAGATTTTCGACTGGAACCTGCTGTAGCTTGTACTGCCGTCACCTTTGGTTCTTCGGCCTCGATCAAATTATAGGTACTTTGCCAAGTGGTCTTGCCAAGTCCTGAACATGTAGTATCAGAAATCAATCCTTTCTTTTTAGTTGCTGGATCAGCGACGGCTTGTCCTGTGGCTGGTGCAGTGGAAGCGATTGCGGTTTTCTTAGACTTCTTCCCCATTCTGCTTGAATCTATTACTTCGAAAGAATTCTGCACAGTAGTGGAAATAAGCGTAACACAGAGAATTGGTAGCGAAAACCAAATATGAGTGAAATATATTGATAAATGGACAATGAAGGATTAACTTAAAGTGGTTGCGGATACAATCTATGAGAAGATTTTTTAAATTTACTATTTCATTAAATGGCCGTTAAAACCTGCCAATCTTTTAAATGCCCATCATATCGCTTATCGGCCGAATGATTTGTTTAAGCGTGCCTTGGATGTTTTGGTGGTTGAGCGCAGGTGAATCACTGTTTGAAAGATAAGGCCTTTAATACGAATTAATTGTAAAATCCCGGCTTTAACACTTTTTTGAAGTTTGCGCTTTTGGCTTTATTGCAATCGGGCGTCGGGGAAAAACTTAAATCTTTATATTGACACCTTTTGGAATTCCCGATCGCCGATAGCGATATCGCATCGCATCGCATCGGGAGTATTAACTGGGGTACTTTAGAAAGCATGCATGGTATATCCCTGATTGCCGATTGCGATATCGCATCGCATCGGGGCGAAAGGGTTGTGATCGCAACACATCGGAGCGAAAAGCACTTGATCGCATCGCATCGGAGCGGGAGGCACTTTTGTTATGGGAACTTATTATTGCCGATATCCAATAACCTATTGCATGTTATCGCGTCGGGGAAAACCAAATGGGCTTTTAAGTTATGCCTCCTTTGTCATTGCGATATGTGATCTTGCGATCGCTTTATCGCAATGATAAAAGATTAATCATTTATATTATAAGACCAAATAATTGGTTTTTTGTAATGTTTTCATTTTGTTTTCGGACCTTTTTGAATAATACAAAGTTGATACCAATTAAAATAAAAAGGGACCCATTTCATATTATAGTTTTATGAATAAAAATTGGTATGAAATGGGGGGTTGTTGTAGAGCACAACACTACCATTAAATGATAAAGGAAACCACCTATAGACATTGGTCTTACGAAGACAGAGTAACATTCGCCCATTCACCATCTTCATCACTCATCTCTCCTTCACTCGTCCCTTTCTTGTCCTCAATTGGTATTGCTCAGTAAATTAGTGTGACTTATTAAGTATAAAGAGTGTTGCACCACAAGAACCAACACCTCCAAACATTGAAGCAAGTGCTGCTCCACAAGAACCAGCACCTTCAAATACCCAAGCGATGTTGTCCCACAAGAACCAACATCTACAAAACAATGTCAAGAATCTGTCAATGAGCAAGTATTTGTTTGCATGAGGACATGAAAAATCTCAAGCATGGGGGGATGGTGGGCCTAAAAAATGCCCATGTTTTCATCACGCAATATCACCATTCATACCATAAAACCCTAGGTCTTTAACCCGTTTTGTACCCTAATTCCATCATTTATCGCCAAAACACATCCTATGTCTTGTGGTTGATTATCATTAGTTTTATTAGCTTTTCTATGATTAAAGATGATTATTCCATGATTTAATAATGACGGTTTCGCCAAGCGCATTTTCACAGGGTTCCATCGCCAAGTTTCTTCACGAGCCAGTAGAGTACGAAAATGGCCAATTTGGGGCTTTTGACACTTTCGGCATGCTTCCGGAGAAGCCGAGAGAGGTTATTGTCAAAAATTATGTTTTAATACTTTTCCATAACTTTAATTGCACCCAGGTCACTCATGTGGGTCCCTAGAAGGAAATTCATAAATTTGCCCAAATATGCAATAATTTTCAAACTGCCAACTTCCGCCTAGATTTCCGTGCAGGTGAAGGAGAATGAGGAAAATCTGGAACATGGGTTTTGGTCCCAGTATAACCAATTTACTAACTCTCAAACAGTTTTCTAAAATTCCTTACGGTTTGGAAGATATACGGAGTTCTCTGAGGCCAATTTATATAAAATGTCCAGATTTGTACATAATAGTCAAATTCGGATTTGCCTATTTTGATGCCACAGTTACGGTTTGATAAGTTCTTGTCCTCCATTCATGCATTGATCAACATCAACATCAACCATTAGCTATTCAAAGGCTCTCCAAAAGAATTGAATATTGCATCTTTTAGTTTGCTATTATGTTTTCTTTGGCAAATAGTCATGTTTGTTTTCATCAACAGTTCCGTATAAAGCCAAAGCTCTGCATGTATGCCAAAGGGGAGGCAGCATTGAACCTTTGAAGCATTTTGATGTACAATTGTGACCCAGTTTTAATATAAAATTGTTATGCTGCTATTGTTCTGAAGTGGTTTTCAAATGCGTTGATGGAATGAAATTTATGTTTTAACTGTGCATCGAATCGTTTAAGCCACTGTAACTTATCCAACCCCAAGTGTGGCCAGGCCCACCCATCTGGGATTGTTTGTATTTGAAACAACATTGACACTGCAACCTTAGATTTGCTTAATCTTCTTTTCATTTACAGTTCTGTTGTGTGAATTTTTATTTGGTTAATTGATTATTGGTTATGCTTGCAGAGTCTTTGTCATTTTCTGAGTTGCAATTGGATTTCAGTGTGATATTGCGCCCTTCGAACCAGAGCCACCCTGTCATTTTGTTGCCTTCGCTTGAAACACATTGCATAGTCATCAATATATTTGGATTGTCACCCATAGTGAATGTCTAAGCCCTTAATCGTAGTTATAGATGGAGAATGATTTCGATTGAATCAGACAGGCTTTGTCCCCTTCCCTTAAATTAACCTCTACTTTATTAACAAGAATCGATTTAAGTTAATCCCAATTATAGTATTATAGAGGCATTTGAAATTAGGATGAAACTAGCTAGATCATTCGAAAGACTTAATGAACTCAATTGAATTGTTGAATTGATAGTTTAAATACGAGAATGTCTGGGTTGCACAAATAATTAATTGACTCGTTTTATTGCGGATTGATGCATTGTAAACTGGTATAAACATTACAGGGACGTTTTCAAAAGATCCATTCCACAGTCACCATTTATCTTCTCTGTTCATTTAATTACTAATACCGGTGGTAAAACGAAACGATCATCCTCACTTTTGTACAAAAGGCAGTCTCCTTTGAATGAATTCTTTCTCAGTTCATATATTAGGGTGTTTATTGCATGAATAGATCATTGTTATGTCTTACAACAGTAAGAGGTAGGGATTTATTTTGATTATAGCATAGACTTAGGTATAGTCTTAGATTTGATAGCTGGACATCAAGTGAGATAAGTATCATGGTTGCTCTCATTTTATTAGAATTCTGTAAGTAATCCATTGAATACAAAACAAAAGAATAGATCAAAATAGAGTAATTCCTCTAGTTGATACTTGAACCTTAAAACCTGATCTGAACATAAACCCTTAAGTGCAGAATAATTGGTTGATTGAAGCATTAACATGATAGGTCACTCATTGAATTAGCAATTGGATTGTCATAGATTATTTATCATTATTTGCTCTGGTAACAAATGA
Organism: Pinus tabuliformis; assembly: GCA_031772625.1. Taxonomy (NCBI): domain Eukaryota; kingdom Viridiplantae; phylum Streptophyta; class Pinopsida; order Pinales; family Pinaceae; genus Pinus; species Pinus tabuliformis. Next base: position 524,390,807 of record CM062820.1, read on the forward strand.
TTATGGCATCAATATTTTAATAAGCCGAGTGGTGATTACCATAGGGTTGTTTGATTTCTTTCAAATAATTGTCATTATAGAATGCTTGTTGAGTGATTTTTCATATATAGCCTGGTACCAGCATGAAAAGTTTGATTAGGGTTTGGTGTGAATAGAGTTCATTTTTACTAGGAATACTCAGTTAAGTGCAGATTTGAATATTGGGATTTGTGAAGATTTTAGGTAAAATTTAATTGTTAGGTTTGCTCATTAGACGATAAGATTTGTGAGTATTTCTTTCATTATAGTTCATTAATAAGGAAACGATTAAACTCTGACATAGCCTGAACAGAGGAAGCGCAAGGTAATTCGTGCTTATGAACCCCGGGTTGACAATTAATCTTAAGGGATTTAATCTGACAAATTAATCTCTCAACACAAGTATTGTTGCGTAGTTAGTTTTTTAATTTGATCTTGTCGTTATGAGTGTGATTCCACAAATAGGTGCACGTGCTACAAGTGTTGTCACTATGTCTTCATCTCTTGGATTCATGTCACCTCATAAAGTAACCTCTAAAGAACTTTTAGAAGAAAGCACTGATGAGCTTGTCAAATATGCAAAGCCAGATATTCCTACATATGTAGACACTCAGTGTTTCATTGACAAGACTACAAAGGTCACATGGAGAAAGATGTACAACACATTCATGCAGGAGAATTTTTCTAAGGACTTAGAAGACGTGTATGCATACTAGTGAGCCCTGGTATTGCACCAAGAATGTTGCAACTCCCATGGGCTCCTTAACTAAAATTATCAACCTGGGTTGGTACAAACTTCGAGGTGACAATGCTATATGCACAACATATAGGATTCCACTCATGCCACCCTTAGTTATGACATTAGATAAAAAAGTGCTCAGAGTCCCTTCCTCCTACTGAATTAGAATGAAATATTTATGATAAAGGGACAATTGGAAATTTCCTCTAGCTATGAAAATAGAGATGCCATTGAATCAACTTTTAAAAGCTTAACTAATCAATTCATGAAAGGACAAAGGCTAATCTACTTGCAGAAATAAAGCTATGTTATCTTGCAGAATTCATCAAATTATCTCATCTACTTATAGAAAGGAAACTACTGTATCTTGCATAATTCATCAAACTACCAATCATAATTTCATGTACCATCTACCTAGTTCATACTTGCTCATAAATCAGTAACCTACTTGCATGATAAAGAAACTAACTGTACTTTGTTTTTTGCAGTGAATAAGAGGAAGGTTTGGAGTGGCCTAGGAGATTTCCTCGACATAATATAACAGTTGGGGGTCATTATCCATCTATGCTAAGTGAAAGTTATAATGGGGATCGAAACTGATGAAGGAAAATGCTGCTACAAGTTTTCTACAGGCGATTGCTACAGGCAGGCCTGTAATGCTATAGGAGGGCTTCCGAGTGGTTTTTGAAGGTGAAAATGTTATCTTGAGGGCATGGATAGGTCCATAGTAGTTGATACAAATGAAAGGAGGTTGGTTTGAGCCCCTACCCAAGCCCAGGACCTCTCATAGGCCTGTCTTGCACTAGGATGAGTGCTCTCGGTGACCTAGGTAGAATGACTTACAAAACGGGGTTTTGGGACAAAGTTTTGAAGTGGAAGGAGAACTTGAAGGAGCTTAGGATGGAAATGGTGAAGGTTCCCTTCCTTGTAGATCAACCAGTCCTGCAATCAATCACATGCATGCATCCATTTATCATTAGAAAAATTAAATAACTTATGATGGAAAAGATGAGTTGAATTTAAATAACATCTAATTCATGCAATACCACTGATCTAATCACTAAAATAACTTCTAAGCTACAGAAAGAAAATGTAAAACATGACAACTAACACTAATCTACTTCCAAGAAATCATAAACAAAATCTTTTTGGGTTGTGGTTGTGAATCCTTCCACTCATTCTCCCACAAGAGAGGTGATGTAGAGGCTACAACCATAGGATTTTATAGGTTAATCTCTACTGAAATGCAAGAAACTATGAACTGCTTCGAATCAAGAAGAAACATAAGTATAAGAAGAGGGACCAAAGACTATAGGTTGGGCCAAAACCTAAGGGTCTCAACCCTCTGAAACTAACTTAGATGCAGCTTAAAATCCAACTTCTCATTATCAAAAAGTGCAAGTCTAATACATCACATAAAAATTGAAAATAACAATGTCAAGCTTGGAGCTCAATAGCTACAGCTAGTTGGAAAAAAAAATTGAATCCTAATGAGCTCTTATTCTAGTTTATTTATACAAAATGGAAGCTAAAGCAACTCCCTTGAAAGTAGGAATGGTTCCCTCCTTGATCTCTGATCAGGTGCTTAGAATTATGCTAAAAAATCAAAGTGTCAGAATCTTGTCAAACTCAACTTCAAATTGAAGAGCTCGTCATTTTGAATCCAATGGTGTGAATGACACTCAAATCTGAGCTCATAGGCAGAAGTTAGAGCAAGTCAAGTTTCAGGTGTGACTTGGACATGTGGTAGGATTGGATGACATGGAAAAGGTCCCAATGAATGGGGAAGCTCGAAGTGGCAGGTTGCCACTGGGTCTAACATATCGCATATCGGGGAAAAACAAATGGCGCAGGTTAAGAATCAGCCCCTAGCAGGTTGGGTTGCGATTTGCGATAACCGCAATCGCATATCGCATCAAAACCTCGTTGTTATTTTTGTGACCACCGATAAAGTTACGATTACGATAGATTGCCCAGATGAAATACTTTTATGTGTTGTAGTTTAATGTCTCGGAAGGTCCGTCATATCGCTGATTATGTTCCCACGTCGATTTCCAATTGCGATGAGTGATACGAGCTCGGATGCGGGATTTTATACGTCACGATTTAATATCCCGTCGGGTCCGCTGATATCGCATCGCAGTGTTCCGTCGTGTTAACAAGACCTTCGACCGTCGAACTTCGCCGATTGCGATGAGTAATGGATTCCGAACACGAAATTTTATATGTTATAGTTAAATATCCCCGGTGGGTTCGCGATATCGGCATCCCAACATTTTGTTGTGTTGACAAGACCATAAGAGTCTACAACACTTGACGATTGCGATTTGTGATATGGCCAACAGGATATAGCCTACTCTGCACTGAATTTTTCACTCCATTAGTAGATTTTGGAGTGGAAATGGGGTTTTTGGTTGGTTTTGGAGAAATTTGTGGAACAAATAGTGGAAGAACTGGGAGAAGTCATAAGTTCTTCAGTTCTTATCCAAATTGGATGCAAAAGGAGGCTAGATAGTCATTTATGAGTATTTTGAACTCATTGAGATTGGTTTCAGAGGCATCTGAGCATTGTAAACACACTTTTGTTGTAATTTGAGCATAATAGAGAGGCCCAAGACTTTGGAAGTTGGACCAAGGAGACGTAGCCTATGAGGGGTGAAATCCTTTATCATGTGCTTGTTGTTTGTTGTATTTTGATGTTATTTGCTATTATATCGCTATTGTTTAGCATATGTTTTTATGATAAATTATTCATAACATTTACATAAGAAAGTCTCATGGGAATCAATTAATTATGCAAAAGTATTGAATCCTTAAACACTTGAAAAGAAAATGATAAACATCTTGGGTTTTATTCTGAATGGGGAATTAGCACAACGTTACTAATCTACTCCATTTCGGATAAAGTTGGTATTAGAGCACTAGTTTTTGCGTACTAGATTTGATTTGTGAAAGATGGATTTAATTGTTTGCAAGTTTATGTCATGCTTACAAGGTTAAAGCTTAAAATAGGTGAAGGAAATCTAGTTGAAAGCCCTGAAGTTGGGTCAAGTGGAAGAAGAGCAAGGTTTCCAAAGTCTTCTACACCAGTACATCCTCAAGTTGCAGAAGTTGCAATTGAGATTCCAACACCAGTACAGCCTCAAATTGCAGTTGAGTCTCCAGAGATCATGTCTCATGATGGAGAACCTATCATGACAGAAGATGAGAATTCCTTCAGAAAGTCTTTATTTGATATGACAGAGATGGTTAAGGTCCTTTATGAAGATAGGAATAGCAAATTGCAAGGAGAAAGTTCCAATCCTCCCAATGGAGAAGGCTCTCCAGGAGGAGGTAATGGAAAAGGAGGTAATGGGAATGGAGGCAAACCTCCACCATCTCCACCATCTTCTTCATCTTCTTCTTCGAAAGCATCTTCACACTCTTCCACTAATACCACCACTACTCATACTCATCATCATTTTTCAAAAGGGATTGGTAAATCACCTTTTCTAAAGCTTGATGTTAAATTCGAGTTACCTATGTACAATGGTGAAGTTAATGGAGAGACGCTGGATAATTGGATTTGTCAGTTGGAGGTGTATTGTAGAATTCAGAACCTTCAAGAGGATGATATCAAAATCCAGTTGGATTCATTGAGAATGGATGGTGCAACACTTGTATGGTGGGAATCAAGGACTCAAGACGAGATCAAAAAACATGGTAATACTTAATAGTTTAGGAGAAGAGATATTATGCTAGGAGTGGACTTACAGTCATAAGATACTTTGCTAAAATACATAGGAGGGTTGCATAGCTATCTTCGACATACCATTCTTATGTTTAGTTCCACAAATCTTGATGAGGTCTGTGTTCAAGCTACACACCTTGAAGCAAGAGGGAAAAATGTACAGGAAGAAGGTAAGAAGAAGCCATTTTAGAGTGGTGAAAAAGAGAAGAAATTTAAAGGAAAGTAGAAGAAAAATGCCTCTGTTAAGAAAGAAGGGGAGAAACCCATGTGCAAGAATTGTTCCAAAGAGGGAAATGATGAAGCACATTGCTAGAAGCTTCATCCTGAATTAAGAGCAAAGAAATTTAACAATAAAGGGAAATAGAGGACAAACACTGCTGCACAAAAAGACTTTGGTTCCGACTTAGGAGATGAAACCAAGATTACAACCACAGTCACTAAGGGAAAAGTCATGGCAAAAGAAAGAAAAGAGGAAGCCGTGGCAAGCACCAATGTAGAAAATAACCCCCACAAAGTTTCAAATGAGGAAAATCGAATCGAGTTGTTCCATATCCGAGTTATTTCCAAACATACAAAAATCGATACACTATTTGAAAGTGGATCTCAGGCCAACTTAATTTCTGTGGATTTGGTCAAGAAATTGAATTTGGAAACTGTGCCTCATCATAAACCATATTCGTCGGGTTGGATAACCAAGGATGCCAATTTGCAGGTTACATGGAAATGTGTTTTCAGGTTTGCAATCACTGCCAATTTCATCGATGAAGCCGAATTAGACATTGTGCCATTGGATATTTCTGGGATTTTGTTGGGAAGCCCGTATCTGTGTGACAGGAAATCCATTTTCCACCGATTGAGAAAAAATATCATTTTTCAAAGACGAAGTAGAGTATATTGTGAGACCCCATCGCATAAATCTTAGCCTGTCTTTAGCAAGTGTAGGGGAAATGAAGCAACTGGTCAATTCCAGCAAGAGTCTTGTGCTCCTTATGGTCAAACAGAAGAATGACATGGAGAAAGAATCGTTTGCACGTTGTGATGTGAAGCTCAAAGCTGAATTGGTTGATGTGGTCAATAAATATGGAGACATGTTTCAAGAACCAAAACGATTGCCACCAAAAAGGGGAATTCAACATGAAATACACCTACAACAAGACTGTCCACTCCCAAACATGGGTATGTATCGAATGTCAATTCTGGAAAGTTTAGAAATTAAGAAACATGTCCAGGAATTGGTGGATAAGGGTGTAATTCGTCCCTCTACTTCGCCATGTGGTTCATCAATTGTTTTGGTACCCAAAAAAGATGGAACCTAGCACATGTGTGTAGATTATCGAGCTTTGAATAAGATTACAATAAATAATCGATACCCACTACCCAGAATAGATGATTTTCTAGATTAGTTGAAGAATGAAAAGTATTTCACTAAATTAGACTTGAGAAGTGGGTATCATCAATTTAGAATAGCTGAGGAGGATATTTGGAAGACTGCTTTTAAAACCAAATGGGGATTGTTTGAGTGACTAGTTATGCCTTTCGGTCTTTGCAACGCTCCAACTACATTCATGAGAGTTATGAATGATGTTTTAAGATAATTTCTTGATGAGTTTGTAATTTTTTATTTAGATGATATTTTGATATTCAAAAAATCACTAGAAGAGCATGTCAAGCATGTGAGGGAAGTTTTGGATATCATGAGAAAATAACAATTATTTCTGAAGATATCTAAATGTGAATTCGGAAAAACTTCTTTAGTTTATTTGGGCCACATAGTTGGAGGAGGTGAGCTGAAGATTGAACCCTCTAAAGTTTCAGTCATCGTGAATTGGCCAATATCCAAATCAGTTATAGAAGTAAGGAGTTTTCTATGAGCAATGCAGTATTGGAGGAAGTTCATTGCTAATTTTTATTTCATAGCAACTCCACTGCATGCTTTTACCAACATGAAGGTTGTCTTCCAGTGGGGAGGAAAACAACAAAAATCATTCGATGCCTTGAAACAAAAGATTAGTTCAGCCCCAGTTTTAGCATTGCCGGATTTGAAACAACCATTTGAAATACAAACAGATGCAAGTGACTATGCCATGCGTGTAGTTCTTTTACAATATGGTAAGCCCATTTCATTTCATTATGAAATTTTTATTGGTGTTGTTATTAATTATCCTATGTATGATAAAGAGATTTATTCATTGGTGTAAAGTGTGAAGAAATGGAAGCATTACTTGATGGGAAAATAAACCATTATTCACACTGATCATCAACCGCAATATCTGCAATCTCAAACCAAATTGCAGCAATCAAGGCAATTTCATTGGAGGGGATTTTTACAGCAATTCCACTTGGTAATCAAGTACAAGAAAGGTATTTATAATAGAGTTGCTGATATGATTTCTAGACCGGTTATTAATGTAGCCATTTTACTCAAGAATCATTCTGTTATGCCTAAAAGTTATGTTGAACAATACACACAGGATGCTGAATTTCAAGAGGTATATTTAAAATTGAGTCAAGGCCACCAAGTTGAGGAATTAGACTACCGTGTACATGATAATCTGTTGTATCATTTGGGAAAACTCTGTGTTCCACAGGGAGAGAGAGTAAATGTCACAAGGGAAGCACACACTTCTCTTATTGCTGGACATTTCAGTGTAAGTAAAACAATGGCAAATCTTCAGAGGTATTTTTATTGGCCTTGTATGCTTGAAGGTGTGTCACGTTTTATCAGAGGTTTTCCATTGTGTGCAATCAGTAAGCCTAGTAATAGGAAACTAGGATTGTACACACCACATTTAGTGCCTTCATGACCATGGGAAAGTGTTTCTATGGATTTTGTAGGATGTCTTCCTTTATCAAGGAAAGGTCATGATTATTTGTATGTAGTTGTGGATAGGTTCAGCAAGATGTGCATATTAATGCCTTGTAAAAAAAATTATTACAGTTGAACAAACAAATCAACTTTTCTTTCAAAATGTATGGGTTCATTTTGGATTTCCTACTTCTATTGTAAGTGATCGTGGTTCTCAATTTGTTGGGAAGTTTTGGTCAAGTTTATGGAACTTGATGGACACCAAATTGAAGAAAAGTACAACCTTCCATTTACAAACAGATGGTCAAACTGAAGTGGTTAACATGACAATTATTCATTTGCTAAGAGGATATTGCAACAAACATCCCAAGTTGTGGGATGAACAATTTCATTATATTCAACATGCTTACAACCGAGAAAAACAATCTTCTACTCTAACTTCACCTTTTGAGGCATGTCTTGGTTATTTTCCTAAATCGCCTTTGGATTTCATCTTTGAGAAATATGTAGCTATAGATGGACAAAGTGACATAGACAAAGCAAAGAAATTCATTGAGAAAATTCAGTTGATTCACCAAACAGTTCAAGAACAACTAGAAAAGAGTCTAGGAAAGTATAAGGCAAGGCATGATAAGCATCGTGTGGATCATGAGTTCCCGGGTCTGTCATATCGCCGATTATGTTCCTATGCCGATTGTCGGTTGCCGAGTGCGATGAGGGATGAGACCCTGGATGTGGGATTTATATGTCACAATTTAATATCCTGTCGATTCCGCCGATATCACATCGCAGTGTTCCACCATGCTAACAAGACCTTCGGCCGCTTTCGCTGATTGCAATAAGAGATGGATTTCAAACACAGGATTTTATATGTTACAATTAAATATCCCTGGCGGGTCCATGATATCGGCATCACAACGGTTTTTTCTGTTAACAAGACCATAACAGCCCGTAACACTTGTCAATTTTGATTTACGATACGACCGATAGGATATAGCCCGCCTTGTGGAAAATTTCTCGCTCCGTTAGCAGATTTTGGAGCGGAAAATGGGGTTTTTGGTCGATTTTGGACCAATTTGTGGAACAAATAGTGGAATAATTGGGAGAAGTCATAAGTTCTCTAGTTCTTATCCAAATTGGGTGCAAAAGGAAGCTATATAGCCATTTATGAGCATTATGAACTCATTGAGATAGGTTTCAGAGGCATCTGAGCATTGTAAACACACTTTTGTTGTAATTTGAGCATAATAGAGAGGCCCAATCCATTGGAAGCTGGACCAACGAGACGTAGCCCATGAGGGGTGAACTCCTTTATCATGTGCTTGCTATGTGTTGTATTTTGATGTTCTTTTTTGTTATATTTTTGTTGTTCAACATATGTTTTTATGTTAAACTGTTCATAACATTTACATAAGAAAATCTCATGGGAATTAGTTAATTAAGAAAAAGTATTGAATCCTTAAACACTTGAAAAGCGAATGATAAGCATTTTGGGTTTTATTTTGAATGGGGAATTAGCACAACATTACTAATCTACTCCATTTTGGATAAATCTAAAAAATGGTGGATCTTGTTCCTCTTGATATTTACTTGGAATAGGAGTCACTCGGCTGCTAATGAACTCGAACTGGTGAGAGAGGATATGGTGATCCCAAGCATACTTTACGGAGTTAAGGAGGTGGACAAACCCCCTATATGCTCTCCTAGTTGTCTCCATTAAGTCCTTGCATAGTAATAGCCTAAAAAATGCTTCATTTTATTGCAGTTAAACCACATTAGGCCACATACTATGACAAACACATTTTTTTCCTCTTAGTAATCAATATAACGAAAAATGTGAATTAATGTAAGAGAAGGATAGTTTTAAGGTTGGAGGGTGGCATATTGATCTTCAAAATGTACATATTGATGGGACTCATCATCACCCCCTTGCTAAAGGTGTTGCTCATCATTTGAGCAACTCAGTCATCCATGTATAGTTCCTTCATGGCCCTGGTGGCCTCCTTGACATCCCAAGGCTCCTCAGATGGTGTGCCCTCTTGGGGGTAAAAACTTGCATTCCTATCTATTTTTGTCCATTCCTTCTGCTCTCTTGCTTCATCTCTTCCTTCATGTAAGCCTAGCATCAAGGGTGGACTGAGATTGAGTCCTATCTACTTGATTTCCATCCTCTTCATGATCCTCTTGTATAATGGTGTTCTCTCCAAGGCATTCCTTAGCCTTTCAGGAGAGTGATATTCTCTGATCCATAGATTGTGGGGTACAACATGCCATCTCCTCTGGAAAGCTTGAAGACTTTATGTTCCCAACAACCTAAATGTGTCTTCAACATGTAGAATGGATTGCTCCTCGGTAGAAATGTATTTGGGTGTTAAAGAAGAATCAATGGAGATGAGTCCATGGTTGCTAATGAAAACCCTTGAGTTTACTAGCTCTGCCTAGATGTACAATGGTTCCTTTTCCTCCTTTGTCAGTACCCTTTTCAGTTCCTCAACTCTTATCCTAATGAGTCATACAAGATGCTAAAGCCATCAAAAAAATATCTCCCAGTCTTGAATTGGGATCCAAAAAATTCATATTTTTTAGAGTGAGGTTGTGCATGTGAAATTCAACCAATTTTTCTTTGTCTTCCATGTTAGTTTCGTGGTAAAAATCAATGAACTGTTTGTATTCCTAAAAGGGTAGAGATCCATATTGTGCCAAATTTTTGATTTGGAACTCCAACCATCATTGTTTGAGAAAGAGGGAATAATATTTTGATGGTTTTTTGCATTTCAATGCTTCCATGGAGAAACTTGCCATGGTGGAAAGATATATTTCTTTCTCCTGCAACCTCTCTCTCAACCTCATGTTTTCTGCATGTATTTTCTCCTTCATTATAGAATTTCTCATTCTCAACTCACTTAATTCTTTGCTCATTTAAATGACATTTTCTTCCATGAGGCCTACATCCTCTACCTTCTTAGATTTAGCAATTAGCATCCATTTGTGGCTTTTACCTCTCTCTATTTCCAGATCATACAGGTGTTGGATTGAAAAATTTTCAGGGATAATCCTTCCTCCAATTAATTTGTAGTAGGAGCTCAATCTAGGTTGTGGGCTAGGTTCTTGGAGCTCTTGTAGGTATTTTCCAATAGTATTTGAGGTCGTGGCTTCCTCTTGTGAGTATTTCTTGGGATCCTGTAGCTTCCCATGTCCTATCTATAGAAGACTCTACCACTCCTGTAGCAAGCCCTGTCTCTCCTATAGCAAACCTCGATCCTCCTATAGCTTCTCTTTTTCCTCTTTCTCAAAGGTAGATTGTGTCCTTGGCTTCTTGAAGGTGACATACCTAGTGGTAGGCCTACTCATAGGTGTTATGGGTGACTTGGTTTTGGTTTTAGGAGGAGCGACGTCCTCAATTTTTCCCTCAGTGGGTCCTATTTCTTCCTTTTTGCTTGGTAAATCATCAATAATTATAGGAACCCTTGTAGGAGTTTGTGGCTTCCATTGTCTAATTATAGTGCTCTTCCTAGTTCTGAAATATATTTGACTTGGTCTTAATTGCTTCCTCTTGGGCTTGATAAGAGTTCCCAATGTAGCTAAGGTTTCAGCTACTTCCTGTTCAGTGTCTTCTACTCCTTGGGGTGGAGAAGTCTTCTCCGGGCTTATTCTTTCTTATCCTTTCTTCTCCTCCTCCTCTCCTTTCATCTATACTTCTCCTTCCTTTGTATCTGCTACTTATTTTTCCTATGTTTTTCTTTCTTCTTCTTCTTCCGTTCTTGTTGCCTCTTCCTGCTCTATCTTTCTTTCTTCTTCTTTTGTTCTTGTTGCCTCTTCCTCCTCTTTCTTCTTTCTTCTTCTTTTGTTCTTGCTTCCTCTTCCTCCTCTATCTTTTATCCTTCTTGTTCCTCTATTTTTCCTTCTCTTCCTCCAACACTAGAGGCTGGAGTCTCTCATGGTGTGAGGGCTTGTGTTTCTATGAAAGTCTCCATATCCATGCCCTCAAATTTGTTCCATACAATAGGTATCCTCAAGTGGTTCAAAGCATATACCACTATCAATTTGATGAGGCCATGGTGAGATAAATGTTGGTGTTTTCCTTCCCTTACCTTCTGACTCATCTCCATGATTGACTGCAGAAGGAAATGAGGGACACTAAGTCTTTGAGAAAGGGGTAATTCTACCTTGAACCTTAGCTCTTGGAGCAACCTAAAGTGGTAGGGATAAACCACAATTAATCTCCATTAAAAAGATATGTATTTAAGGATATGGTAAGATACCTCATCCCAAGAGTAAGGCAAAGTTTCTCTTCTCACTCCATTCTTGTCTTCTACAAGCTTCTCTAAAGGAAGAAGTTTTTTCTAGACGTGACACTTGCTTGTCTTATTTTCTCCACCTAATTCCTAGAGGTAAGGTGGTCACTCTGCTAATATTCTTAGGACTTAGAGAGATGTCCAATCCTCTGAAAACAATTGTGGCACCATCTTCCCCTTGAGAGTGAAATGCCATGGAAAATTCATGGGCAAGATCATCATCATACCCCTTTAGTATCTCAAAGAAACCCAACCATTGGTGGTTTATGAAGATGTCAACTACAAGAGGGTGTTGGTGAATTATCCTGGTATCTGAGGGTTCCCTTTTGTTAAATCCTCCCCCCATCTCTTCTCTATTACTCCTTGATGCTATGTAGGTGTGGAATTCAAAAAATTCAAGTAGTCTCAGTGGTGAAATAGTGGCATAAAAAGTGGTGAAACAATGGCACAATGCTTGGTAATAGTGAGGAAGAAGGGTGCTTGAATTGATATCAACCAAACTATTTTATTTTATCTTAACCACAACAACTTCCAAAAGGATCCCCTACCAATAAATTGAGTGCTATAGGCTCTTAATTTCAAGCAGAATTCCCATGAAATTGGATGTAGAAACAAAGGAGGGTATCACTTTCTTCTTATCAGAGAAATTCTAGGTGTGCATGAAGGTTTTTAGATAGTATCAAGCCAGTGTGACTCATTTTCCTCCTCTCAACTCATCCTGTAGCTTCTCTCGGCCCTCCTGTAGCAATTGCATGCCAGCCTGTAGCTTTCTCCTGTAGCACTGTGTAAGCAAGGTTTGAAACTCCTCGGTGGCACTTTAGATTTCTCGATGAACTAGTTCGTCCTTCCTACACTGTTTTTTGGAACGAGCGACGTTGCAAATGAAGTCGAGCCAACACATAATATCCTTTTTTTGGTTAAAACCTTGGAGTGCTATAGTGACTTGTCATTAACACGAGTTTCTTCTTTTGGACTGTTGTCCCCACTAATTGTAATCATCTCTCCCTCCTCGTGATTATCACCCCACTCTTCGAGGAAACCACTTCATTTTGAGTTGACATTTCCACGTTCTATGGGTGAATTAACTCACAGTTGAGTTTACTAGTTGTGGGTGGCCAAGTTCACAGGCCACCTCCAACCTATTAAAACACGTTTTCTTGCTTAAAACACATTTTTGTCATTTTTATGCAAAGGGAGGAGGTTAGGGTTTCCATACCTAAGCCTACATGTGGATCGAACTACGATTGAGGTTTGCATGCTAGAGCTGGACCATACATCATTATGATCAAGGGAGTTCGACTCTTTGACTTATTTCCTGTGCATGTCTTCATTTTTTATGCTACCTTGTCTGTTGTTGTTGTTGTGTGTTTGTAGGTGCCTCTTCTGATTATCCAAGCTGCTGCTGCTAGTAGAAAGCCTCCCTGAGAATGAGGTGTCTCTTCATAGTTGTAAAAAAGGCTTCATAATCCCTTCTAGTGGTGGAAAAAAACAATATCATTGATTACTGTGTGGCTGTACAAGCTACTACAAGAGGAGTTTCTTCCTGTAGTAGTATTTTGTTCTTCCCTTGAAGTATTTAGTTTGCAAGAGGGAGATGATGATTAGATATGAGGATAGGGTTAGAGTCATGGAGGAGTAGTTTAGACACTGTCGAGATAGAAAATGGTAGCTTCTGTGTTTTTTCTTAAGTCAGGACAAAGTGGAGAGTTTTGAGAAAATGTTTGGTGAAATGAGTGAATGGATGATGGAAAAGTCATACGAGGACCTTCTTTATCATTTCTCTGAGTCAAGATAGTCTTTTGTATTTTTTTACTCCTTGGATATCCCTCTTGTAGCTCCACAGGATCCTCTTGTAGCATTATAGTCCCTTCATGTAGCAATACAGGTCCTTCTAGTAGCATCATAGGGAGGAGGTGAATTTTGTATTTCTTTGTTCAGTCAATTTAGTGTCCTAAATTGCTACATAAATTATCAATCCGGATATTGTAAATTGATGAAGTGTAGTGCACTATAAGTGCTAGATGACCCTTCTTACCTCACTATTTTTGAGTTTATGCTTGTTTTGGGGTTCTGCTCTTTTGATTCCTAATGTTCTGCAATGTAATCTACAAAATCATAATCTACTGCTGTTAAGAATTTAGAGAAATGAAATGAGAGCTAAAAGTGCTTTAAGCCAGATTTGGAAGTAAAGTTTTAAACAAGAAAATGAAAACAGAGCTTCTCTTCTTGCTATTATGATTGTTTCCAAAACATGAACTGAAAAGACTTGAAACTACTATCTACTCAATTACAAAACCAAATATTAAATGAGAAATTGAGATTGCAGCTATCTATGATAAATCAAAAATGAAATACTGGAAATAAGATTACCACTACTGTCTAATCTATTTCAGAATCAAAACTTAATGAACAACTGAAAATGGAATTGCGGTTAAACTGAGTGAAAAACCATAATTGAAAATTAAGTTGCAACTATTCTATTATGAAAGCAAGGCTAAATGAAGTATTTTTGTCACTCTGCTACACGATTTAGGGAGAGATACCTCCTTGTGATAGTTTTTTTAGAGATTTCAGTCTTCATTATTCTAAGAAAAGTAAACATAAAAAATGTAGAGAAAGACTCGTTCATGAATGAAACATTTCACCACTTCGTTGGAAGATTAACTATCAACTGAAAGGGCTTTTGGAAATATTCATTTATAACATGAGTTACTAAACTAATAAGAAAATGGCATTGAACAACTTAATTCAAAATCTAAAAACTAATGAATGGCAAATGAAAAGAATCAATTTATGCTACTCGAATCAACTTAAAGCTATTGGTAAGAAACTAGAAAGCAGTGAAAACCAAAGAACTATTCTGCGCTGAAATAAAACTACTCTGAGTTAGTGAAAAGATGACACAAGCTGTATTAAAAACAGAGTTAGAAAATGATTATAAACATTATGGAAAAAACACAATGAATTTACAATTGAACTATGAAAGACAAAATAGAAATAAAATGTACCCTTGACCATGCAGGGGCCCTCTGCAAAGGTCTCGGATTATAAGCACTCAATCAATACACCAACAACGCTTCAGGTATCCATTGAAAACAGGGTCTTTATATTAAAACAGAGAACTGAATTCTTCAAACTACAAAGCGGAAATTTGAACTATTACATAAGCAAAAACTTGAACTTGTTTTGTGTTCTACATGCTAGTATTTATAGAAAAATATACAACTGTTTTGAAGAGAGAAATCAGCTACAGAAAAACACGTAGACAGGCCAGTATGCAAAATTCTTGTCTGTAGTTGCTTGGAAACATAAATATATGGTAGTGGTTTGTTAGATTCAGTTGTGCAGGTGGCATATGAAGTCTGTGGCCTTAGGAGACTGCTTCGGATCCCATCACTGCGAAACGTGTGCAAAACAGAGCCCTGTTTGCCATAGGTTTCTATAGTTGACTTCCCTTTGAACAGAGTTCTCCTCATCGATCTAGGCTAGATGGATAGGATACGATCCATGCTCTGATGTTTTCCAAGCTACCCGTGTGGTCCTTTTCCTCTCTTGACACCTGTAACCTACAAAAGCGTGGAGATGGCTGCGGAATGTGGCTGCGTTCCGTAGTTGAAAGACAAAAACCTATTCAAATAGCAAACATAATAGTATAACTTGTAAATCACTAAAATATACTCCTTGAGGCAATGTGTAATGGTTTTTGATGATAAAGATGCAATTTTCATGGAAAAACAGAGAAGGATGAGAAAAGTAGCTAAGGGAAAGGCAATTTTGGAACTCAACATAGCCCCATTGCTAGACTATTGCATGTCCCCATGCAATCAAAATTGTAAACTCCCTCCTCTTACTACATTTGCTCTGAGACTTTAGGAAAACATCCAACCTCTTCTTGCTTTTCTTTGCTACAACTTCCATCCTAGGCTTCCTCATGAGAAATCTATACTTGAGGTTAATAAGAGCCTTGCTTAGCTTCTTGTTTTTCCTTTTTAGTTTTTTGTTCTTCTTGTGCCATAGACCCAAATGAAGCATAGCGTTATCATGGATAATCTTATCAAACTTGTTTTTTTCTTGTAAGGCTTCATTTTCCCTCTGGATATGCCTATTTATAACCTCTAGCTCATAGATTTCCTGCTTAAGTGAGCTAGTCAAAGTCTCTTGTGATGTGGCTGGCTGCTCAAGGTTGGATGAAGTCCTTTGATCTACTGATGTATTATTTTTCTCCAGTGACTCAATGTAATCATAAATCTACTGTTGGATTGGATCAATTCCTGGAGAGACTCTCTTTGGGCTGCTTTCAAAGTTTTGTTGAGGAGAGTGTTGTGGGCTCTGCTCAAATGAGATATTGTCTTGGGACTGAGTTGGAGTTTCTTCTCCCAAATCTATGAACTGGGTCTCTTTTGATTTTGCTTTCTTCACTTTTCCCTTGAGTCTAGAACTTCTCCTCAAACTTTGGGAGCCTATGATTTCTTCCTCTATAACCTGTCTTCTTTTCCCCTTTTCCTTCTCTTTCTTGAACTGATCCTTGATGTTGACTAATCTCTCAGAAAGTAATTGTTCATCCTCTGATGAAGGTTCAGGAGTATTTTTATGGATTTCCTCAACTTTTTCTTTCATCTTTCTCCTCTGTTTTGTCTGCTTTCTAATCTATGTTAATGTTTCAGAGATGGGCTCTTCTTCACTGTTTTTTTGTGCTTAAGTTTCAGGAGTGTTTTGAATGGTGAGACTGGTTTTCCTTCTCCTACTTCTTCTCACAGAACTTCCCTCAGGAAATTCTGGTGCATCTTGGAAAAAAATTCTGATCAAAAGTTCTCCCATGTGTCTCTTACACTCTTTAAGTGATATTCAACTAAAATTTTTACTAGACCATGGTGATAAAGATTGGTTTCTATGGCTTCCATTTTTTTTTGAACAGTAGTGGCCATTCTCCTCAAACTATTCAAGAGGAAAAATGGGAGATTGATGGTTCCGTTTTCAAGAAAATTCATCAACATTCTTATGTGATATACATACATGGAACCAAATCTTCCCTCACATGTAATAAATTCTTGCAAGATTAATAACATGCTACTCCATTTACCCTTAAGTACAGAGATGGGAATTCCTCTCCTAAAAACTGAAGTGTCCATACCTGGATTTTAGAGAATGAATTTCCAAGTTTCATGACCCAAGTGGATGTTGGTGGCCACCCACCTATCCCATTTGGACCCCCACAACTGTCTCTTTCAGTTTTTCTGTTTCCTTAATTATAGCACAATTTACTATTTTTAGCAGTTTTTCGGGTCCTAAACTTCCGGAGCCGTTTTGAGGCCCTAAACGACGTTTTTTGGGAAATCTTCCGCCAGCGATTTTTCTAAAAAAAATTGTCTTTTCCGTCATAGTCCTCAGAGAGATCTTTCCAACGGGCTATCATACGCGTCAAACGGAGATAATACGACCAATTCACGACCCCGGGAAGTTGGATGTCCAACTCACCCCAAAACGGGGCCCATAATTTGGCGTTTCATCTTCTAGGGTTAGGTTTTGGAATGTGAAGGGTTTTCCATTGTTTCTCAATAATAAATAGGCCTTCAAGCCTCATTGTAAGGACAATTCGAAACAGTTTAGAGGCATGTAGCCGACACATCTCTTCTCAGAGATAAGCTACCATCGCCCTAGCTGGGTTATTTCTATTTGTAAGCATATTTCAATATTCTCCATTAATGAAATGAAGTATTATTTCCGCTGCATCTCTGTTTTTATGGTTATCGCATCTCTGTATTTATGGTTATCTCTGTAATCTATTGCGTTCCTGCTTAAATCAGGATCATTTCATTATTGGAATTCTTTATTCTTGAACCACCTCTCTCCTATTCTTGGTAGCTCGGTTGCTTTAGCAATAAAAGACTCGGTTACTGTAAACTTTATGTCACCAATCTCCACGTCCATTCCATCAAACGATCTAGCAAATGATTTGGTGATTTCTTTATGGTGACCATCGAATTTCTCAATGAAACTCAACCAGCTAGCTTTCTTCAACATTCCTTTCAACTGAGGATAACCTTCCATGTACTTCACTCCTATAGGTTCTGTTTTGACAATGAGACCCATCACTTCTATTCTCTGCTATTCTTCAAAATTCCCTTCACTGTCTGAGAAATGAAGTGATTGCGTAAAGAAGACTATGTATACGGTAGTGGAACAACTGGTATATGGAAGCAAAGATAGCTATGGATATGGGGATGAAATGACAGAGACTATGAGCATGAAATAAAATGGTTGTATATACAGGGCATACAAAAACAGAGAAGTTGTATGTGAAAACAGAGTGACTACTAAACATAGAGAATAGGAAAACAGAATGACTGTGAGCTCAATGTAACAATGTGTTTGTATGCACAAGAAGGCTGCGAAAGTATAAGAGAGAACTCGGTGTAATAAATGAACAATAGGGTTTTGAAGAGTCATATTCAAATGGGTTATGTCATGAATCTAACCGTTTAATAGGTGTGCTGGAGAAGTACAGTTAAGTACGAGTCAAAAACGGAGATTGCATCATTAGACTGTTAGGCATTAAAGTCGGAAGGTGTGGTGGAATCATCACGACAATCAAATCTCATAATGATAAATCAAGGAGTAGTGTGATTATACGAGTTATACAACTTATGTTTTGTATTGCTATTTGAAATAAGTTTTTGTTCTTACCTCTAGAACCATATCTTCCGCTTGCTAATCTTTTGTTGTTTGCTTCTGCAGGTGCTTAGATGTTAATATGTCTTCAAAAGTTGTTTTCTCCTCCATTACCTGCATATGAAATCTATTATGAATTGGCCTCTTTATTCTTGAATTGATGATCAAACTGTTACTGCAGAGTCAGATTGGCTGCAGAACAGGATTAGCTATGGAACTGGAACATCTGTGGAACATGAAAACAGCTACGGAATGTAAAACATAGAATAAAATGTGACTTTATGAATGAATGAAATGGAGATGACTATGTGGATGAAAATATGACAAATTGGAAAATGAAAAATGTAGATGGAAGAAATGCTGGAGAAGAAAAATTTATTGGTGGAATATGGTAGTGGAGTGAAGTGAAACTTGCAGAAGTAAAACATAATGAAATGAAATAAAACAATGAATTTTTTAGAATGCATAATGAGTCACCATTTTTTTTGGAAAATATAGGGTGTCAGAGTCTTTTGATTTTCACCCTGTATTTTTTGTATAAGCATTCCAATCAGTGATTGGTTTTCAACCTTATATATATATATATATATATATATATATATATATATATATATATTTTTTAGATATGATGAAAAGAACAAAGAATAAGTTGGTGGAGAAGAAGGATTCTTCTTCACCAGCTTCATTTCAGAATTATTTTGAAAGATCTTGATGAACTCCTCTGAGATTGGTTTTTGATAGATTTTCAACCTCTGACCATTCACAAGGAGAGGAGTTTGATTCTCATCTATTGTTCTGATTCTTACTACTCCGTTATTGAAATTTTTTTCAATCTCATAGGGCCCAAGCCAATGAGTTTGAAACTTTCCTTGAAAATCCTTAAAATTTGAATCAAATAACAGTGCTCAATCTCCCTCTTGAAACCTTTTGTCCTTGATGTATTTGTCATGCCAATTAACCCTCTATTGCTAAACTAGACCAGTTCTTTGAACAAGCTCTTGTCTGATTTCATCAAGTTCATTTAACTGCTCCAGTCTATGCTTTTGAGCTTCTGATAAATCCATACCCAACTGGACTTCCATCTTGAAAGTTTTGACTTGGAACTCTATGGGGAACAGGGCTTGCTTTCCATAAACAAGTTCATAGGGTGTATGTCCTGTTGTGTTCCTCCATGTAGTTCTATAGGCCCACAAGGCTTCAGGAAGCCTATCTACCCAATCTATTCTATGTATATGCACAGTCTTGGTGAGGATTCCTTCAATCACTTTATTTGTAGACTCCACTTGACCATTTGCTTGTGGATGATAGGGAGTGGATTTCCTATGCTTGATCTTGTACTCTTCCATAAGACTCTTCATCATGTTGGATGTAAATTGAGTTCCCTGTTCTATCATAATTTATCTTGGAACACCAAAGCGAGTAAAAATATCCTCAAAAAGAAAACTAACTACAGATTTTTCGTTAGCAAAAGGTAATGCTTTGGCTTCTACCCATTTGGTGACATAATCAGTGCATACCAATATATACTTTTTCTGCTTGGATGGAGGATTAATAGGTCCATTAAAATCTAAAGCCCATTTTTTAAAGGGTTCGATAAGTACCTGAGGTTGTAATGGCATTTCATTTGAGGGGGCAGGTTTCCCTACCTTTTGACAGCTGTCGCACCTTCTGACATATTCTTTAGCGTCTTTGAAGATTGATGGCCAATAATATCCTAAAGAAAGGATTTTATAAGCTATCTTTTTGTCAGCAAAGTGTCCACCACACGTCTCATCATGACATGCTTTGAGAATATCAGGCATTTCATCTTCCCTGACACACCTTTTGATCATAAGATCTGGCCCCGTTTTATACAATTCATTAGTGATCCATGAATATCTTGCACTATCTTGAATAATCTTTCTTTTCTCTCTAGGAAATAAATGTGAAGGTAACTTCCCTGTAACCAAATAGTTAGCAATATCTGCAAACTAAGGAGTTTGAGTAGTTACCGCAAATAGATATTCGTCAGGAAACTTATCCTCAACTGGAGAGTCTTCTTTGATATTCTGAATCTTGGACAAGAAATCAGCAACTGTGTTTTGTTTTCCAGGTCTATCCAGCATAGTAATGTTGAATTCTTACAAAAGTAAAAGCCATATTGTAACTCTGCCTTTATTAATAGGTTTATTCATCAAATATCTAATTGCAGAGTGATCTATATGAACAAAAGTTTCATAGCCTGTTATATAGTGTCTGAACTTGTTAATTGCCTGAACAATAACTAAGAATTATTTTTCATTCACAGTATAATTCAACTCAGTGGGAGCCAAATTTTTACTTGTGTAGTAAATGGCATAAAGAATCAAATCCTTTTGTCCCAATACAGCTCCTAAAGCTGTATCTGAAGCATCTATGGAAATATGGAAAGGAAGTTTCCAATTTGGTCCTCTTAAGATAGGTGCTTCAGATATTTTTGCTTTCAAGGTTTCAAATGCTAGTTGGCAATCAGGATTCCACTTGAATTCACAATCTTTTGTAAGAAATTTGAAGAGTGGAGATTCTACTTTGGTAAAGTTTTCTATAAACATTTTATAATATCCTCTAAATCCTAGAAAACTTCTAACATCTTTTTGGCAATTTGGAATTGGTAACTTAGAGATGACTTCAACTTTTGATTTGTCCACTTTAATCCCATCTCCTAAAATGTGATGTCCTAAAACAATACCTTCAACCTCATAAAGCATTTTTCATGACTTAGTGAAAGGTTTGTTTCTTTACATCTTTTAAGGACTTTTTCCAAATTTTCCAAAGCTTCTTCAAATGTGTTACCATAGACTGTAAAATCATCCATATATACCTCTACACAATCATGTATTAGATCAGAAAAAATTCCTAGTACTGCTCTTTGGAATGTTGCAGGTGCATTACATAACCCAAAAGGAAGCACTCAGTAGGCAAAAGTTCCCCATGGACAAGTAAATGTGGTTTTATCCTGATCCTCAAGTGCTACCTGAATTTGATTATAACCACTAAAACCATCCAAGAATGAGAAATACTTTTTACCTGCTAATGTATCTAATACCTGATCTATAAAGGGCAAAGGAAAGTGATATTTCAAGGTTGCTTTATTCAATTCTCGGTAATAAATGCACACCCTCCATTTACCATTCTTTTTATGCATGATTACCAAAGGAGAAACCCATTGGCTATCTGAGATTGGGTAAATGAAGTTTACATTGAGTAATTTTTGGAGCTCTTCTTTCACAATCTCCCTAAGATTTGGATTCATTCTTCTTTGAGGTTGTCTGATTGGTCTACTATTTTCCTCAATATAGATATGATGGATACAAGTCTTAGGATCAATACCTTTCATGTCGGTATACTCCCATGCAAATACAAAAGAATGCTTTTGTAATATTTTGGATAGCTCTTGTTGTTGTAGTTTCTCCAAATTTTTGTTTATGTTTAATGTCCTACTTGGAAAAATTTCAATTGTAGAGCTACCAAAATCTTCCATAGAATAGAGAGACATCTGCCTAGATGACAAGTATTCAATATTAGATAATTCCTGAAATTGTGCATGATCATATTCTGAAGATGTTTCAAAATTTTCCAATGTGTTCAAAATTTGACTATCTTCACTAATTTCTGATATAGTAAAGATAGGCTGAATAGCATCTTCATCATCGATCCATTCCTTGTCATCTATTTCTGTGATTGCTTTTGTTGGAGGATACAAAGTAAATTTCTTTGTTGAATTACCATCAGAAATGTACATGTCACCAGATCTACAACTAATAAAAGCATTAGCTGTGCCTAGCCTCCTAATAGGAGTGGGTGTCCTCCTAGATTATTCTTGGGAGTTAAAATCATGAAATCAACAGGATATTCCCAAGAATCTAAGGAGATTGAAATGTCTTCTAGCACACCATCTGGTTTAATTACTGATCTATCTACAAGTTACAGTAAGGTAGGTGTGTAAAGAAGGTTAAGAAGTTTAAGCGGCTCCATAGTTTGTCTACTCATAATGTTTATTGCTGCCCCTAAGTCAATCAATGTGTTTGGAATTTCAATCCCATTTATATGTGTCTTGACAATTGGACTTCCTGGATCCACATATTTCTGCATGGCAATCTTTCCCATCATGATATCTGCTATCTTTCCTACCAGGTGAATTCTTTTTGTTTCTCTTGGTTTCCTTCCTGGTCTTTTGATGCTCAACTCCTTTATTGTCTTAGCTAGAATTGGAATTTCTCTAATGGTTTGTAACAAAGGAATTTTGATACAAACATTCTTCAATTCATCTAGGAAGTCATAATTGGGCAACAAGATCTGTTTTTCTACTCCTCTATCAATTTGTAATCTCTTAGGAAAAGGAGGTGTAGAAGTAGATGTTGGTTGCTCAATGATAGGAGTTGTGTTTATTGACTCTTTTTGTTTTCCTTTTTCAATGGTTTGGTTTTGGATGGATGTTCCCTCAAAAATTTTATTGAATTTTAGAGAATCATCCTTAGAAGCATCTTGTCCTTGAATGACTATAGAAGGTTTTTCATTTTCTAATATCCTACCAGATCTAAGTTGAACATCATTAAGATCTAAAGGAACAATCATGTAAGTAGGAAATTGTTGTCCTTCTACCATGTAAGCATTATGAGGGTTTTTATTATTGGGGTTTGGCAATGGTTGGGCTGGTAGTTGATTTGGTTTTTGTTGAAATGGAAGTAAGAGTTGAGGATTTTGACTTTGTTGTGGAAATGGCAATGAAAGGTGAGGGTTTTGATTTGGAAGTTGTGGTTGCTGATTTTTCTACTGATTTTGTGGGGGAGGATAGCTCTGATAAGATGGAGGATATTGATAATATTGAGCAAATCTCCCATAAGGATTTTGTACCCCTTGTGCCCATGGTTGAGATTGATACTGAGTTTGAGGTTGAGGCCAAGGTTGTTGCCAAGAATTCCAGTTTGGTGGGGGTTGAAGATACATTGGATTGTTGAATCCTTGATTTTGTTGCCCCTGTCAAGGTCTTCTTGCAACAAAAGAAAGAGGCTCTACAAAATTTGGGACTATTTACTCTTGAAAGACAACCTTAAGACCTGGGATTGAAGGACAATCCTTGGTCTCATGACTTTCTGAACAAATCATACAAGTTTCTACAATTTTTGCATCTAAGGGGAATTCCCTTAGAGCATGTTTCTTCCTGCATTTTGGACAAAAGATGGCTAAAGAATCAGCCTTTGTTTTCTGCTTGTTTTGGATTTTAAGGGTGTCTAGTTGCTCACTAAGGCTCCCTAAAATATCAGTTTTAAAATCATCAAGCATATTGCCAATTTCTGCCCTACTTACAGATCTGGTTGCAGATTTGTTTGCTCTAACAAGAGAAGGATCTCTCGGTCCTTTCCTGGTTTTAGATTCCCCTCTTGAGAGATGAACACATAGTTCTTCTATGTTACTTAATGGAAGTTGAGAGATATCTCCCTTCCCCATCATGTTAAGGATATCTATCCATTCATCTCTAATGGCCTTTAACAAAAGAGCTTTCAAAGTTTCTGCATCTAGATTGTTCATCTTAGCTCTTTTCAAATTATAGTTCAATCTCTTAAGCAAATCCTCTAAGTTTTCATCTTCCTTTTGCATCATTTTGAACACCTCATCTTTATGATTGGTAGGCATACAATAATCCAAATATCTATCCAAAAATGCATGTTTCATGTCATTCCAAGTTCTAATGGACTGAATGACTAACCCCATAAACCACTTCAAGGTAGCTCCTTTTAGTGTTGAAGGGAACAATTTTAGTTTTTGATAGTCTTCTAGATAGTCATAGGTTTTGCACAAGACTTTAAACTCAAACAAAAATGTTTCAGGATCCTCACTTCTCAACCCATAAAAGTTTGGAAGGATAGAAGGTGAAATGTTTTTCATTGTGGTATGTGTTTCCTTATCTACTATAGGGAATCCAAATGAGTTATCTACTTCCCTATTTCCTCTACCTCCTCCATTATTACCTCTACCTCCTCCATTGTTTCCTCTACCTCTCCCTGTACCCCCCTCCTCCAAACAATGTGAATTCTCCATCTTGTTCCTCTTCTGCCATTATAGTTTCTTCAGAGTCAGTATAGGGTTCAACCTGTAAGGTTACTCTTTCCTCCTCTGGTTCTTCTATTAATGGACTATGAGAGAGAGTTTCTACTTTTTATTCCTCACCAGGTATTCCTAATTCTTCAACTACAATAGGCTTCCCTGTGGAAGTGAAAAAGGTCTTCTCTCCTAGGATTGTTTTGGTGGATGATGTAGGAGAATCTTTTGATTGAATTTCTGCCCCTTGAATTCTAGGAATTCTATGGCTGCGAGTATGAGTTTGGGATGGAGGTGTGTCTTTTCTAACTCTTAGTGGAGTAGGTGGAGTTGTAGGAATCGAACTTCTACCCCTAGCTATAAATCTACCCCTAGAGTCTCATTCTCTATGCATGTCATTGTTTTGTTTTTGTTGTTTTTGTTTCATTTTTTTATGAATGTAAGAGATAAGGCTACCTAGTTACACGTCCTCGGCAATGGCGCCAAAATGTTTAATCAATTTAGTGTCCTAAATTGCTACATAAATTATCAATCCAGATATTGTAAACTAATGAAGTGTAGTGCACTATATGTACTAGATGACCCTTCTTACCTCACTATTTTTGAGTTTATGCTTGTTTTGTGGTTTTTCTCTTTTGATTCCTAATGTTCTGCAATGTAATCTACAAAATATTAATCTACTGCTGCTAAGAATCTAGAGAAATGAAATGAGAGCTAAAAGTGCCTTAAGCCAGATTCGGAAGTAAAGTTTTAAACAAGAAAATGAAAACAGAGCTTCTTTTCTTGCTATTATTATTGTTTTCAAAAAATGAACTGAAAGGACTTGAAACTACTATCTACTCAATTACAAAACCAAAGCTTAAATGAGAAATTGAGATTGCAGCTATCTATGATAAATCAAAAATGAAATACTGGAAATAAGATTACCACTACTGTCTAATCTGTTGCAGAATCAAAACTTAATGAACAACTGAAAATGGAATTGCAGCTAAACTGAGTGAAAAACCACAATTGAAAATGAATTTGCAACTATTCTATTATGAAAGCAAGGCTAAATGAAGTATTTTTGTCACTCTGCTACACAATTTAGGGAGAACTACCTCCTTGTGATAGCGTTTTGAGAGATTTCATTCTTCATTATTCTAAGAAAAGTAAACATAAAAAATGTAGAGAAAGACTCATTCATGAATGAAACATTTCACCACTTAGTTGGAAGATTAACTATCAACTGAAAGGGCTTTTGGAAATATTCATTTATAACATGAGTTACTAAACTAATAAGAAAATGACATTGAACAACGTAATTCAAAATCTAAAAACTAATGAACAAAAAATGAAATGAATCAATTTATGCTATTGGCATCAACTTAAAGCTACTGGTAAGAAACTAGAAAGCAGTGAAAACCAAAGAACATTTTGCACTGAAATAAAACTACTCTGAGTTAGTGAAAAGATGACACAAGCTGCATTAAAAACAAAGTTAGAAAACGATTATAAACATTATGGAAAAAACACAATGAATTTACAATTGAACTATGAAAGACAAAACAGAAATAAAATGTACCCTTGACCACGCAGGGGCCCTCTGCAAAGGTCTCAGATTATAAGCACTCAATTAATACACCAACAACGCTTCAGATATCCATTGAAAACAGAGTCTCTATATTAAAACAGAGAACTGAGTTCTTCAAAATACAAAGTGGAAATTTGAACTATTACATAAGCAAAAACTTGAACTTGTTCTGCGTTCTACATGCTGGTATTTATAGAAAAATATACAATTGTTTTAAAGAGAGAAATCAGCTACAACAAAACACGTAGACATGACAGTATGCAGAATTCTTGTCCTTGCTTTCTTGGAAACATAAATATATCGTAGTGGCTTGTTAGATTCCATTACATAGGTGGCATATGAAGTCCGTGGCCTCAAGAGAATGCTTCGAATCCCATCACTGAGAAACGTGTGCAAAACAGAGTCCTGTTTGCCATAGGTTTCTATAGTTGACTTCCCTTTGATCGGAGTCCTCCTCATTGATCTAGGCCAGATGGATAGGATACGATCCATGCTCTGATGTTTTCAAAGCTACCCATATGGTCCTTTTCCTCTCTTGACACCTGTAACCTACAAAAGCGTGGAGATGGCTGCGGAATAACGGATTAGCTGCGGAACAGCCGATTAGCCACAGAATGTGGCTGCATTCTGTAGCTGAAAGACAAAAACCTATTCAAATAGAAAACATAATAGTATAACTTGTAAATCACTAAAATATACTCCTTGAGGCAACCTGTAATGGTTTTTGATGATAAAGATGCATTTTTCATGGAAAAATAGAGAAGGAAGGATGAGAAAAGTAGCTAAGGGAAAGGAAATTTTGGAACTCAACATTCTTGATGATGGGATGGTGGAGAGAGATAGTAATGTGAATGGAGAGGATGGATGTGAGGTGTATGGATATAGGAATGGATGGTAGATTGTAGGTCTTGGCCTGTAGCCATGAAATTTTCCACTGTGTACAACTCTAATAAACAAAAGAAAGGTTAGAAAATATGATATAAGATTCTTCCTTATTATATTTTCTTTTCTCTTTTTTCATTTTTTTTCTTTTCTTTTTCTTGAGACACATAGGCTACCTCAGAGGAGGTTTTCAACTTGCATACCTGCCCTAGGTGCGTTAAGGGAGGTTTTCACCTAGGGATATTTATTATTATTATTATTATTTCTCCTAGGCTGCCTCAGAAAGGTTTTCAATCCTAGAGTTGGCCTCAGATGCCTCATAGAGGTTTTCATCCAGGACTTTTATTTTTTATTTTTATATTTTTTAAAATTTCTAGGAGTTTTGTGGTCTGGAAGGTATGAAATCCCAATCACATTCAATTCTTTGCTGACTGAACCGATAAATTCCTCCTTGGGTAAATGTTTTATATATAACTTACTTGTAACCATTTACACGCAAGGGAGTGCCTTCCTCATCAATGGTTTTTATCTGGACAAACCTATTTTCATGACACTTTTCCACTAGGTATGGGCCCAACCATCTTGTCATTAGCTTCCCTTTAAAATATTTGAACCTAGAATCATATAATAGGGCCCAATCCCATTATTGAAAAGTATATTCCTTGATATGCTTCTCATGCCGGGCCTTCCTTTGCAGCTGTATGATTTCAGTGTGTAAGAGAGATTGAATTCTGAACTCATCTAAGCCATTTAGTTGGAGCAACCTTTCTTGCTGTGCTGTGGTGAAATCTAAGTCCAACTGAGCTGCCATTCTCAAAGTGTTATATTCAAACTCAATAGAAAGTAGAGATTTCTTTCCATAAACCAAATCATATGGAGTGAATCTAGTGGTGGTTTTCCAAGTTCTATTGTAGGCCCAAGTGGCCTCTACTAGTCTCTTTGCCCAATCTTTCTTGCTGCTGCTAACAACCTTGGTGATGACGCTCTCCAAAGCTATATTTGTGACCTCTACTTGCCCATTTTCTTGAGGACGATAGATAGCGGATGTCTTGTGATCGATATGGTGCTGCCTCATGAGATCCTCAATCAAATTGGATGTGAATTGTGCTCCTTGATCAATGACTACCTCCCTTGGATACCCAAACTTGTAGAAGATGTTTTTTATTAAAAAATTTCCCCTTTTTGCTCAATTGTTGCTTTGACTACCTTTGTCTTAGCGCACTTTATCAAGTAATAAATGCACACAATGATGTACTTTTTCTGCCCTGATGGTGGATCAATTGGCCCAATGAAATTCATGCCCCACTTGCCAAATTGTTTTAAGGACACTTGAGTTTGTAGGGTCATTGCATCCCTGGGTGTGGGTTTTCCCATCCTTTAGCATTGATCACATCTAGTGGTGTATCTCCTTGCATCTTGATGTAACATGGGCCAATAATAAATAGCCTGTAAAACTTTAAAGGCTATCTTTTTTGCAGAAAATAACCTCTAGAAGGACCATTATGACATGCTTAGAGGATTTCAAAGACCTCCTCCTCTCTTAGAAATTTCCTCAAGATTTGATCTGGTCCCAATCTAAAAATATTTTCCCCAATCCAAGTGAAAGGGGAGCTTTTCCTTACAATCTTGCTTTTCTTCTTGGATGATAGATTAGGATGGAACCTCCCAACAACCAAGTAGTATGCTATGTCAGCAAACCAAGGAGAAAGCACCGAGATGGAAAAGAGGTGTTGATCTGGTAGTTGATCATCCACCATCTCTTCATTACCTACATGCAAGGTCAACCTAGACAAAAAATATGCAACCAAATTTTCTTTTCTTGGTTCGTCAATAATAGTCAAATCAAACTATTGTAATAATAACAACCACCTAATTATCCTAGAATTAACATCAATTTTGTTCATCAAATATTTAATGGCTACATGATTAGTATGAACAAAATTTTGATACCTAGTGATATAGTGCCTAAATTTGTTTAAAGAATGTACTACAACTAAGAGCTCTTGTGAAGTAGGAAAGTGTTCCCTCTGTGGACAGAGGCAACCCCTCTAGCCCTAGAGTGGGTCTAGTCACAAACAAGGACAAATCAACAACAATTCTCCTTAAATAGTTCGAGTTAGAGGCCTACCTCAACCGGTGGTCGATGAAGTTCCGTTGCGCTGTTCCAGCTTCCGCTTCCTTCTCCTAATGAGTAATCAACCTGAAACAAAGCAAGGAAATACAACAAAGCACGTAACCGGATACAACAAAGAACTATTTACCCATAAGGTCAAGAAATCATGAGCTATCTAGTACATTGCATACGAGACATACGAAAACATCATTGATTGTATTAAATATGAAATAGAGTAAGCTCACAACCCAAGTCTTGACGTCACAAGCCTTCTCAGGAGGGTCCAACCAGCATGTTCCTCAAGCATTCACCCTTGAAGATGGATCTCCCAATACAAGTCTCTCTCACTCACAAGTTTCACACAAGATCAAAAGCACTTCACAACCTTCCTCAAGCTCTCAAACAATCCCACACTTGTCACACCATCTACCTATCAAGCTCACAACACTATCAACAACACTCCAAAGACTAAGAATTCCAAACTAGCAGCTCATAGCAATGGTGAAAGCTTAAATAGGAGAAGGAGTCTCCATGAATGATGGGAAGATGAGCTTATCTCCAAGGAAGGTAGCATAAATGATGGAACAGTCATGCCAGAGAAGGGAGGGTGACATAAACAAGGCCAACAACCAGGTCTGGAGTCATCTGGAAGGCCGACTGTTAGAACAAACTCGCCCAAACTGGATCATCGCGGGTACATAACTGTACTGACGCGCTGACATCGCTACTGCATAACGGAGAAGGTCATGTCATTGCGATAAAATAAAAGTAACAGTCGCATTGTCTCATGAAATTCGACCATCGCGGGAATCACGTGTACTTCAGCGATGACAGTGCATATGGTTTGTTTTGGAGTGCTCATTAGCGCATTTATTTTGACAACAGTCGCGATGATGCAGAAACTTTGGCAAAGTGGGTCATTTTGCAACATCAGAGAGCATGAGCATGAATGATTTGGACTCATGACACAGTAGGAAGACTGGGATGAAGGCAGTGACAAATTACTGTGTAATAGATGCCCCCTAAAGTATGAAGCCCGAGAGAGTGGGAGGGGTGAAATGCTTTACGAAACTGACTGACTTGGAACACCATCGGGAAGAACCTGCACGCAAGTACAACTGATATCTCTGATAATGAATTACATGTAGTCTAGGCATGGGCGCAACCATCCAAAAGACATACGAAATAGGTCTGTGGTATGGACGCAGCCACCCAGCTAATGAGACCATGATGATAATAAAGGTATGGTTGCAGCCATCCATGAAGACTCAGGTATGGTCGCAGCCATCCATCAATGAGTCATGTAATCATAAAACCAATCCACGCAGCCCGAACACGTGTAAGCTGAGTTCGAGGTCTTGAACCCATCTGATCATAGTACAAATCCTACCATGCGAATAGAGGTGCTGAGGTCAAGCATGATAGAATATCGCTTGATTACCGGTCAATGATGAAAACCATTAACAAGCGCGAGAGAAACCACCAATAATGCCAATGGCTCTCAAGGTACTATCCAGTACAATCCACGAAGTGTGAAAAAGGGAGCTGAAGTCGAACACTCGTGGAATCACCCAATCAACGACCAATGATGAAAGCCGATCGTCAGGTGCGAAGAACTTGTCATTGAGGCATGCAAGCTCTAAGGTACCAAAGGGGATCTCTAGGTCAATCTCCTGGATAATGAGATGATGTCGACAGGGGACGACCCGTCGTAGGAGGGCCATAACGTTTCCCTCATCAACGACACGAGATAAGGAACAAGTGGTAGATGGCGGAGCAGAGTACCAGAGGAGGAGGCGAGGGTGTAAACTGCAGAGGGATTATACTCTTGAACATATCGACGACACGACTCCGGAAGGGGGGCGACAACATTCAGGCAATGATGGAACAGAGGCACGAAGGAGGCGGCATGAATCGCATGAAATAAGGCTAGAATGATGACCCAAACCCGCAGAAGGCCAAATGACGATGTATGGATGACCCAACCTGACAAAAAGCAAAAGTGTCTATGTTCAAGAGTGAC
Source organism: Pinus tabuliformis (assembly GCA_031772625.1). Lineage (NCBI taxonomy): Eukaryota > Viridiplantae > Streptophyta > Pinopsida > Pinales > Pinaceae > Pinus > Pinus tabuliformis. Next base: position 524,421,712 of record CM062820.1, read on the forward strand.
GAGCTGCCATAGACAATCAATGATAAACCTGTTTTTGAATCCAACCTAGTAATAGTTTAACGAGCCCTAGGAAGGAGAAGCTCAAGCCTCGACATGGTGATGAGTCCAATGTCGTCAGGGTTTAATGAGTCCGACATAGGTGAAACTTGAAGTCCTTTTCATGTTTAGAGAGTTTGAAAAAGGCATGGAAAAGAAAACTCCAGGGGGGCCCTTTTTCATAGAGTTGTGTCTCTCGAGCCCGAAAAAGTATAAAACAATGCTCGAAAGAACCGCACGATCATTACGATCGAGGAGTACTTTTCATGAGTAGTGATTTCGATCTGAAAAAGTAAAAAAGTGATCGAAACCACGTCGCTTCGTAACCGTTAATGAACCTGAAACGACAAGGGTCTGATGATCTTTTCGTTTTAACACGGTCGAAAAAGGGTTTAAAGACGACCGCCTCTCATTTACGTTTAACGAGTCAAGAGGAAAAACTCAGCGTCTTTTCATCTTTAAACGGTCAGAAAAGCTCTGAAAGCAGACCTCCATTTTTATTTTCTTTAACAAGTCAAAAAGGGAAAAAATACTCGGCAATCTTTTCATATTTTACGAGTCAGAAAAGAGCTTAAAGGTGACTCGTCCTAGAGGAACGAGTGGTATAAAGGGTAGTAACTGGTTCCGGCAATGGTGGAACTGCTCAAAACATGTAATGGTCAAGAGGCTGGCTAATAAAACCACTCATCACTGCGATTCCTCAGGAAAGGTAAAACAACCAAGTGAAAGCATATGATCGGTCAAAGAGATGGTGGCGATGGAATGAAAACAACCAAGGCTCATCTAGCATAATTTAGCAGATAAAGACAACAATCACGAGATGTAAAATGGGTATGGGTTCATTTTTACACAAGCTTGAACCATGGAGAACTCTGCTTGGATTCGGTTTCATGTTTACACAAGCTTGAAACGAAAAACTATGCTTGTTATGAGTTCGCATGCCCCCAGCATAATGATGCAAAACGAGGTACATGCCCCCCAAGCTTCATTACATTCAACAAAGTGGATGGAATGAAGGTTCACTTTCGAGATCTTGGAAAGACTCGACTGGTATTTTACGAGATCTTAATCAAAAGACTCGATCAGGAAAGGGAGTTGTTTCATTTTTTAATGAGGTTGATACAGTAAAAGAACTATCCTCATAACCCTTGTTTCATTTTTTTAACGAGCGTGGCACAAGATCAGGAACTATGCTCGACCAGATCTAGTTTCATTTTTTAAGGAGCTTGACATAGGAAAGCGAACTATGCTCCGACCAAACTTGGTTTCATTTTTTAGGGAGCTTGACATAGGAAAGCGAACTATGCTTCGACCGAACTTCATCATAATGAACAGGAAGTCGTTGTTTCCAAGAATGTCACTTCTGGTGGAAGGAAAACATCTTGGAAGTCAGGACCCAATGCCCCCAGGACATGATGCATGATGGCATCATCGCTGGATACGGGCACGGGATAAGTAGCCGCATAGTTGACCTGCGGTGGGGTAGATACAATCGGTGGATAAAAACCAAGAGGGGATGGCAGCTGCGCAGGAGGGACCGGGGGACTAAAGAATGATAATTGATCTATAGTGACAATTCTTCCATCGTGTGGAAAACAAACCACATGGAAAAGTGAAGAGACAAGGGCCCCCATGTCATAAACATAGTCACGGCCAAGGAGAAGACTGAAATCTGGAGCACCTTGGGTAACCAGTATGTCTATATAGATGGTTTTGCCTCCCAAAGTAACAGAAAACTTCGGGAGGATCCCTAACGGTTGACTGGCTCCTCCGTCAAACGCCAACAGATTCTGTGCAACTGGCACAAGCTGTGGGGAGCCCAAAGCTTGCCAAGTAGTGAAAGGCATGAGACTAATAGATGCACCCTCATCCAAGACAGTGCCAGGTATTGCCTTATCATAGGCATGTACTGTAATCTGGAAAGGCACATGGGATGGAAGGTGGAATGTAGTCAAATGACTCCAGTCAAAGGAAATGACTGAACTACTTGGTGGGGGAATCGTATGATTTCCCCCCTGCGCTACAGGAGACGAAGAAGGACCCTCTTGATCAGTGAGGATAGGAGGGTCATTTTGAGACTCAGGAGAATCTGACAAGACGAGAAGAACATGAGTAGTAGAATCATGATGCTCCTCCGGAACAGAGTAATCAACAGGTGGTGAACCCAAGTCAACACTCTCTTCGACCAATGGTTGGTCTGGAGCAGGCTTGGCACAGCTAGGTTTGGAAGGAGGAGGACAGACAAGAGAAGAATCTAAGTCGATCTCTTTTTCCACAAGGAGGGGGTCAGAAGAGAGCCTCTGATAACCAACAGGAAGTTGGGGTGAAGAAGCTGTAAGACTTTCCAAAACAGCGGAAGCTTTATCCATGAGTGGACAAAGGTGAAGGGATGATTATCTTCACATAGTCTACAGGGGATTCGAACCTTCCCTTTCTTCTGAATGTTGTTAGTTGATAGGGTGGAATCGCCATGAGCTTTAAAGGACGATGAGGGATGAGCTGGATCGCGAGACCATACTTCAAGGATCCTGGGAATACCAGGACAATCACGAAGAAGATGGTCACCCTTGCACAACTTACAAGGAAACTTAACCTTCCGCAGGGGGGTGGAAGGTGTTTCAACCTGGGATGGATTTGGAGCAGTAGCTGCACTTTTAGCCTCTCGCTTATGAGACTTCTTCTTCTTCGTCTTCTTCTTCTTCTTCTTAGCCACCTGGTTACTTGAATCCAGGCTTTCACCAGGCGAAGTAGAAGACGAGGACGTAGAAACAGGCGAAGAAGGGGAGAGGTCCACCTTGGAATCAACATAATGTTGTTCAGGTGGAGGAGATGGTGGAACATGATCATAACACTCGGAACCACCAAGGTTGAAAACAACCATACGGGCAAACCGATGGTTAACCCAGGCAAAGACAAAGTTGCCATTTACGGAGCACCGACATTTCCAAAAGAAGGAAATGGACTAGGGTTTACATTTGGGGGAACACCTTGGCCAGTAGACTTGGGGAAGGTTGCCATCAAAAACGAGAAAGAACCCTACTCAAGCTAACACAAACAAGATCTAACCGGGTAAATGTGAATCGTGGCTGAATAAATTTTAAGACACAGGAACAAAACTTGACCTTTTCATTTTTAAAGAGTCGAGAAAAGGACAAAATATGACTCTAGTCACCTTCGAATGTTTAATGAGCCTGAAGTGACAAGTGCTCAGATGGACCTTTTCTTTTAGGGAGTCCGAAAAGGAACGAAAGTGATTACTCTGGAGAAACTAGGTAAAAGGTTTACCAAACAAATCCGTAAAACTGCATATACACCTTGACAGTCATATGAAAACCAAGGACTTTCCGTACGACAGTTAATCTTCCCGAATGTTGTGTTCGGTGCGCTACAGCTTGTAAGGCGATAGACACGGCTTCCTATGGATAAAGGATGATAACCTAGTGGGGTCTCCCCATATACTCGACGGTACGTGGGATCTCAAATCCGTGCTAGACCACTATTGAGTCACGGAAGGAGGAATCACCCAACCTTGAGTGAAACAAAAGTGACTAGGTTTAACGACGTCGGAGCACGTCTCTAGCCTAGACCTCTAAATGCGTGTGTTATTTTCCAATGCGTTGTTAGATTCATTCAGTTCATTTTAAAGTTGATCTTGGATTATGTTTCAGTTTTCAGGCCTTACCGTATGTAATGTCTCAAAATTTCCTAAATGCAAACTATATGCCACAATATATCATTTCATTCGATGAATGCTAGCTACGAGAGGGTTTGAGATCATTCCCAAACCAAGAAAACCAAGGAAACACACAGTCACTCAATGCAAGTAGACATCAATTCCTAAAATGCATGAATACTACTAATGAGAGATCTAAACATTCGCTTTTCAATATGCAACTTGAAATGCAAATTTTCTTTCACTTTCGCATGCTAAATGAGATGCAATTTTTTGATTTTGATGCCTTTAATCTAAAGAAATCAGTAAGCAACAAACAAATGTGGAAAACCGGTTGACCCCAAACAATTGTAATCTATGTCCGGGTAGTGAAGAGAAATCGAAACAATGCCAAGATTGGTTCAACAACGATCACTTAGATAATCAACCAAAAGCAAGCAAAGGGGAAGGCTCAATCAAACCAACAGCAAGCAGCAAACGAATCTTTGCGAACAAGCAACCAAGCAAAGCTGATCCAACAAACTTGGAACAATAAAACTAGGTCACAAAGCAAAAAGGCAAGATTCGCTCAACAAAACTCACAAGAGAGTGCTTCAACCTCCAGACAATGAAAAACAAGTCATAAACCAAGTGAGAACAGCAGGGGATAGCAAGACTAATAGATTCAGGAGGCAGAATTAAAGAAATTCAATTCTACAGCAATCAGCGCGGGTGATACACAGCAACAAAGCGCTAATAAAGAACGACGCGTAGCAATAATGCGATGTTAGCGTGGAAGTACACGCCTTTTCCGCGATGGTCCGATTTACAGAATCGCCGCGTCTGTTAGGTGTAATAATGCGATGGACAGGAAAATACAAAAAGGGTGGCGCGATGACAGCGCGACTGTTTAATTAAAAAACGTGATGATGTTCAAAGACAGCCACAATCGAGCCAAAAACTCCCAAACCAAGACAGTCAATCTTTAAACAAACAAAGCATCTCCTAGACCAAACCAGGAAACCCAGAAACAGACAACTAATCCCCAAATTTTTGAAAAGAGACCAAAACAAAAAAATCAAGGCAAGAATGAACAAAAAGGGACAAAGGCCAGCTCCCCAGTGGAGTCGCCAATTTGTGAAGCAGGAAAGTGTTCCCTCTATGGACAGAGGCAACCCCTCTAGCCTTAGAGTGGGTCTAGTCACAAACAAGGACAAATCAACAACAATTCTCCTTAAATAGTTCGAGTTAGAGGCCTACCTCAACCGGTGGTCGATGAAGTTCCGTTGCACTATTCCAGCTTCCGCTTCCTTCTCCTAATGAGTAATCAACCTGAAACAAAGCAAGGAAATACAACAAAGCATGTAACCGGATACAACAAAGAACTATTTACCCATAAGGTCAAGAAATCATGAGCTATCTAGTACATTGCATACGAGACATACGAAAACATCATTGATTGTATTAAATATGAAATAGAGTAAGCTTACAACCCAGGTCTTGACGTCACAAGCCTTCTTAGAAGGGTCCAGCCAACATGTTCCTCAAGCATTCACCCTTGAAGATGGATCTCCCAATACAAGTCTCTCTCACTCACAAGTTTCACACAAGATCAAAAGCACTTCACAACCTTCCTCAAGCTCTCAAACAATCCCACACTTGTCACACCATCTACCTATCAAGCTCACAACACTATCAGCAACACTCCAAAGACTAAGAATTCCAAACTAGCAGCTCATAGCAATGGTGAAAGCTTAAATAGGAGAAGGAGTCTCCATGAATGGTGGGAAGATGAGCTTATCTCCAAGGAAGGTAGCACAAATGACAAAACAGTCATGCCAGAGAAGGGAGGGTGACATAAACAAGGCCAACAACCAGGTCTGGAGTCATCTGGAAGGCTGGCTGTTAGAACAAACTCGCCCAAACTGGATCATCGCGGGTACATAACTGTATTGACGTGCTGACATCGCTACTGCATAATGGAGAAGGTCATGTCATCACGATAAAATAAAAGTAACAGTCGCACTGTCTCATGAAATTCGACCATCGCGGGAATCACGTGTACTTCAGCGATGACAGCGCATATGGTCTGTTTTGGAGCCCTCATCAGCGCATTTATTTTGACAACAGTCGCGATGACGCAGAAACTTTGGCAAAGTGGGTCATTTGGCAACATCAGAGAGCATGAGCATGAATGATTTGGACTCATGACACAGTAGGAAGATTGGGATGAAGGCAGTGACAAATTACTGTGTAACAGCTCTTTTTCAGTGACAGTGTAATTTAGCTCAACTTTAGACAAATTATTACTAATGAAATTAATAGCATAAGGAAAATTATCCTCTACTTGTCCCAAGGCTCCCCCATAGCTTTATTTGATGCGTCAGTATGGATATGGAAAGAAAATTCCCAGTTACGACCTCTTAGGATGGGTGCGGTGGTCAACTTTTCTTTAAACATTCAAGGGCCTCTTGACAACTATTGGTCCAACAGAAATCTGAATCTTTGGCCAGTAAACCAAATAAAGGTTAAGACAATTTACTAAAGTATTGGACGAATCTCCTATAATACCCCGTTAGTCCCAAGAAGCTCCTAGAATCCCTTTGCCTTTGAGGGGTAGGGACCCTTTTGATGATGGAAATTTTGTTTGGGTCTACTTGTATCCCTTCCTTGGATATGGAATGGCCAAGGAAAGTCCCCTCATTCATCAAGAACTCACATTTCTCAGGGATTAGAGAGAGATTCATTTCAATGCATTTCTTCAAAGCATTACACATTTTGGAGAGAGCTTCATGGAAGTCACATCCATGAGGAGTGAAATCATCCATGTATATTTCAAAATAATCATGAACCAATTCAGAAAAAATACTCAAAACTGCTCTCTGGAAAGTAGCAAGGGCATAATTGCACAAACCAAATGGAAGAACTCTATAAGCAAAGGCACCCCAAGGACATGTGAATGTGGTCTTGTTTTGGTCTTCGAGGCTAATCTGGATTTGATTGTATCCACTAAATCCATCTAGGAAGGAGAAGAATTTATTCCCTGTAAGGCCATCTAGGACTTGGTTAATGAAGGGCAAGGGAAAATGGTTCTTATTTGTAGCCTTGTTGAGTTCCTGGTAATCCACACAGATTATCCACTTCCCATTCTTCTTAGGAACTAACACAAGAGGTGACAACCACTCACTATCTAAAATAGGGTATATGAACCTTGCATCTAGTAGTTTTTGCAGTTCTTCTTTCACAATGTCCTTAAGAGTTGGGTTCATCCTCATCTAGGGTTGGCACATAGGATTTCATCCCTCCTTGATGTAAATATGGTGAGTACAAACTGAGGGATGCACACCTATCATTTCCTTATAGTTCCAAGCAAAAACATCCAAGTCTTTCCTCAACACTTTGCACAATTGTTCTTCCTATTTGGTTGAGAGAGAAGGATTGATATTTAAGGTTTTGGATGGGCCAAACTCTACAATATTGACATGGTCTGGACTTCAGTTATAGGGAATAAGTCATCCCAAGGATTACTCTTAGATTCTTTAATCAACTCATCAATTGGTATGGGAGTATGAGGTTGATTTTGAAGGATATGGTCAATAAGAGCATCTTAATCAGGTTGCCCACGTCCTATAATGATGTCCAAAGTGAATATTGGGTGGGGGGTGGTGTGATACAATTAATATTCTTCCTCCTCTTCTAACCACAAGGGTAGGTCATGCTCAATATAAGGTTGAGAAGGAGGATACAATACCAACTGTTTAGACAAATGCCCATTCTTAATGGTAATGTTCCCAGCCCTAGAACTAATGTAAGCATCAGCAGTGGCTAACCATGGCCTTCCCACGATGAGAGGATAGCCATTAAACTTGGTTTTGGGTTGGAGAATCAAGAAATCAATAGGATACTCCCAAGAGTCAATGGAGAACGTAACATCTTCAAAAACTCCCTCACGAGATATTGTGGATATGTCTGCAAGCTACAACATTGTGGTGGTATTTCTCAAAGTGTTGGCTTAAGGGGCTCAGACCCAGGTTTAGAGTTAGCTATGCTAACCAAAAAACCCCTTTACCACCAGCCCTTTTGGCAATGATCTGCGCGCGCAGACTGCAATCTCACCCTAGGCGATATTAGGGGATGCTGGAACTAGGTTTCCGCATCCAGAAGGATATGGAGTGTGGATATTGACTTAGTCTTACTCACCTACAACTCTATTACTGTGCTACGTGATCTTACTTAATATTATACAAAATCTGATCTATTCATACAAAAAGGCTACTTCGCAGATCTAAAACTCTATCTATTGTGTGTAAATCAATGGACCTTAACTGTAATAGCATTCATCTATTAATTCTGATCTCGTGCAACATAAAAGTAAACAACAATTGCATAAAGTAAAGTACAAAATGTAATTACATAGGTTTTCCTTCAGAATCTTCTTTGTTATCTTCAGAAATTCACAATTACAATCCTTGTTACCTTGCGCACATAAATGTAGGGGCTTGCGCACATAACTACAGACTTACGAAGGTCTCCACGCACACAGATGCAAGAGCCTTCCCCTTTTCTCTAACACAGAAAGATAAGACAATTATAGACTCAAATCATATCCATCAATCAATCAATCGATTACTTCCCTTTCACTTACTAAGACACCCCTTTATATATATTTTTTCTTACAATACCATGGTCCGCAAACCATGGGCGGAGCTCAAAACGTACAAATTGATCCCATCCTTTTACAAAATAAGGGGATTTGACCCACCCTAAAGCCCCTAATTGTGCGAAGCATGCTCTGCTCCTCAAAATGCGGGATCTTTACAAAACTTTGACAAAACTTTGACCTAGGGGGACCCTACTCAACACAAAGCCCCTTGGAGGTTTATCTTTAGCATGGTTTCCTTATTCATCACAATGATTGCAACCCCAAGATAAATCAGGGTGTTAGGGACTACAAGGCCATCAATGTGCACATCTACTATAGGGCTTCTAGGTTCAAGATATTTTAGGTAGATCACCCTCCCAAGCATCAAATCAAATAATTTCCCAACAACATTTATGGTGGGGGTGTCTCTTTTTCTTCTCCCAGGATTTTTGAAACATTTCTCCTTGATGATATTATTATAGATGGGAACATATTTAATAGCCCAGATAAGGGGTATTTTAACACACAAATTTTTCAATTCTCCTAGAAGTTAAAGCTCTTATGGGGTATGCTAGCTAGGGTGGATTAAAATCTCAGGAAAAGGAGGTGGATTGACTTGAGAAACACTCTCTTCCTTTTGTTCTTCAAGCTCTTCAGATCGAGAAGGTGGGTGGTTATTTGGAAGCACTTACTCAGAACAAAGGTCGATCTCTTAGATTTCCACATCATAAGAAGGATAAGATGTCTCTCCACTCTAAACCTGTTTGTGATTGCTTGTTGTTTGGGTTTAGATTTGGTTGAGTAGGCATTTGAGGTTGCTGAAGTGGAGTAGGATGGGTGAGATGTGGCTGAGGTTGGGGTGGTGGTAATAAAGTAGGAGGCTGGTTAATTTGAGGCATCCACCCTTGTGATGGGTTGCCCCATTGAGAAGATTGGGGTTGATATGGCTGAAAAGGAAGGTTAACAGGTTGAGGAGGATATGGAGGAGTATAAAGCCAAGAAGGAGGTGTGGACCAATATGAGTGAGTGGAAGAGTACCATGAATTCAAGGGTGCATTCTGATTTGGATTATAATAAGATTAGTGTGCACCTTGCATGCCTTGTTGATATGGATGAGGTTGTTGAGGTATTCTTTGATTGATGAAACAAAGTTGCTCTGACCCCCCTTTTGCTCCTTGATATACAACTTTTAGTCCTAGAAAATAAGGGAACTTGTTTTTTGCATGATTTTCTTGAAAAACTAGGAAAACCTCTATGACATTTAATGGGCACTCATTCCTAGGACATATTTTGGTTCATCTAAGGCAAAGAATAGCTAGTGCCCTTTCTGCTTCCTCCTACTTTCTTTTGATTTGCATGGTATCCATTTGTAGTGCAAAGGTATGCAACATTTCACTCTTAAAATCCTCCAACATGTTACATATCTCATTCTTAATGGATGTTGTGGAGGGAGAGGAAATAACAAGCCTTGACTATCCCTACCCTTCTTCCTAGCAGCCCTAGAGTGATTCTTGAATACAATTTTAATCTCATCATAGAATAACTGATAGATATATCCTCTAGATAGCATGTCGAGCATTTCCAACATGTCTTCCCTGATCCGTCAGAGAAGAACTAGTTTGAGTGATTCAGGATCAAGGGTGCAACTGGCCCTCCTATAACTGAGTTGAAATATCTCCTCGTAGTCTTCTAGGGATACATCAAGTCCAATATTTATACTAAATATTTATTCCTTGGTTTATTTGGACATGCAATAGTCCTTATACTTGCTATTGAAGGATTGTTTCATTTAGGCTTGGGTAGTGATGCTACCCTCAGGCATACCCATAAACCAACACAAGGCTGCATCTTTAAGGGTAGCGAGGAATGACTTCAGCTTCTGCTCATCAGAGGCATAGTCATAGGTCCTACAAACAACAACAAATTAAAACATGAAGTTATCAACATCCTCAAAGGTTAAGCCATAGAAGTCTAGAAGGGTATTAAAACTTATGTTTTTCATTCTAGCCTCTCCATTGGTCTCTGTGATAGGAAAAACCTCTTTTTCCCTATTTTCATCCATAATTTGGGTAGGTGAAGTGGGTTCTTCTTCTTTCCCAATAGGTTCTTCAAAAATTTTAGGTTGCTTAGGGTCTTCTAACTCCCCCATAGTCAGAGAGGGAAGCTCACAGTCATTGAAGAAGAGTGAAGGTTGACTATTTGAGGGTGTGGGGATTTTTGGTGATAATTTTCCTTGATTATCCCTACTCCTACGAGGCATGAAAGTTTTTTTTTTTTAATTTTTTTAAATTAATTAATCAATTATTATTATTATTATTTTACTTTTTCAAAAACTGTATGCAAAACATAAAACAATGCTTAAGAAGAAACAACATCTACTTATATACCTCCTTGACAACGACGCCAAAAAGTGGTGAGCCTTGGTATTGCACCAAGAATGTTGTAACTCTCGAGGGCTCCTCAATTCAAATTATCAACTTGGGGACCGTACAAACTTCGAGGTGACTATGATATATGCACAATAGATAGGATTCCACTCATTCCACCCTTAGTTATGGGATTAGATCAAAAATTTCTCAAAGACCCTTCTTCTTACTTAATTAGAATGAAAGCTTACTGATAAAGGGATGATTGAAAATTTATTCTAGCTATGAAAATAGAAATTCCATTGACTCAAATTGTAAAATATTAACTAATCAATTCATTAAAGGACAAGGCTAATTTACTTGTAGAAATAAAGCTATGTAATCTTGCAAAATTCATCAAATTACCTCGTCTACTTGCAAAAAGGAAACTAATTTATCTTGCATAATTCATCAAACTACTAATCAAAATTGTGTGTATCATCTACTTAGTTCATACTTGTTCATAAATCAATAACCTACTTGCATGATAAAGAAACTAATTATACTATGTTTTTTCAATGAAGAAGAGGAAGGTTTGGAGTAGCCCAAGAGCTTTCCTTGATCATAATATCACAACTGGGGGTCACTATGCATCTATTCTAAGTCAAAGTTGTAGTTGGGATTGAAACTGATGAAGGAAAATGTTGCCATAGGTTTGCTACAAGTGATTCCTACAGGAGGCTTATAATGCTATAGGAGGGCATCCAAGTGGTTTTTGAAGGTGAAAACATTATATTGAGGGTATGTAGAGGTGGATAGTAGTTGAAACAAATGAGAGGAGGTTGGTTTGAGTGCCTAGCCAAGTTCAAGACCTCTCAGAGGCTTGCCTTGCACTAGGATGAGTGCTCTCAGTGACCTAGGCAGAATGGCTTATAAAACAAGGTTTTGGGATAGAGTTTGGAAGTGGAAGTAGAAGTTGAAGGAGCTTCGATTGGAAGTGGTGAAGGTGCCCTTCCTTGTAGATCAACCAATGCTGCAATCAATCACATGCATGCATCCATTTATCATTAACAAAATGAAATAAATTATGATGGAAAATATGAGTTGAATTTAAATAACATCTAATTCATGGAATACCAGTGATCAAGTCACTAAACTGGCTTATAAGCTACATAAATCAAATGAAAAATAGGAAAACTAACACTAATCTATTTCAAAGAAATCATAAACACAATATTTTTGGGCTATGGTTGTGAATCCTTCCACTCATTCTCCCATAAGAGAGGTGATGTAGAGGATGAAACCACATGATTTTATAGGTTAATTTATACTCAAATGCAAGAAATTATGAACTGCTTGGAATCAAGAAGAAACATAAGTACAAGAAGAGGGTCCAAAGCATTTGGGTTGGGCCCAAACCCAATTGTATCAACCCTTTGAATCTAACTCAGATGCAACTTGAAATCCAACTTCTCATTACCAAAAAGTGCAGGTCTAATACATCACATAAAAGTTGAAAATAACAATGTGAAGCTTGGAGATCAATAGCTACACCCAGCTGGACAAAAATTCGAATCCTAATGAGATCTTACTCTAGTTTATTTATACAAAAGGGAAGCTGAGTAAATCCCTTGAAAGTAGGATTTTTTCCCTCCTTGATCTTGAAAATGATGGATCTTGTCCCTCTTGATCTTTACTTGGACTAGGAGTCACTCGGATGCCAATGAACACGAACTTGTGAGAGGGATATGGTGATCCCAAGCCAAGTTTAGGGAGTTAAGGAGGTGGGAAAACCCCCTAGATTCTCTCCTAGTTGTCTCCATTAAGCCCATGCATAGTAATAGCCTAAAAAATGCTTCATTTTCCCACAATTAAATGACATTAGGCCACATATTATGGCAAACACCTTCTACTCCTCTTACTAAGCATAATATAACGAAAAATGTGAATTAATGTAAGAGAAGGATAGTTTTAAGGTTGGAGGATGGAATATTGATCTTCAAAATGTACCAATTGATGGGACTCATCACATACATCAACATTAACAAGTCTACGATGCATAGGATCACATGCAGATTCTTGGTCATGCAATGTGCAGAAGCTATTAAATCGATCATCACACACATGGATGGCTCTCACCTTGTGTTGTGCAGTGAGAGTGGCAACCAGCTTGCCATCTATTCTGGTGAGGATATGCAGACATACTATAAAATTATCAAGACTAATTAATATGCAAACAAAAAATTATACACAAGATGGGATACCCTCAACCTGACTAATGTTATCAAACAATGGTTTCGAGAGCCTGCAAAGTTTCACCATTGCCCATCAACAATTTATCCAACAAAGATCTTAAGAGACGTATATAAGTATTTGATGGCTATGTATTATCGGATGTTTACATGCAAGATTGCTAAAGTGTTCCAAGATAATTGCATATAGATGCTCAATCTAGTAGTGACATGTGGAAAATATTTGAATTGGGTGGATATATTATCATACAAATTCTAGCGTCAGGTGGGGCAGGCTAACACATATTTACAAGCAAATCAGACACCATAATTTTACATGTATGCATTTCTTCTGGATGGAATCTATGCATGGTATGTGTTCCCAAAAATATATTTGAAATGGATTCCCAAAGAAAAGTTCCTAGTTTATTTCCATTGCAAGGTGTTATCAAAAGGAAGCTTCAAAGGCGCATAGGACAGATTGGCCAAACACTTCTTTGTAGCCACTTTTCACATGATATTTGAGATTGATCCACCATGCATGATTGATCAAGTGAAGGAGTCACTTCAAGATATTGCATATTGGTTTGCAGCTCCTAAGGGAACATACATCAGATGCTTTAGATGTCAGACAACCCCTCATCTTGTGCTGCAATAATTTGATAAACAAGGTGGTCATGCAAGATGTGGAAAATCAGCTGGACAAGGGGTTATTGGGAACTCTTCACAAGAGGAAGAAATCCCCTTGGCCTATCTTTCCATTGAGGATCAGATTGTATGAATTAAAGAGTCACAAGGCAATAGTAGTCGAGATAGAAGAGTTGAAGTACCTACACTTCACCACCAAAGACTTCCATGCATATGATCCTAGGCGAATTATCATGCAACATTATCAAAGGATTGGTTATAACATGAGGTATTCATCAATATGTAGACCAGAATATGAAAATATAAAGAACTAGTACAATTCCAGAATGAAGACACATCCAGTCGTGAAGACCAGTTCACCCCATGATGCATCGGTTTAGGATTTGCAGGAGTAAGAGAAGGAAACAATGCCTCAAGTAAAGAAGATGGCTCCCAAGAAAAGGATTAGGTATTCATCGGGGGGAAGCGATAGGAAATGTAAGGTTGATCCTTTAAACATAAGAGCTACACAAACAAATCCATAGAGGAGAGAAGGGGAAGAAGAAGAAGAAGAGGAGGAGGAGAAGAGCAGGAAGGAGGATGACTTGCTTGAGAAGCAACATGCATAAGAAGAAGAGAGGAGACATATAGAGAAAGAGTAGCAGATGCAGTTCCAAGAGGAGGAAGTAGCACAAATACTGGAAGAAGAACAATTGAATCAAGAGCTAAAGGAGGAGCAGTTAGAGGAAGAATATACCATCTAGCCCATGGATGATGATCCCAGTGCTTTAGATGAACAACCACTCACAGGAGGTCATATTCCATTTAGAGAGATGGGTATTACACCTCCACCAATAGATAGAGTCACATATGTTTGCATCATATTGTTTGATCAGCTAAAGAAGAGGATCATGAAGCAAAGGCATAGGTACTTTCCTAATGATACTCAGAACCCAGTCTCAGTAGCAATAGAAAATGTGATCACCTCTAACACCAGAAGAAATTTGAGGGCAATTATGGCAGAAAATGTTGTATTTGCTACAACGATACAGGATACCTCAAAATACTTGTTGAATTAGAATGCCATGTTGAGAAGAGAATTGGCCGTAGTGAAGCAACATGTATAACATCTCTCAGAGGAAAACCAATGAATATCATCAAAGAACATCAATACGCATAATGGTAGTCAACCATGCTAGAAGAATTGGGACCAATGGAGGATACCATGGTGTGACTATATGACGAGATGATACTTATATAGTAGGTCATGGTTCCTCTCATTGGCATTCAAAAGAATGCACAGGAAGTGGTGAAACTCCCAAAGATAGAAAATAGATTAGTTGATTAGATGCAAGAGTGGGCTGCCAATTATCTGGATTCTCTGTAACATTTGGAAAAGAAAGACAAGGCTTCTGCCAAGATAGATAGAGTTCAGTTGAGACTCCACCTACAAAATTACTCTCATATTGGAGCACATTCGGTTATTAATATGGTTGCATAAAACCGACAACATATTGGGTTTGATTCTCTAAAACAAAAACATAGGATGCACACCATCAAAACCCTTGAATTAATTAGAGGCATGGATGTCATCTTCTAGGATATTAGGGATTACATTGAACAAATCAAGAAAGTAACAAAATGGGAGGGCTTAGAGGTAACTAAAGATATTAATCAGCAGTATGATTTTGAACCAGTCAAAGCGCACATGAAGATTTCATGGATGTGGAATAATATGATTCAAGCTTAAAGAACATACTAAGGGAGGCATTGGAGGTGAAGACGTGCTACAAATGGGACTTTCCAGTTCAGATCGAAGACATCACAAAGTAGTTCAAATCATGGCACACTTACATCACAAATTAACTCCATGAAGAAGCAAGTGATTTATCCATTCAATGAGTCTTTGTCCTTTTAGCAGTTTTGTCTTATTATGCCATAGTCTCATTTGTAAATTGTCTTATGTAATAAATTTTATGTAATGAAGTCCAAGGGACACATGTGGAATATGAAAAGCCACACGTTGGAATGTAAAGAGACATACAGTGAATATGAATAGTCATAGAAATTCAAGAGTCACGAGTAAGCTTAAAGGACATTGTACTTGTTATAAATAGCTTGTCATAATTCTAAAAAACATGGCTTTGTGGGACCAAGATCTTAGGAGTTTTAGCCTTGGATCCTCTTGCACTACATACGAGATAGATTATAGGCTTTGGAGAAGCAAGTTGTGGATTTGTCTTCCAATACTGGATACAATGTTTCATTCATGTAACATTGTATTTGGGATCTTATTCTTATAATAATCAGCTCAATGAGCTGTCATTCCTTCATACATGTATCATAGATGCAGTTGGACTATTCTGGTTATGTGTATGGTATATGTTGCTTTATTCACATACTAAGTTAATGAACTATTTTGTTTCCTAGTTATGTCTATTATTAAATGAATGTTGTTATGTTTTAATGATTGTTTTTTACTATGTGGACTAATATGCAGGTACTTAACAAGTATTTCCCATTTCCCTGGGTCCCTCTTTAGGATAATACTATTACTTTTCTAATCGGTGGCTCGTTTCTCTCACCAATCGCGTAATTCTTCCTAGTATACCTTACATTGGGTGTCTCACAAAGCTCACATTCTTTCTGACCCGAAGAGGCATTGTGTTCTCTTATGTTAGATTGTAAACAAGGCATATCCTGGACAAACATTCAACGGTGGCCAGGCCATATGACTAGATGGGACTCCTATACCAAATAGTGTGAGGTCTAATTTGGAATTCACATCAGGGAGATCCCCTTACAATGTTGGTAGAATCCAACACCGTCAACATTTTTGGCACTATAAGGAGGGCCAGATTATAAGCTAAGCCTGTGAAGTCTATTTTCATCTCTTAACTTCATTGGATTTATCCCAAATTATAATCCCATGGTGTTTCAAAAAATCTTTAGATATTTCAATCCATGTGGAATTTTTACATGACTTGTCACAATTCAAATTTGATGGAAAGGGTAAAATAATCGTCCTTAGTTATGCTGTTGAATTTGTTCAATTCTACTTCTCGAATGGTATTTATTCAAAAGAAATCCTTGCATGGTTGTTTAACCTTACATTGTATGGTTGTGCAAAGCAATGGTGCTATTCTCTACTCGCTGCTTCTATCACATATTTCGATCACTTGGTTAATGAGCTTCATTTATTTTTTGATAAATATGAATATTAATATGTTATTTATGAAATTGATCAAATTACAATGCAATTAATTGAATCTCTTGAGTATTTTTCTTATCGGTTCCTTCACCTTTGTCATCAATTTCTAGATAAGGATGTGGATTGGTAGTTCTTGGACGATAAGTTTTGATTCTTAGTCTGGATGTCAAGGAAACATTTTGAATCAGATCCTCCCTGTTATCACTCAAGTTGTTCCCTAAAGTGGTAAGAAAGGGAATATGGCCGAGGTAACCACAGACCAATCTTTCAGATACGGATTCTAGCCAATCTACATCTAGAGAGGGCTCTCTCTTTATGGTTTAACTTTGTTTTGAAATGTGTTAGGCTAGTTATGAAGTTCAACGGTTTTGTTTTGATTTTGGATGGTGAGATTCAATAGAACAGTGAGGTAAAACTTGAAGAGTTCAGTCCATTGGGCATGATGGAGTCAAAGAAGGATGGCTTTCTAGATTTGGTTTCTTAACAGAAGATGGTATCACAGAGCAAGGTAGTCAAACATGGAACAAATATAGGCTGGAATCAGATGGAATGGACATGAAATGGGTGAAGGGAAGTAAAGAATCCTTCATCATATTGACAGAGGGAAAGTGAAAGCTTACCGACAAAGAGCAATTAAGAATTCTTTATCAAATAATCGACATGAGAGAATCAGGGGAAACATGAGCAATTAAGAATTCACTATTTATTCTAATTCTGAAGAAAACACAGAGAATAGTAAAGACTGAAAACAGAGTGCAGCTAAGCAAATTATGGATTAATCTTTTTCTCTACTATTCAGATTATGAAACACAGATGATATAATAACAAGAAAACTGTAAAACACAAGATATAGGGGACTTATTTATCCGGAGTTTGATTCAATAATTCTGTGACAAGTATTCTGCATCAATTCGTCATCTAGTGAGCCAGACAACCAATGGTTCCAATAGCTTTTTATTCCAGAAGTTTCAATATTACAATCAAAATCTATGAATACCCACCAACCCCAAATACTTCGTTTGGGGGGGGGGGTATTTAAACAAAACGTTTTACAAAAAATCTTACAAAATATCTGATGGATATAATATCTAGTGATGACTAATCCCTTTTTACTAAAGATAGAGACAAACAGTCTCGAAAACAGGGAAACAATAAATTGATGCTGTGCTGGCTATTCCATCTTTATCGAATGTATGGGATGCAGGTCCTGGGAGTTGGTTTATATCTGTCTTCCACTGGCACTCTGTGCTCGCTTCTCCTTCTTTAGCAGATATTCTTCAATTCTGTTTTAATACACTTTGACCCGTTTGATCCTTGTTCATCTCTATTTACTTTATCGCGGAAAACTAACCCGAATTTTATGTTTTACCCAAGAGAAATTTACAAAATTCCCAACATGTCTTCCCACCACTGTTGCTTTGGCAATTTATGCCTCTAAAGTTTCCTCAGTGTTTCATCAGCTTCTGTATATCTGACAAAATTAGGCTGGAGCTGAAATAGATTTTTTACCTCATGTTCAATATAAAATAAGTTCTCCAAATTATCATAGAGACTTTGGCTTGAGGGGAGTGCTTTTACTCCTGAAGCACTTGTTGATTTAACTTGATCAACAACATATGTGTTCAACTTATGTACATAATCTGCGTGTTTCATAAGCCAGTCATTGTTTCCTAAAAGACTAGGTAGCCATTTATTCTGCAAAACTGTAAACCTTTCCATGAAAGAATTAATTTCTACCTGCATATCCTGGCATCTTTTTTCCAAATTCTGCATTAAAGTTCTCTTGGTTAGAACTCTTTTGATTTTCAAAATGGTGCCTATCCTGTCTGGGATGCCAAGTTATTCCAGCTATTCTCTATTTCTGTAATTAAAAAAATGTATGAGCTGGTTGGCTTGATCAGGCATTTGCCCTAATAAAGCTCTTGCTTTTTGAATTTCTCCATGTGCTACATTCACTAAGTCAATCTACTCATAAATAGCTTGGATAGATGGCCAAACATTACTTAGGGATTGATTGATGTTGGTCCAAAGGATTCCTTTGATTTCTGCCAGAGGCTTATCCATAGTGAGATCCTTCTCCAATGTTCTCACTTTATTCTCTAATGCTTTAACCTCTCTTATTTTCTATGCAACATTCATCTTGGATTTGTCATAATTCTTTTCTACTTTTGCCAATTTTTCCTTTACTTGTTTCAGCTCTGATACTTGGAGTCTCAATTCTTCCATGGCTTTTATCAATTCTTCTGTGCTCATATTAGTACTATTGCCTGGTGCTATTGCTGTTGTTTCTATACCTGTAGTTACTTCTGTTGTGGCTGCTAGGACATTGGGAGCCAATGCTGCTCCAATTGTTGAGGGGACTGCAATTGTGACTGTGGGGATTACCCCAGGTGGCTGGGAGGTTGACTCTCCCTGCTTCTCTTTTAATGATTTTTCCAGTGCTTGCTCTGTATTAGTTAATCTTTCATTGAGTTTCATGAGCAGGTTCATCATGTCTTCCTCTGATTTCTGCTGCACAACTTCTATAGTCTGTGGATGCATGGAAGGAGGCAGTTTCAGCTGTTTCCTCAGGGCAGCAATGTCCTCTTCTTTCTTCTTTATTAATGCCTTTATGCCCTTAGCATCTTTGGGATCATGTCCCAGCTCAATGATGATCTCTTCCAAAGATTTAATCCTGTTGTCTTTGGCCAGAGAAGAGGCTTTCTCTAAATGCAGTTGAGCTGCTGTATTGTCCAGGGAGCTTTGCAACTGGTGGGCCAACATTTCTTTGTCAGCCAGTGTGGAGTAGATCATTTCTCCCGACTTTTTATGAAGTTCAATTTGGTCCATTGGATGAATGTCTTTAGCTAGGACCTCCAAATTTGTTCTGTTGAAATCTGCTGCTGACTGGGGTTGCTGTACCTTTGGCTTAAAATAACTCATCATCATTTTACCCTCTTTGATGTCATATGCAGACATTAATCTTTGCTGGTTTGAAGGGGCCATCTTCAAGTATTGATTGTACATTTGAATCTCACAGGATCATTTTTGGCATTAATTTTTGTGAAAGCCTTTTTAATGTCAGAGGCCTTTTTACTTTTTGGCCGGGTAGATGATACTTCTACACTATGCTGTCTTTCTATCTCTTGCCTATGTGAGCTAGTTGATGTTTCTACCACTGGGGAAGTTTGTTGGTTGACTACCCTTTCACCTCTTAGATTGTCTGTCATTTCTTCACTAATTTCCTCTTCTGACAGAGGATTCAGTCTTTGTCTCTTTGCTCTTGGTTGTTCAGCAGGTCTACTGATAGGTGTGGCCTCTTCTCTGTCTCTCTTCTTGCTTCTTTCCTCATTTAGAGGAATCTTTAATGCTGGAATTTCTGGTGCTTTAGTTTGGGGTGGAGGAATTTGTGCTTGTTCCTATTCTTTGGACCCCCCTAGCTGATCAGTCATTATTGGCTCCTCTGTAGTTTCTACCTCTTTACCCTTTGAAGTCCCTCTGACTGATGTGCTGGTTTTCTGTGCAGGCTGCTGAGAAGTTCCAGCAGAGGATGTTCTAACTCCTAGTTGTTGAGGCAGCTTAAAAGATACCTATCCAAAAGTGTCCAGGTCAAGGGTTTTTTCAAGATCTTTCATAGCTTTTTCCATCTTTTCTTGTTCACTAATTTCCTCTATTAGAGTCCCTTCTACCCATTGTTCCTGATTTGCATACTGTTCAATTTTTGGGATCCTATGATGTACATACACTGATAGCCTATTTTTTACCCTTCTGTCACTTATGAAACTATTTGGGTCATATTGCACCCACCAAAAGCTCTTCTTCAATTTAAGGTGGTCCTCTAAAATCTTTTCAGCATCTTGCCATGCCTCCCTAGAATTTATGACATAAGGGCCTAACTGGTTTTTGATTCTCAGCTGAGCCTTCTTCTTTGCATTACAAAAGTGGGTTAAGTCTGCATTGATGATCTGCCTGAAATATTCTAATGCAAATAACTTCATGGGCACATATTTAGGCAATTTAAAAGGGCAAAGTTCACACCCATACATTCTGATCTCTGTGTGATTCTGGTAGAGGTACCAGTCACCTATCCTGTACTATTTGGAAAGCTGCAAAATCTTCCTCATGTAACTAGTGATCCTGGGAGGAGGAGCTCCTATCAACAGAGTGGAGGCTGGGTGCACAAATAAGTCAATGAATTCACTATAAGTATAAGGGGAGTCACAGTCATGGAAAACTGAGCTCCAAAAGATCACAGACCTCCGATTTCCTTTTGAGTCTAATTTCCTGATGGGAAATGGAAAGCTGTCTGGCTAATAATATAACAATAGATGGTATATAAAAGATGTGTATTTGAATACTCCTTCTCTATCCAAACTTATAAACTGATCATGGATTTTGTTAGCAATAAAAGTGGCATAGTCATTCTTGATAGCAGGGGGCTGTCCTGGAGTAAAGATTGATAATAGAACCAGGGTGATATCATCCACATATTCACTGGACCTAAATCCCAAGATCAGGGATATCATGTCAAGAATGAGTTTTCCAATCTCAGTGAACTAGACATGCAAATAGGGAGGTGGGCCTTGGGGCTGGCAGTCTGGCTTCATGAACATCTGAGCAATACGGGTTATCTCTGAGTTGGGTAATTGAGAAGCTTTTTTGAGAAAAAATTGCATAGAAAGTCAAGCAAGGGGCTCAGTGGAACGGAAATGTATCATTTCATTGATGGATTCATCAGTTATGGAAAACATGATAGTTTGGGAAGAAGACATAATTGCTCTATGGACAGGGTCATAGTTGGCACAGCATTGGTGAATGATGTCTGGGAAAACATGGACTGAGGGCAGGAAGTAAATGGGAAGGTTGGATTCCCATATTCCAAAAATATCAGTGTGGTTTAGATGACTATCCCTGACTTGGCAGAAGGCTTGAAGGTGGTTCATATGACCAGACAAATCTTTTATTTGGAAATCTCTATCGGCCAAGGGTAGATAATTTAAGTCTTTATGAGGTGCATTCATAGGCGTGACATTTAGGGCTATGGGGCCTTCCATGTTTGGTTCTTGTGTATTCAAATTGGAATTTGAACTTTCTGTGGAGAATTGGACTAAAATAGCAGGTTTAAGAGTCTTTTATGGGCTAAAGAGATTGATTTCAACTCAAAGTTGGCTTTCTCAGGTAGAATTTTCAGTGGAAAAGTGAAATTACAGGTTAGCAGGGAAAAAACGGATAAATCCCTGGATTGCGGAGGTAAAACTGTGAATTTGCAGGTCGAATGGCGGACTGTCAAGCACGATGCTGGAGTTTCTTGGCTGGGTGACGGGCTAACTGCTCACACAGTCGACTGGCCGTATTTTGCATGGAGCATAGTTTGTAGAGAATCGGGGCGAAAATGACATTTTATCATTTATTTAATGAAAACTGATTTGGCGGGTATTTTTGGCATTTATTGAACAGATGACGTCAGAGTGATGGGACATCTTATCATTTAGCGGAGGGTATGGGATGATGACGTGGCAGTGACGTGGTGAATGGTCAATGGGAGGGCAGTAAGTGGTTTACCCCTAACCACTTATGTGCTAAAGTGGTTTCGGGCGGGAAGGCCGCAAGCAGCGCGGTCGGTCGACACGCATCTTGGTACGGGCGGCGATACCGCCAGTCTCCCGGGCGTTAATTATTGGCTACGGAGTGGGGTGCGATATAGATCTCGACCGTTGGATCTGGGGGTTGAGATCTGATGGTTGGTGCTCTGTTGAGATAGGGGGCCTGATGTAATAAATATTATTAAATCATATCGGGGCTGTGTTTATTCGTTGGCGGGGTGTTTTAGTTAGGTAATTAATTAACGTGGGGTTAATTAATCCCTCATGTGCATGGGGAATGGTTATTATAAGGTTTCAAATAAACCTATAATTCCATTTAAAACAACGATATATGGCTATAGCTTAACCGGGGGCGAGAATAATAAAGTTTTGGGGTTGTGCATATATTAATATAATACGGGAAAGGGGAATAAGTATAGGGAGTTATACAATAATGTTAATAGTTAATATGAGAAATGATATGAAAATAAGCGCTAAGTTATAAAGTTTAAAAACTTAGGCTTAAGGAAAAAAAAAATTATGTGTGATTTTGTACAATCTCCTAAGTAAAAAAGGTTTTACTTAGGATTTTTATGAAATAAGATGGAGTGATTTAGGGATATTAAGCAGATCTCAATATCTCTGGGGGGGAGATTAGTAAGTGATTTGGGGAAAGGATGGAGGGGAGTTAATCATGCCTCGCTTGAGCTTCTCCAAGAGTATCTGCTTTGCACTTGTGATGGAGATAATATTAACTCCTCTTTAAAAGACAAAACCCAGCACAAGTCTCATTTTGCAACAGTAAAACTGCCTACCCGTCCTACTTTGCTTAACATTTTTTCTTCCTTCTTGGGTGCACTTAGACTGGCAAATCCTTTTCAACTTATCTTTTCTTTTCATTGTAAGCCTATCTAAATCTACACTTATTTCTTCCAAGGGCTCAGATTAAGCAGTTGAGCATCCTTTACTTCTCTACCTATCTACTTATCTACCAAGTTTAAACAATTTGGACACATTTTTATTCTCTATCTCTAAAACAGGAAATTCAAACATGAACTGGCCAAGATTAAGCTATTTTACCATCCATTGATTGTGGAAAAAGGTTCAACAAGCTGTACACGATACTTTATTTACAGAAAAATGAAATAGTAGTGGCATTTGAATTTGCACACTTTCCTGGTATTTTTTATTTGGGGTTCATTTCTTCTCATTTTTTCTTTTGACCATTTATCTTTTCACCCTTTGATTTTTCTCTTAGGGTATACCCTCTTTACATTTTTTAAATTTTTTGATTTTTTTGAGAATATGGAAAACCTTTTCACCAAGGAAAGGTATGTACATATTACAAAGCTAATCAAGTCAATCATGAAATATGACACCTATTGGTATAAGAGCATTACACTGGCTCCACTTGGGGATGGATTTCCTGGTGGAATGTCAAGAACATCAGGTCAGATGGCCTTTTCCATAACTTTGACTGTGCTCTGAAATCTCCTTTGCTGAAAGTAAAAACTGTACAAAACGATTATGTAAAATATATACATTATTCTTGAGTTGATTCAAACAACTGTACATCTGTTTTGGATAATCTGCTTGGATTTTTGTTCTTATGTTTTCTGCTCCCAAGTCTTCTTCTACAATCTCTGATAAACTAAAATGAGGCAAAACAAGAAATGGTAAAGTTCCTTCACTGATTTTCAAAATTTTCTGCACATTCCTCCTCATTCTTATTGCTGTAAAAAGCTACAGAAACTGAACTTCCTTATGTACATGTTAGAGTTAGGATATATCAACAAACTGGATCAAAATAGTGTTTTAGCATTTGACCATTCGCTGGCCCTTCTTCTGTTTCTGAACCATCTAGGTTCTTCAAAAAGTAAGTATTGTTCCCCTGTGAGGCCTGGATAATAAAAGGTCCTTTCCATAGGAAGTAAAACTTCCCATGTTTTCCTTTGTATTCTCTCCTGGAATCCCATTTAAAAACTTTTTCCCCCAGGTAAAAATCTTCTGCCTTGGTCCTCTTATCAAATATTTTCTTGAGTTTTTCTTGTAATACTTGGGATCTTTGGTATACCTCTTCTTTGGTCTGCTGCAAATGGATGGTCTGATTTATTCTTCTTTGAATGTCATTAGGCTCCACCTGAGCTTCTTGAAGTAATTTCATTACAGGGACTCCTAAGGATGAAGGAAACACAACCTCCATTCCATAAACTAATTCATAGGGACTGGTCCCAATGGATCTCTTGGTAGTTAATCTGTCTGCCCACAGTGCATTTGTAAGTTTCTTGTGCCAGTTTTTCTTGTTCTCTTCCAACAATTTCTTAATAATATTAATCGGGATTTTATTGGAAGACTCAACTAGACCATTACCTTGAGGGTAGTAGGCTGTGGAATGGCCTAAGGTGATGTGGTACTTGTGACAGAAACTTATCATTTTCTTGGATTTGAAAGCGGCAGCATTGTTAGTTATTATCTTTTCAGGATAGCCAAATCTAGAAAAGATGTTGGTTTCTAGGAATCCTATGATCACTGAATCATTGGTTTGTCTACAAGGGATGGCTTCTATCCATTTGGTGAAATAATTTGTGGAAGTGAGGATCCACTTGTGTTGGACAGAAGAGGGAGGATGAATTTCTCCAATGAAGTCCAAACCCCATTGTTGAAATGGTCTTTCAGTGGAAATTGGTCTAAGGGTAGAGGTAAAAGTTTCCTCTTGCCTTAAAAAATTTGACATTTATGGCAAGTGGTGACAAACTTCTTGACATTAGAAAACAGGGTTGGCTAGTAAAATCCAGCCCTTAGGATTTTGTCTGTAGTTGATTTCCAATAAAGATGTCCACCACAGTCCCCTGCATTAAACTCTTTGAGTACCTTGTCAGCTTCATCTTTTATTAAAAAATTTAGTAGAATACCTTCATGATTTTTCCAAAAAAGAGCACCATCTAAAATACAAAATTTTGAAGCTTTCATTCTTAAAAACCTTTTATTTGTTCTGGATAACCCTGGAGGATCCTGTAGGTTTAATAATACATGAGTTATATCAGCATACCAAGGTGATTCTAAGAAGGCCTGGCTGATTTGTGGAGTCGCCATCTCCTGTTCATTATCCAGTTCATTGATATCCAGGGCTTGAAAGTTTGTTTCAATCATGAGTTTAGCCAATCCCTGTCCTTTTATAAGCTTTGTAGGTTTTATTTCAATATCACATTCTAATATATTGGCTATCCATTTGCCTCTCTTGCCTTTAATCCCCTCTTGGGTCAAGATGTCTTTGACAACAGCATTTGGTACATAGGCTATTATATGGGAGTATAATATGTATACTCTGAAGTCTTTAATGGCTTTCACAAGTGCATAAGCCTGTTTTTCCATGATTGGGTATTTTAGCAGTGCATCTCTAAGTGCTTTACTAAAAAAGGCTATGGGTTTTTCACATCCTTGATCATCTTTTTGTAGTAAAACAATAGCAATGGTGTGTTCTGATGCAAATGAAAATATTATGAAGTCTCTATCAAACTTTGGGCTTGTAAGGACTGGTGTTCTGGTTAAAGCCATTTTAATTTCTTCAAATGCTTGTTTAGATTCTAATGTCCATTTAACCTTGGAATCGTTTTTCAACATGTTTTTCAACAATCTAATTAATTCGGCTAAATTAGGAATGAATCTTCTTAAAAAGTTAATTTTTCCTAGGAAATCTTGGAGTTCTTTGATATTTCTAGGGTGGGGTATTTGTAAAATGGCTTCTATTCTATCAGGATCAATTTTGATGCCATCTTTGGAGATGATATGGCCTAAAAATTTGCCTTCCTCGCAGACTGTGAGCTTCCCGCGCCCGCCGTTTGGCCCTACTCCAGGCCCCTGCCTGGCAGGCCCGCTGCTATCTGCGCCCCTCTGGGCCCCTTTCAGACTTCCTCAGTCCCTCAGGCCTCCTGCCCGGCCCCAGCGCTGGGGTCCTCCCCTTCTGCCGCGTTCCTTTATCTGAAGCGCCTGCACTCTGGCTCCTCAACGCCTTAATGGCTAGGTCTGATCCCCCCCCACCAGATCTGGAAGACTATGAAAAACTGTTTGCATCGCTTATCCCTGAGAATGCATCAACAAGAATCCGTCCATCCACGACAAAGTTTGTCAAAAAATTGGATGAAATCCTTGAAGTTTCTCTCCCTCCTACCCTCCCGAGGAAGGCAGCAATCGCCTTAGCTGAAAGAGGCCTTGTTGGCTAGTTCACTGGCCTTTGGCCCTCACCCAGATCAGTCCAAAAATGGGTAGAACGTAACTGGAACGCGATGATACAAGGAAAAATAGCTATCAGATTCTGCGAAGGGGCTTCTACACCTTCCTATTTGAATCAAAAGAGGACAGGAACCTCATCTTCAGAAATGGCCCTTATTTCATGGACTCAAGAGGCCTCTATCTGAACAGATGGACTCCAGACTTCGATCCAGAAATGGACATCCCAAACGCAGTCCCGGTTTGGGTTCGCCTGCCTCATCTGCCGCTTCACTGCTGGGGAGACGAATCTGTAAAGGCTATTGGGAACGCAGTCGGCAAATACATTGACAGATCTGAGCCAAAGGAGAACATGCATGCGTGTGCAAGGATATGCGTCGAAGTCGACCTCGGGAAAGGCCTGCCGGAAGCCATCAAGATCAAGGTAGATCAATGGACACACATCCAACAACTAGACTACGAGCAGCTGCCCTTCAAATGCAAGGTATGTCACGAATATGGACACTTCGCAAATAGATGTAGCAAGTCAAAATTAAATGAGCCTAATGGTAATGCAGAAATCTCTGAAGGTTCTTGGGAACAAGTTAAAAAGAAAAAATCCACCCCCTCCCAAGGACCAAGCTCCAAGCCCCTTCTAGGAATCCCCTCCCCTCCTCCTCCTCCCCCCTCCAGTTCAGTCCCCCCCTTCCCCTCTTCCTCTAACCCTTTTGAATCTCTGTCAGTTGAAGATCCCATATCCCTCCCCCGAGACACTGCCCTCGCAGTCATCCCCTCCCCCTCGAAACCCCCGCCCTCACCCCCCCCAAACATCGAGCGAATACTCACTCGAAATAAATCGAAAGAAGCATGCCTCTCCTCTGACCCTCCGAGAAAAGTAGGCAAGAAGTCAAACAAAGAAATCAGAGATGAAACAACAGCGATAGAAATGGCCACCGAAACCCAGCAACCCATGGACACATATCTAGATAGACAAAAAGGAAGTGGAGAAAAACTAAAGGAGAGGAGCGGGCACCAATTAAAAATGGGAAAATGATGATAGTGGTCTCTTGGAATTGCAGGGGGTTGGGCTCCTCCTTACAAACAAACGCAGTCCGAGATATAATTAATTAGGAGCAACCAGACCTTCTCCTCATCCAGGAGACCAAAATTTCTGAGCACGATTTCCAAAAGCATATCAAAAGATACAAAAACTTCTCAGGTACATCAATAGGAGCAGCATGTGCATCAGGAGGTATAGGAACTCTATGGAATAAGAACAAATGGGACCCCATCAATCTAAACTCTTGCAATTGGTGGGTAAGATCAGATCTCAAAAACAAAACTTCAAAAGAAATCTACACTATATACAACATCTATGCTCTGAATCACTACAGGGATAAAGCTCTCTGCTGGGATTCTTTAACCACAGACTTATAGTCTGCTCAAGATAGGAACATTTTACTGGGAGGAGATCTGAATCTAATAAGAAATGCCGAGGAAAAACTAGGTGGGAACTTCCACACAGACCCTTCAAGAGATTCGTTGGAATCAATAATCCAGAACCACAATCTGATAGACATTCCTCCTTATAACGGGAAATTTACGTGGAGCAACAAAAGAATCGGCATCCACAACATCAAGGAGAGATTAGACAGAATCCTTGTTCATGAAAGAATTGTTGCAGGCTTTTCCTCTATCAAATCTAAAATTATTCAAGCCTTGGCCTCAGACCATAAACCAGTGGTCATGATGCTGGACAAGGGAAAAAATCTGGGGCCCCTCCCCTTTAAATACAACAAAATCTGGGATGCTAAAGAAGACTTCTGCAACCTCATTCAAGTTCAGTGGGCTAAGGAAGTCATTGGCTCACCTCATTACATCTGGGAAACCAAGCTAAAGTCTCTAAGAATAGCCATAAAGTAGTGGGCAAGAGAAAACGAAGCTATGGAAAAAAAAAAAAAAAAGCAGATCTTCACAAGAAACTAGAGCAATGGAACCAGGAAAAAGAGAATACTCAATACACAAAGGAGGACCAAATACAAGAAAATGAAATGTACAGGGAACTTTATAGACAAAACAGAGTGGAGGAGGAAGAACACAGGCAGAAATTGAGGTGTTTATGGCTAAAGGCAGGAGACAAAAACACCTCCTTCTTCCACAACAACGTAAAGCTCAGACGCGCCGGTAACCAAATCGACAAAATAGTGATAGAAGGGAAAGAGATGAACGAGCAAGAAGCAATCAAAGAGGCAGCACTCAGGCATTTCCAATCTTTATTAACAGCAGGCCCCCAGTCTTCGGACAACACGAAATTCCTCAGATCAATTGAGAGCAAAATTACAGATATGCAAAACAGCGAATTGGACAAGGACGTTTCAGAGGAGGAAATCAGGATGGCAACCTTTAGCATGCAACTGGACAAGGCCCTGGGCCCAGATGGTTTCACTGTTGCCTTCTTCATAAATCACTTGGATACTATAAAAAAAGACTATGTAAGGATGGTAAAAAATGTTTTCAAAAACTGCAAGATGGGGGAAAATAATAAATCCTCACACCTCGCCCTCATTCCCAAGGACATTAATCCCCTCCCCTTCGATCGGTTCAGGCCCATCTCCCTATGCAATGTTTCTTACAAGATAGTCACTAAAATTCTAGCCAACAGGCTTAAAAAGCTCCTCCCTATCCTCATTTCTGAGAACCAAGGGGGATTTGTACCTCATAGACAAATCATGGATAACGTCATTTTGATTCAGGAGGCAATACACAACAGTATCAACAAGAAAGAAAGAGGTATGATCATCAAATTAGACATGGCAAATGCATTTGATAGGGTGGACCATCACTTCCTAACAGAAGTCCTTAGAAAATTTGGGATCTCCAAAAAATTCATAAGCATTATTAGGGAATGCATCTCTAACCCCTGGACTGCCCCCCTGATCAATGGTCGACCGAGCAGCTATTTCAGAAGCACTAGGGGACTGAGGCAAGGCTGCTCTCTCTCTCCTTTTTTATACATCATAATGGCGGAAACCTTGAGCATCCATCTAGAGAACCTACGCAAGCAAAAGGAGATCACCGGGATCAGTATAGAAAGAGGGATTAAAGAAATCAATCATTCACTTTTTGCGGATGACACCTTACTAATCGGGGGAGCCTCAAGTTTGATGGCAAAAAGATTCAAGAAAATCTCAGATGCCTTCCTAGCAGCTTTAGGGGGAAAGCTAAACAATAAAAAATGCAAGATATACACTTGGAATACCTCTCTCCAAATCATGCAAAGAATTTCCTTGATCTTGGACATTCCAGTGCAAAGGAACTGGAGCCACTTTTCTTATCTGGGCCTGCCCTTAGCAAAAAAAACAGTCAAGTCAGAAATTTGGGTAAAGCACATAGAAAAAATGAGGGGACTCCAAAGCTGGGGGCTATCTTGGCTAAATTTGGCTGGCAGAACTACCCTCATCAAGGCCATTCTCTCCGCTCTCCCCATCTACCAATATGCAATAACCTTGGCCCCTGCCAGCACCCATAAGCACATGGAACTAATTATGAGAAGCTTCCTCTGGCAGGGAGGGAAGCAAGACTCAAAAAAATTCAGCCTTGTCAGATGGGACCAAGTTATTCTCCCTTTCGAAAATGGAGGCCTAGCCATCAAAATCCCGAGCCTCTCCAATAGAGCTGTGGGATTCAAACTAATCTGGAGAATGCTAATAGGAAAAGGCTCCTGGTGGGTGGAAGCTATGAAAAGAAAGTACCTCAATGGTTTGAATTCTAATATTCTCTCCGAAACAATCACTGAGAGATCGTGCACTCCTGTTTGGAAGCTCATCAAAAAAGTTCTCCCTCAATTCAGAAACCACATTTCAAAAGTGCCTGGCAGTGGTAAGGAAATAAATCTTTGGTCTGATAGAATCATGGGAGCAAATCCAAGAAACCTTATTCAGAACTTCAGACCCCTGCAAACTTGGATGGAAGCAAAAAACCTGACCTCTCTATTTGATATTTCCATATGGGATCACAACAGTTGGCATGATTGGAAGGACCTCCCCATCCCAAATGGTCTCAAGGACCTGTGGACCGATCTTAAAACCTCTCTCTCAGGTTCTGCCCCCACAAACAAAGGGATCGATGATAGGTACATTTGGGACCCCAGTGGAGGAAACTTTATTGTTAAAGAGGGATATAAACTTCTTCAAGCAAATCCAACAGCAGGCAAATGGAATCTATATGCAGTAGTGTGGAAATCAGAGCGTCTGCCAAAGATCAAATTCTTCAACTGGAAACTCCTCAAAGGCAAGATACTCACAGCTGAGAATCTCAGGAAAAAAGGGATACTTGGCCCCTCAATCTGCTGCCACTGCCGTGCTGAGGAAGAAAGTAGTCATCACCTCTTCTTTGACTGCCCCTTCGCTCAAAGTTGTTGGACTCAGCTCATCAATCCTCTGAAAATTAGAGAGACCTTTGACCAACTTCCCTCTCTACAAAAAAATTGGGAGAAATTCTATCCTTTCCCCAAGAAATCCAAGAGCTCCATCATCCGCCTGTGGAAATGCATCCCAGCAACGCTCTGCTGGAAAATTTGGCTTTCCCGAAACAACTACATCTTCAACAACCAGAAGCCAAATCTAGCTCGCATTTTGGCAAAAACAATGGCGCTCATATCCGAAACAATAAGTGCCAACACTGTCTTCCTCCCAGATCGATCTGGTTGGCACCAAGATGAGAAGGACTGGCTCAATAAATTCTGTCTCAGTTATGCCAAGCACAAGCAAACCCATCCCACAGCAGACAAGAGAGGTAATAATTGGAAGCTCAGAGGCACCAAGGAAGAAATAAGACAATGGATCCTTGATCAAAATTGAACCACTCTACATTTTGATGGGGCCTCTAAAAACAATCCGGGGAAAGCCGGGGCAGGGGGAATTATAAAGGATCAGCATGGCAAAGTTCTTCTAACCTACGAATGGGGTCTGGGGCAAATGTCAAACAACATGGCCGAGGCCTACAGCCTCCTCCTAGGCACTACCATTCTGAAACAGATGATAATTCAGAACTCAATTATCCTGGGAGACTTAGCTATCATCATTGCAGCTATGGCTTCAGGGGGAGTCTTCAAAAAAGCGGCCCTCAACAATCTAAAATCTAGAATTATGGACAACATCAGGCATTTGGGGGACATAACATACAAGCACGTTCTAAGGGAAAACAACTCAGAAGCTGACTCATTTGCCACAAGGGCATCCAACAAGCCTATTGGACAAGCCAGAGAAAATGATTACACATATGACAAGCCGATCCCGTAGCTGGTTCCATCACTCCCCTAACACTCTGAATTTCAGTCATCCCAGTAATCATAACATCCCTCCTGCTCGTTATTCTAAGCTTGTCAAGCTGCCTCCAGCCCGCATTCTCTCTGACACCGTGCCTCCCACCACCTTGAATAACGCAAACGATATCTCGTTTGTCAATAAGATCAGGTACGGGACCAAGAATCCTCAGCTCTCCTGTGACACCTCCGAGCAGAAGGTAGGCCTCCGTTGCTTCATAATCCTCATCGACTGCAAAACTTTTTTAAAGTCTGACCTTAAGATCAGCCAAATCCTAGAGGAACTCTCGGTAGAACAGCTGGTTCAGCCTCTCACTCAGCATTATAAGAATCAGAGTCCTCCCCTCTCAGCGCATCTCAGAATCCCATTCCCTCAGTTGCATAAGAGCAAAGGATCGCCCCCCCTTACTGAGCCTTTGGACAGTATCAGAGGCCGCATTTCGTTTAGCTTAGTCGGAAGGCCGCTCTCAATCGATCTCAGGGGTAATTTTTGCAATTGTACCATTCTATTAATTTTTCCAGCTAACTGCTTTGTTTCATTGTTTCAGCGCCATCTTCCTCCAGCTCCCTCCAGTACTCTGATTTCACCTGTATTGCAGCTCACCTTTCACTCCTCAGCCTCCCTCAACGCAGTTTCAGTTCTCTTCCCGATCTGCACCTCCTTCTCCCCTTCATCCCTTCCCCTTTCCTTTTGCTCCCCCTGTTTTCTCTCTTCGTTAATAGCTTCTAAAGCTCTCTCCACTCGAGTCTCAGAAATGGCTGAGATCCTAGAAGATCGTGACCCAGCAGTAAATCCTCTGGAGTGCGTTATTACAAACAGCGAATGCACCTTATGCAAAGCCCACTGCTTTATGATAGCAAGATTTGTTAAGCACTTCAATGAGCTCAAGGAGGAATTCCATGCGGATAGAAATTCCAAAAGGAAAAAACTGGAGAAACAAAAAGTGGAGATCGAAAGTCTCAAGGAGAAGTGCAACCACATGGAAGAAGCAATTGCTCATATCAGTTCAATAACCCAGAGCATGCAAGTGGAGACCTCGACAAAAGTCAGCGCAAAAAAGGAACCTCAGCTTGATGATTCTGTTAACCAGTAGCAGTAATCTGTTTAATGTTTTGTAAATTTTGTTTATTAGCAGGCTTGTTTGTACGAAAATATAGCCGTTATCTTTTTCAAACTGTTTTTATTAAGTTCACCAACAAGGATCAAGGGTCTGCGCACCCATTTTGTATCCTCCCCTCTCAGCTTTCCCTACAATATGTAACAGGCTTTTCCTTTTGAAGTTTTATAATACACAAGTAACCGATCCCGTTAAAAAAAAAAAATTACAAGTGCTGGCAAATGTTGCCAAACTGTGAGTATGCAAATTATGTTTCCTTGGAATTTTGGCAAGCCGTGTTTCCAGAAATGTATTGAGGATATCAATCACTACTCCTCTGTAAGATCTTAATCTGGGATAATTTGTGACGAAATTTCCTTTTGTCTGTTGAATGACCAAATCAGAGTCTCCCCAAACTGATACCCTGGTTGCCCCTAAACTTTTGATCAATTTAAGTCCTAGCAACAGGGCTTCATATTCATCCATATTATTGGTGCATATGAAGTTTAATCTGTAAGCGTGCCCTTCAGCATGATCATTTTCTAGATTTTGTACCCAAATCCCTGCTCCATCCCCTAATTTATTAACTGATCCATCAAATTCTAAGTACCAAAGGATCTCATGTTCATAGTTAATACCAGGAGTCTCAGAAATGTGTTTAGTAGGGAGATCTAGTTTTTTAGTTTCATCTAGTTTCTATTGAGTGTTTGATATATCATTGTTCTCAGAAATTTCTTGAATTTCAACACTATACTTTTGGTGTATAATTTCTTCTTGTTCAAGTGCTAAAACCTTGACATCAGTTGGTGGATTAATTTCAACATTGTAGAGAATGAAGGAGTCCATGTCAGAGTGCATGGAGTAGATGGGAAAATTCTGGGGTTTCTCCTGACTACTTACCACATATTTCATTAAAGTTTCTTGGTACAGTCTCTTTGGTTGACCAAATACTGAAATGGTAGCATAGGACATGTCCAACTGTAAAGATCCTTGGAGCTTTACACCCCAAGATATAGACAACAACATGCCATATTTTGGTGGGATATAAACTACCACTATGTCCATTAAAATGGTCATGGTGGGGTATTGGACTAATGATACACATAAATCTTTGATCAATCCTAAACATCTGACCTGGCTTGAGTCAAAAGAGAATAAGTCTTTGTATGGCCTGGTAATATCTAGGTCCAACTTCTCCATTACAGATTTAGGCATTAAATTATGAGAAGCACCAGAATCAAACATGGCATTATGAAGTATTTTATCATGTATGTTCAGACTTACATAGAAAGGAGGGACCCCTCCATCTATTGATTTTCCATTTACCTCAGGGCCAAAAATTAATTCAGGCTAGTCATCAAAGAGATTTACTGAATATTTGTTCTCTGAAATTTGGAGTGATCTATTAATTTGAGCTCTGTAGACATCATGTCTAGCCAATTCTATCAATGGAATGGCTATCTTTAATTTTCCTATTTCTGTCTCAAGATTGAAAGGTTTCTCAGTTTGAGTTTTTGTATCCTGGACAGTGAAATTCTCTTTTTTTTTTCCATTGTATTTTCAGTGTTTTTCTCTTTTTCAGGAGTGGTTTCATGGGCTGAAGTTGCTTCCAAGTCTATTTCTGGAGGTTCTTCCACATTTCCTTTGGGAGGAGTGAAAGTGGAAGGTTGTTTGCTAGGTTGTTGATTGTTTGAGATATCTTTGACTATTGGATTATTTGGGTTAGGACCTGTTCTAAGAAGGGTTTGTGCAGGTGTGTTATTGATCTTGGCATTGTTAGGTTGCTTGATATTTTTCTGTTTATTGGACTAAGGGACATATATTCTTCTGCTCCTCAGATTGTATTTCTTGTGGACCTCATAAATGGTTGTATCATATCCCTCCCTGAAATCAAATGATTCACCTGGTTGAGTTTGGAATTGTTTAAGAGAGTGAGCTTCTTTGTCCTCTTGGGTCAAGAAAATTTGTTGTTCACTATTGAGGCCCATTAAGTTAATTTGAGTATCTTTTGTTGGTTCACTAGAAGTTGAAGCTTCAGTATAATTTTCCTAGAATGGGGGCCTAATGTTTTGGTCAGGCCTAGTCTTTCCAGTATTAGGTTTCTGGTTTTTCCTAAAATTTGGATTTCTCCCAGTATTGCTCGGTTGACCATCCCAAGGAGATTTCCTCTCAATTGTTTCTACTCTATCACCAAGTCTATCCATTCCTTTAATAATAGCATCTAATTTCTGTTCAAAGGTAGAAGGTTCTTCCTCGAAAGGTGTCCTCTTTTCAGCTCTGGCTCGAGCTCGTTTAGAAATTAGGTTGGCCTCAATGCTGACAACTATACTCTGCATCTCTTCTAAGTTTCGAGGAGCTCTTTCCCTAAGCTGGTATGCCATATCAGAATCGAATGCATCAGGGACTTTGATCAAGGCCAAATCTGGAGGAGGTCTGGGATTCTGAGGAATAGCATTGTACACATTATTAAATCTGGTACAGTAATCTTGAACAGTTTCTTGTGGGCCTCTTTTCAAGTTTTCATATTCTGATAAAATGTGGAGAGGATCTTTCTTCTTTGCCCATCTGTTCAAGAAGGTCTGATAAAGAGCTTCTGGGTCGTTGATAGTGTTTGCAGGGAGTCCTCTAAACCATGTTCTAACATCTCCAGTTAAACTTTGAACAAATACTTTCATTCTGACATCATCATCATCATCAATCTCATAGTTTTAAAAATAGTCTGTCATTTTCTTGGTATGTTGTTGAGCTGTGTAAGTGCCAGTACCGTCAAAATAGGTGATTTTGCTTTGATAATATTGAGGCATGGCCCTTGGATTTGCAGGTAATTGCAAGGGAGCATATCGGTTTGCCATGTTTGCAGATATAAGCGTGACAACTGGAAGGGCATGGATAACAGTGGAAATGTATGTTGTAGATGGAGGAGTGGGAATGATGGTTTGAGGTGTTGATGGAGAACTTGAAGAAGCTGCAGAAATGACAAAAAGATTTGGTGTTTTCCCGGAGGTAAGCTCAGTTTGGATAGGGTTCTGAAAATGTTTGTCAAGGTGTGAATTAGCAGAACTTTCTTGGCTCTCCTGACTTCTAAGGATCCTAGGGATGAGATTAGGATTTTCAAAGATAGGTGGAGGATTAGGATCCGGTTTTGATCTAGTGTAACGGATCTTCTTTGGAGCCAGTTTTCTGAGTATGTTTTTTTGTTTTTTCTTGGAATAGTTTTAACAATACAACTTTAACAATATCTTCTAGAAAATTTTAGATGAGGGGATTTTGAACTTTCCTAAAGGACTTTTGAAAAAAGGGACTGATAAAAAATTTGAAACAACCTGTTCAAAATAGATAGTAGCAATAAGCAAATTATTCAGTCCCCGGTGGAGTCGCCAATGATGTTATCACTTAGGTTGCTTCCCAAAGTTGTAAGAAATGGAATACGACTGAGGTAACCACAGAGCAATCTTTCAGATACAGATTCTAGCCAATCTGCATCCAGAGAGGGCTCTCTCTTTATGGTTTAACTTTGCTTTGAAATGTGTTAAGCTAGTTATGAAGTTCAAGGTTTTTGTTTTGATTTTGGATGGTGAGATTCAATAGAACAGTGAGATAAAACTTGAAGAGTTTAGTCCATTGGGCATGATAGAGTCAAAGAAGGATGGCTTTCTGGATTTGGTTTCTTAACAGAAGATGGTATCACAGAGCAAGGTAGTAAAAAATGGAACAAATATAGGCTGGAATTAGATGGAATGGACATGAAATGGGTGAAGGGCAGTAAATAATCCTTCATCATATTGATAGAGGGAAAGTGAAATCTTACCGACAAAGAGAAATTAAGAATTTTTTATCAAATAATCAACATGAGAGAATCAGGGGAAACAGGAGCAATTAAGAATTCACTGTTTATTCTAATTCTGAAGAAAACACAGAGAACAGTAAAGATTGAAAACAGAGTGCAGCTAAGCAAATTCTGAATTAGTCTTTTTCTCTACTATTCAGATTATGAAACACAGATGATATAATAATAAGAAAACTGTAAAACATAAGATACAGGGGACTTATTGATCCGGAGTTTGATTCAAGAATTCTGTGACAAGTCTTCTGCATCAATTCCTCATCCAGTGAGCTAGATAACTGATCGTTCCAATAGCTTTTTATTCCAGAAGTTTCAATATTACAGTCAAAATCTATGAATACCCACCAACCCCAAATACTTCGTTTGGGGGGGGGGGGTATTTATACAAAACGTTTTACAAAAAATCTTACAAAATATCTGATGGATATAATATCTAGTGATGACTAATCCCTTTTTACAAAAGAAAGAGACAAACAGTCTCTAAAACAGGGAAACAATAAATTGATGCTGTGCTGGCTGTTCCATCTTTATTGGATGTACTGGATGCAGGTCTTGCGAGTTGGTTTATAGCTGTCTTACACTGGCACTCTGTGCTAGCTGCTCCTTCTTTGTCAAATATTCTTCAATTCTATTTTAATAAACTTTGACCCGTTTGATCCTTGTTCATCTCTATTTACTTTATCACGGAAAAATAACCCAAATTTTATGTTTTACCCAAGAGAATTTTACAAAATTCCCAACATGTCTTCCCACCACTGTTGCTCCGGAAATTTATGCCTTTGAATTATCCTCAGTGTTTCATCAGCTTCTGTATATTTGACAAAATTAGGCTAGAGCTGAAATATATGTTTTACCTGATGTTCAATATAAAATAAGTTCTCCAAATTATCATGGAGACTTTGGCCTGAGGGGAGTGCTTTTACTCCTAAAGCACTTGTTGATGAATTAACTTGATCAACAACATATGTGTTCAACTTATGTACATAATCTGCATGTTTCATAAGCCGGTCATTGTTTCCTAAAAGACTAGGTAGCCCTTTATTCTGCAAAACTGTAAACCTTTCCATGAAAGAATTAATTTCTACCTGCATATCTTGGCATATTTTTTCCAAATTCTGCATTAAATATCTCTTGGTTAGAACTCTTTTAATTTCCAAAATGGTGCCTGTCCTGTCTGGGATGCCAAGTTGTTCCAACTGTTCTCTATTTCTGTAATTCAAAAAATGTATGAGTCAGTTGGCTTGATCAGGCATTTACCCTAATAAAGCTCTTGCTTTTTGAATTTCTCCACGTGCTGCATTCACTAAGTCAATCTGCTCATAAATAGCTTGGATAGATGGCCAAACATTACTTAGGGATTGATTGATGTTGGTCCAAAGGATTCCTTTGATTTCTGCCAGAGGCTTATCCATAGTGAGATCCTTCTCCAATGTTCTCACTTTATTCTCTAATGCTTTAACCTCTCTTATTTTCTATGCAACATTCATCTTGGATTTGTCATAATTATTTTCTACTTTTGCCAATTTTTCCTTTACTTGTTTCAGCTCTGATACTTGGAGTCTCAATTCTTCCATGGCTTTTATCAATTCTTCTGTGCTCATATTAGTACTGCTGCCTAGTGCTATTGTTGTTGTTTTTGTACCTATAGTTACTTCTGCTGTGGCTGCTGGGACATTGGGAGCCAATGCTGCTCCAACTGTTGAGGGGAATGCAGTTGTGACTGTGGGGATTACCCCAGGTGGTTAGCAGGTCGACTCTCCCTGCTTCTCTTTTAATGCTTTTTCCAGTGCCTGCTCTGTATCAGTTAATCTTTCATTGAGTTTCATGAGCAAGTTCATCATGTCTTCCTCTGATTTCTGCTGCAGAACTTCTGCAGTCTGTGGATGCATGGAAGGAGGAAGTCTCAGTTGTTTCCTCAGGGCAACAATGTCCCCTTCTTTCTTCTTTATTAATGCCTTTATGCCCTTAGCATATTTGGATCATGTCCCAGCTCAGTGATGATCTCTTCCAAAGATTTAATCCTGTTGTCTTTGGCCAAAGAAGAGGCTTTCTCTAAATGCAGTTGAGTTGTTGTATTGTCCAGGGAGCTTTGCAACTGGTGGGCCAACATTGCTTTGTCAGCCAGTGTGGAGTAGACCATTTCTCCCGTCTGTTTATGAAGTTCAATTTGGTCCATTGGATGAATGTCTTTAGCTAGGACCTCCAAGTTTGTTCTGTTGAAATCTGCTGCTGACTGGGGTTGTTGTACCTTTGGCTTAAAATAACTCATTATCATTTTACCCTCTTTGATGTCATATACAGACATTAATCTTTGCTGGTTTGGAGGGGCCATCTTCAAGTATTGATTGTACATTTGGATCCTCACAGGATCATTTTTGGCATTAATTTCTGTGAAAGCCTTTTTAATGTCACAGGCCTTTTTACTTTGTGGCTAGGTAGATGATACTTATACACTGTGTTGTCTTTCTAGCTCTTGCCTATGTGAGAAAGTTGATGTTTCTACCACTAGGGAAGTCTGCTGGTTGACTACCCTTTCACCTCTTAGACTGTCTGTTATTTCTTCAATAATTTCCTCTTCTGATAGAGGATTCAGTCTTTGTCTCTTTGCTCATGGTTGTTCAGTAGGTCTACTAATAGGTGTGGCCTCTTCTCTGTCTCTCTTCTTGCTTCTTTCCTCATTTAGAGGAGTCTTTAATGCTGGAATTTCTGGTGCTTTAGTTTGGGGTGGAGGAATTTGTACTTGTTCCTATTCTTTGGACCCCCTGGCTGATCAATCATTATTGGTTGCTCTGTAGTTCTACCTCTTTATGCTTTGAAGTCCCTGTGACTGATGTGTTGGTTTTCTGTGAAGGCTGCTGAGAAGTTCCAGTAGAGGATGTTCCAACTCCTGATTGTTGAGGCAGCTTGAAAGATATCTGTCCAAAAGAGTCCAGGTCAAGGGTTTTTTCAAGATCTTTCATAGCTTTTTCCATCTTTTCTTGTTCACTAATTTCCTCTATTAGAGTCTCTTCTACCCATTCTTCCTGATTTGCATACTGTTCAATTTCTGGGATCCTATGATGTACATACATTGATAGCTTGTTTTTTACCCTTCTGTCACTTATGAAACTATTTGGGTCATATGGCACCCACCAAAAGCTCTTCTTCAATTTAAGGTGGTCCTCTAAAATCTTTTCAGCATCTTGCCATGCCTCCCTAGAATTTATGACATAAGGGCCTAACTGGTTTTTGATTCTCAGCTGAGCCTTCTTCTTTGCATTACAAAAGTGGGTTAATTCTGCATTGATGATTTTCTTGAAATATTCTAATGCAAATAACCTCACGGGCACATATTTAGGCAATTTAAAAGGGCAAAGTTCACACCCATACATTCTGATCTCTATGTGATTCTGGTAGAGGTACCAGTCACCTATCCTGTACTGTTTGGAAAGCTGCAAAATCTTCCTCATGTCACCAGTGATCCTGGGAGGAGGAGCTCCTATCAACAGAGCGGAGGCTAGGTGCACAAATAAGTCAATGAATTCACTATAGGTATAAGGGGAGTCACAGTCATGGAAAACTGAGCTCCAAAAGATCACAGACCTCCGATTTCCTTTTGAGTCTAATTTCCTGATGGGAAATGGAAAGCTGTCTGGCTGATAATATAACAACAGATGGTATATAAAAGATGTGTATTTGAAGACTCCTTCTCTATCCAAACTTATAAACTAATCATGGATTTTGTTGGCAATAAAAGTGGCATAGTCATACTTGATAGCAGGGGGCTGTCTTGGAGTAAATATTGATAATAGAACCAAGGTGATATCATCCACATATTCATTGGACCTAAATCCCAAGATCAGGGATATCATTTCAAGAATGAGTTTTCCAATCTCAGTGAACCAGACATGCAAATAGGGAAGTGGGCCTTGGGGCTGGCAGTTTGGCTTCATGAACATCTGAGAAATACGGGATATCTCTGAGTTGGGTAATTAAGAAGCTTTTTCGAGCAAAAATCCCATAGAAAGACGAACAAGGGGCTCAGTGGAACGAAAATGTATCATTTCATTGATGGATTCAGCAGTTATGGAGAACAGGACAGTTTGGGAAGAAGACATAACTGCTTTATGGACAGGGTCATAGTTGGCATAGCATTGGTGAATGATGTATGGGAAAACATGGACTGAGGCCAGGAAGTACATGGGAAGGTTGGATTCTCATATTCCAAAAATATCAGTGTGGTTTAGATGACTATCCCTGACTTGGCAGAAGGCTTGAAGGTGGTTCATATGACCAGACAAATCTTTTATTTGGAAATCTCTGTGGGACAAAGGGTAGATAATTTAAGTCTTTATGAGGTGCATTCATAGGCGCAACATTCAGGGCTATGGGGGCTTCCATGTTGTGTTCTTGTGTATTCAAACTGGAATTTGGGCTTTCTGTGGAGAATTGGACTAAAACAACAGGTTTAAGAGTCTTTTATGGACTAAAGAGATTGATTTCAACTCAAAGTTGGCTTTCTCAGGTAGAATTTTTAGTGGAAAAGTGAAATTGCAGGTTAGCAGGGAAAAAACAGATAAATACCTAGATTGCGGAGGTAAAACTGCGAATTTGCAGGTCGAATGGCAGACTGCCGAGCACGACGTTGGATTTTCTTGGCTGGGTGATGGGCTAACTGCTCGCACAGTCGACTCGACGTATTTTGCATGGAGCACAGTTTGCAGAGAATCGGGGTGAAAATGACATTTTATTGTTTATTTAACGAAAACTGATTTGGCGGGTATTTTTGACATTCACTGAACAAATGACGTCAGAGCAATGGGACATCTTGTCATTTAGCGGAGGGTACGGGATGATGACT
This sequence comes from Pinus tabuliformis, assembly GCA_031772625.1. NCBI lineage: Eukaryota > Viridiplantae > Streptophyta > Pinopsida > Pinales > Pinaceae > Pinus > Pinus tabuliformis. The sequence continues at coordinate 524,463,327 of CM062820.1, forward strand.
TGGCAGTGACGTGGCGTATGGTCAACGGGAGGGATGTAAGTGGTTTATCCCGGACCACTTATGTGCTAAACTGGTTTCAGATGGGAGGGCCACGAGCAGCGTAGGCGGTCGACATGCATCCTGGTATGGGCGGCGATACTGCCAGTCTCCCAGGCGTTAATTCTCAACGATGGAGTGGGGTGCAATATAGATCTTGGCCATTGGATCTGGGGGCCGAGATCGGATGGTTGGTGCTTTGTTGAGATAGCGGAGGGTTAATGCGTGGGGGCCCGATGTAATAATATTAATAAATCATATCGGGGCTGTGTTTATTGGTTGGCGAGGTGTTTTAGTTAGTTTATTAATTAACGTGGGGTTAATTAATCCCTCATGCGTGGGGAATGGTTATTATAAGGTTTCAAATAAACCTATAATTCCATTTAAAACAACGATATATGGCTATAGCTTAGTCGGCGGCTGGAATAATAAAGTTTTGGGGTTGTGCATATATTAATATAATACGGGAAAGGGGAATAAGTATAGGGAGTTATACAATAATGTTAATAGTTAATATGAGAAATGATATGAAAATAAACACTAAGTTATAAAGTTTAAAAACTTAGGCTTAAGGAAAAAAACTTTATATGTGATTTTGTACAATCTCCTAAGTAAAAAAGTTTTTACTTAGGCTTTTTATGAAATGAGATGGAGTGATTTGGGGATATTAAGTAGTTCTCAATATCTCTGGGGGGGAGATTAGTAAGTGATTTGGGGAAAGGATGGAGGGGAGTTAATCATGCCTCGCTTGAGTTTCTCCAAGAGTATCTGCTTTGCACTTGTGATGGAGATAATATTAACTCCTATTTAAAAGACAAAACCCACCACAAGTCTCATTCTGCAACAATAAAACTGCATACCCGGCCTACTTTTCCTAACATTTTTTCTTCTTTCTTGGGTGCACTTAGACTGGCAAACCCTTTTCAACTTATCTTTTCTTTTCATTGTAAGCCTATCTAAATCTGCACTTATTTCTTCCAAGGCCTCAGATTAAGTTGTTGAGTATCCTTTACTTCTCTACCTATCTACTTATCTGCCAAATTTAAACAAGTTGGACAGATTTTTATTCTCTATCTCTAAACCAGGAAATTCAAACATAAACTGGCCAAGATTAAGCTATTTTGCCATTCATTGATTGTGGAAAAAGGTTCAACAAGTTGTACATGATACTTTATTTGCAAAAAAATGAAATAGTAGTGGCATTTAGACTTGCACACTTTCCTGGTCTTTTTTATTTGGGGTTCATTTCTTCTTATTTTTTCTTTTGACTATTTATCTTTTCACCCTTTGATTTTTCTCTTAGGGTATACCCTCTTTACATTTTTTAAATTTTTTGATTTTTTTGAGAATATGGAAAACCTTTTCACCAAGGAAAGGTATGTACATATTGCAAAGCTAATCAAGTCAATCATGAAATATGACACCTAATGGTATAGGAGCATAACACTCCCAATCAGGAAGAATTTCAACATCCGGAGGAAAACCCAGATATGCTTTGTGTCCCATGTCCTCCTTCCTTTGATGTTTCGTATGTTGGACCTAGACCAATTATTGAATCGGAAGACCATCTTGTGGATGAAGAACTTATATTTATCTCACATCTCTCAACTGATGATGATTCATTTGACCTCATCAATCAACCATCTTCAAATCTTGATATTTCTCTCGTCAATCTTTCACTCGTTAATCAAGGTGAACCCTTGGATGATCATGGCCCTGATGATTTTCTTCTTTCTGAATTATATGGTCATGGTTGTTCAAGTAATTTGGATGAATCTTTGTTCCTACATGAAGATTTGGATTTGCAGGATTTTCAAAAGGAGTCTGACATGATTATCAAAGATTTTCTTTTAGGTATACCTCCTTTCGATCAAGAAGATGACATGCTTATCATTGAAGATTTTTGCAGTAGTATTGAACATCTATCTTCTATTGAATCTCATGAGTTAAATATTGAATCCTCTTTTAATAAGCAAGTAATTGTATTTTCTCAGAATTCAAAGTTAAGTCAGGTGAGTAGGGCACTTCAGCGAAGGATGATGGTTATGTTAGGTTCTTGTCACTATGGAGACATTATGATTTTAGTTAGTTCATGTTTCTTTTTCATAATTTTATCTTTTATGTCCTCACATTGGATGTGGAATCTCTCCTGAGGGATGCTTATTTTCTTCAAATAAATATTTTCAACCCTTAGGAAAGGAGATTTAATTTGATTATTGAAATTCCACCACTTCATCCCATTTAAATCAAATCCCTAATTTGCAATGTAGAAACATAGGAGAATCTTAACGAATCATTTACATCATCCATCAAAGAATATCACACACATGACAACCTGGATTGTGGTCAACCCAGTGACATGGCTTTTGACATGGATTTTTCCTTGTGTAGTCTTTATTGCATGTCTTTCCTTAAAGTTCGTGTCCATGATCCTTTCACAGATTTATTAGAAGAGTATTTTCAGTCTGGGCCTATGTATCATGGCATGTACTTGCATAAGATTCACCGAGTCATATATGGTCATAGGCCCAGTGATTATTGCTATTGTGAAGTTCCCCATTTGGTAGAGCAGTCGAGTGTAATACACCATTATGGTTGCACTTATTGTTTCCATCGCTTAGTGCACATGCTTACACATTTTCTCATGTTCACTACATTGATTTTCCTTTCTACTTTTCTCAATCAACTCTTTCGGTCTAAAGGTTGGGAGCAACTTCTATGGCTGCATTGGAAGTTCCACTTTACATGATACAACCTTGAATTTTTTAGTTTAGGATAGGTTAGGTTGCATGTAGTTAGATGCATTGCACTATTATTTTGTTTTTCATGTTGCGATTTTATTCTTTTGGTTTGATTTGTCCTTGAATAAGTCAGTTTTGAGCTTCGAGACAATGTGGCTAATATTTTATGGAAGGCATGTTGTAGCAACACATAGCCATTGGATTATCTGTCACCCTCTTCCTTGATTTGGTTTATATATGTTATGTCAATGATTTTTTGATGGATAATATTGTCCTTCAACTAGGAAGCTATAAGAAAACCATGAAACCTGTATCAATTTAGGATTCCCATTCCCACACCCGGTCCTGTTAAGAATGATGTGTTCTTGCTGATCTATCTTTGTAGCAAAAGATAAAGGGAAAACTTTTAGCGATCAAAGCATCAAAGGTCTAAAACCTGTCTCTAAAGGAACAACCTCTTCTGATCTCAATAAGTTAGGATCCCTCCTCTACCTATGAAAAATAATAAGTGCCTATGCATAATCCTATGAAATAAAAGAAAAAAATAAAAGGGTGAAAGAAGAGAAAGGCTTCCTATGAAGGGAGGTGAAGCAAGTGATTTCACCAAGGTACTGTCTAGGCTCGTTGGAAATGAAGCAACATTTTTATTCCTGAAGCGACTATGTCAGGGTATTGTCTAGGCCTATTGGCAGCGGAGCAATTCCAGAGATATAAAACTCACACTCTGATTGTTTTTATTTCACTGTACTATATTACCCTTACTTACACCGATAGGATATTGATATGGCTTATTATATTTTGTTGCACCGAGTAATGTAAAAAGGAAAATTATATCTTTAATCGGGTAGAGTGGTGAGCTAAACGTAACTCATTGATCAAATCAATACTTCATGGAGAAAAGAGACATTGTTCTTACAATGAAACCATTTCATAAAAGCTAGGGTTCTCTGAGTGTGTCACCAATGTTGTCACCATTACAACGACCCTCCAAAAAATTTTCCTATGTCAAGTTTGGAGCCTACTCTAACTGTCATTTCAAGCCCCCTTGTGTCTTCATGTGGGTTGATTTTTTATTTGTGTGAATTCTCCTAGTGTCACACCCTCCTAAGTCAATGTTTCTCAAATGTCGTCACTTAATCATTAGAATCGCTTGAGTTAGTAAGTGTATGGTTAAGTGAATTCACAGTTTGTCTTGACTTAGAAACTTTCATTCTTGCCATGCAGACACTCAAAAAGCATAGAAAATTGGAAAAGGCAAATAAAAATCAAGAAAATCACTCATAAGAGCTAAAAGCACACTTTAAGTGGACAAAGACATGCTCTTGAGGTGAGCGCACTCCTTTGGGCTGAAGAAGTGCACCCTACTGGAGCGCATTCGTTCAGGCTAAGCAAGTGCGCCCTACCTAGGTGCACTCCATGTTGAATAGATGCACCCTATCCAGTTGCATGCATGAGTCGACTTGTTGCTTGAGGGTGCACTCCTAGAAATTAGGATCCCCCTTAACTCCTCTTAACTAACCCTTCCATGTAATGACAAGTGGCACTCATGCATGATTCAGTTTTGCATGTTAACTTCTTTAGATAAACTCAGTTAATCATTCTTTGCATAATCATTTCATCTGAGTTGAGAAACTGGGGAATCAAGAAGCTCTTCATCAACTAGTGCAACAAGTAAGTTTGCATGCTGAATATTTTCATTTCTTTTCATCATTTCATTGCCAAATATTGCTTTGCTTACTGTTGATCTCTTCTTTTGCAGTTTGTTTGTTGGCATTTTTGTTGAAATCTCCATCTTGCAAGTTTTAAGCCAATGTCGCATGCAAGAAACTCTTCACATTCTTGAAACCCTTCATCTTCCACCATGATTGTGACAACGACTATAAAGACCTAAAAGATCATTCTCTTCCTTATATTAGCATTGAATCCTGTTGATTAAACCTGTTTCTAATCTTTTTATACATAGAGCACACTTCCTGACCTCGAAGCTCCTTCAACCTCAAAAATTATGCCCTGTGTGACCATGTTTTCTCCCTGAGTGCATGAGCGCATCATGAAGGCACAAAGCCTTTCCCTTCAACACTTCGGAGTGAAACAATCCACCCTCTCTGCCTTAGAGCACATGAGCGCATCACGAAGGCATGAAGCATCACTCCTTCAGCCCTTCAACATGCGACAATGTCCCTCCTTTGCCTTGGGTGCATAGGCGCATTGTGAAGACCCGATGCTTTGCTTCCCTTATCCTTTGTCCCTTTAGAGTGGGACAATGTGCCCTCCTTGTCTACTTGGGCACATGGGTGCATAGGGAAGATCTGAAGTCCCAGTTTCCCATTCAATCGACCCCTCAGGGTGTGATAGTGCACCCTTGTTTATTTTTGCCTATTCCTTGAGCACATGAGTGCACTACGAAACCCCGAGTGATCATGCATGTCCCCTTCATGCTTTGAAAGTGCGCCATCCTATTTTGTATGTGTATTTTTTATTGCATGCAAGTTGTTTTTTGCTGTCGTTCATATATTTTCATGATTTATCATCTATGATGGCTCTTTGATCAAGGTGGCTCCAAAGACACACACAGGACAAAGAGGGCTTAAGGAAGCTAAAAAATCAAAGCGATTAGAATGTTTTCGAACTAGAACTAGAGCGTAGATCTCGTCGTCCTGATCATAATGATGTGGATGGTTCGTCAATCCGAGCTACTATGGGGGAGAACGAGCTAGTCAAAGTTTTGGTCAAAGTTGCTTTGTGGGCCAGATTTAAGTGTCCTACAATTTGACAGACCCTAGGGCATGAAACCTAGCTCCCTAAAGCGGGCGAAATTGTTACCTCTTTAATTTTTCTAATAACTCTTATGTTAGACAAAATTAAAAAAAGGCCTTATTATTATAAAAAACAAAAAAAAAATATAATATGAGGTGGCGTGCCATGATCCCCACCACCTCCCTTCCCAACCGCATTACAAAATGTAATATCAAATTTTGGGTCAACGCGCCATGACCCCCGCTAACCATTCAACCACCACATAACAAAATTAAATTAAATATGACTCAGCGGCCATCACCCTGCAGAGCCCTCTAACCACCCTGCATATATCATACAAATATTCAAGGGGCTGTGGGTGGGCCACCTCCGGTGGACCTGACCCATGCCCCACCATACGTAACCGTGCTATAGTTTAAATGAGGAGGCCAGCGGGTATCGAGGCTATGCCAACCATGTGGGCTGACCCGCCACCATGCGGTGGCCCCATGTACAACCCATGAACCATCGTACCGCCAACCACGCATGCAACCAAACATAAAACAACGCCCTTTTAAAATGTGTTACAAGAGTTATTGGGCAGGCCAACCAATGTGGATCTGATCCCCAAAATAAAATGTTTACGGTTTTTTTGAAAACAAATGGTGTATTAAAATGGAGGGGTCAGGGTTTGACCACCCGACCTTCTCCTTACTATGTGGACTTCATACCAATCCGCCTACAACAAATTCCTTGATTAATCCACCTGATTTTTTTTATATAAACCTTCATTTCATCAATGCGCCCAGGCATGGAGGAACCGGGAGCGGGCACATAAATCGAGATGAATTTTTTAATTAATTTATTTCAGGTGGAACCATGATTGAGCGAAATTCTCAAGAGGGTGAAATTTTTGCAGTGTCCAAATTGGAAAAATTTTATGTCGATCTTACACCTCTCAGTGACACGAACCCGATGGCACAGTTAGTTTCCTGATCTGAGCAGCAGATTTGTAGAGGACTCGGAGGAGGGAATCTTTGAGGAATCTAGGGGGAATCTAAAAGATTCCTTAAGCCCCAGATTTCCACTTTCTCAGAATTCAGAAATTTGACAGTTGATTTTGCACTATTCGACGCCACAAATCTGATGGTGTGTTCATATTTTCCATTTTCTCATTTCATTTTTTCAGCCACTTTTCAAAGTGGAGTGTAGGTGTCAGCATTCATGTGCGAGAAACCATTCCATGCGATTCGACGCCGTGAGATTGATGGTACGAACAACTTCAGTAGCTTGACATCCTTTTCTTCAGATGGCCCCAGGATGTGAGGTATATGCAGTGCATTCATGTACTTCTTTTGCTATGCATTGTGCTGCATAGATCCCTATTTGATGTTTGATGAGGGATCTTGTTTCTTACTTGTTTTCATGATTCCTGCTTGATGTGATCCGAAATCATTTGCGGGATGTACTTGTTGTCATGATTCGTCATGTTTCGTTTGAGATCCCTTTGTCATTATTTTGATGGGATACTCATGTGTTGCCATGTATGCTTGCATTGAGATCCCTTTTATGCCATGTTGGTGGGATACTCATTATCATCATGCATGAGTTTGTGTCACACTGATAGGAGTCCTTTTTTACTGAGAGTTCCTGTAGCGGAACATCTCTTAGAGCCACTCCTGTGTGATGGCATTTTCCTTGTATGATAGCGACATCATCCCTTATGTACAACATCACTATTGACAACACTTAATGCAGCGGCCTACACCATCTTGACACCGGGGCCCGGAGATGTAGTCCCTCCTGGACGAACTCCATTATCAACGGCTTATGTTTTCATGTGCTGATGATTGTCATGTTCCTCTTCTTTACAACATGCATATGTATTCATTTATGTTATTTTAAAAATGAAATTTAACACATCACGAAAGTAAAAGGCCTTGGAAGGGTCCTTTGTCACACCCGGACTCGGATCAAGTGGTATCAGAGTGGTCTTTGCATGGATGTGAATTGCAAGCGGAAATAGTGGAATGTGCAGCGAAAAATGATGAAAATGACGTATGAGGCTGTGCTCAAAATTTCCCAAAGAGTGGAAATAATGTATGAAACTCTACAGAAAGAGACAGAGGAAAAGGAGTGATTACAGCTTCAGTTGCAAGCCATGGAAGAGGCCCTGGAAGAATTGAAGCACAACAACCAAACTCTTCAAACAGATAACGCTGAATTGGAGACGTGTCTACATGAAGAGAAGGAGGAAAAACAGAGTTTGCTACAACACTTGCAAGCTAAGGACTAGGCCTTGGAAAAGCTGTAGCGTGACCCATGTGAGGTAAAAAGTAGTTCTCTGAATTCATGTATATGTCCTGATGATGATTTCGCTATTTTTGAAAATCATACCATATGAATTGGCTCCAAACTATTGAAGAAAATGGGTTATGAAGGAAAAGGCTTGGCCGTTAATGGCCAAGGCATTGTCAACCCCATCAAAGTAGAAGAATTACTTCGTCAAGCAGGACTTGGGTATGTCAGAAAGGAAGTTGGGGAATGTGCCGAGACAGCTAGCGAACCACCAACAACAGATGATGAGCATCCCTCATCAGTTCTTTCCAAATTGACAGAGGAGGTAAAAGATGTTGATTTCCTTTCAGTTTCGTCTTCACATAGTATAATTTTTGTTGGAGATGTGTAGATCCCAATTACAGGGACAAACATGAGGCTCCTTACCAGGACGAGGCACGAGGAGGAAAAAGAACTTGGTGTTAATAACCAAGGCATAACTCAACCATTGGAGGTTGTGCATAAACATCGATTTGCAGGCTTGGGATACATTGAAGGAGAATGCTCGATGGTGTCATATTTTTCCGAGATATCATCAAAATCATCAAAGAAAGGGAATGATGGGAACACATCCCCATCATTCCATGGTAGTATCCATTGCAGGGAAAGAGCTGAGGCAAGCTCTCATCGCCATACTTACACCAGAGATGGCAAGGAAAGGTATAACCACTCTCGATATTCGAATGTTCATTTCGATTATAATCATGTTGTTAATGATGGACATAAATCAAGACATCAAAAAACATGTACCTTTTGTGGATTACATAACCATACATTTTCTAAGTGTTGGAAAAGAATAGCAGCACAAACAAAGATGAGGCATGAAAGATCCTCTCAATAGCAGGTAAACAAACATGTTAAGCAGATCTGGAGGAAGAATATGTATTGCAGTCATTGCGACAGAAGTGGCCATCAAAGAGCCACTTGTTGGAGGCTCCATCCAGAGCAACGCCTTAAAGACAAAGTGTCGATGCATGAACTAGGTGAAATGATTGTTCGACAAGAAAAACACCATAGGGGGATGACCCATTCACAGCGATAAGTGAGAAATGGTTTCTAGATATGTTAGCTTTTCATGGTCGTGTTTTTGTAAATCATTTATTGCATTTCAAAATGTAAAAGTGATGATGTGTTTTCCATCACTTGTTAAGCGACAAAGATGTTTGGTCTTATTTTGAGTTGCATGATAAACGATGAAAGTGATGCCGTGTTTCCATCACTTTTCAAAACAAAATAGTGTTTGGCCTTACTTTTTAAAGTCATGTGTTGCAGTGATGATGTGTTTTCCATCACTTGTTGGAGAAATAATGATATGTTGGCCTTGTTTTCGTAGCTGGGGTATTGTGTCCATCTTAATGTAACATTAACCACTAAGTATGTGTTATAAACTCGTGGCAGGTATGGGATGATTGGGTCATTAGTTGGTCATGAAAGTCAAGCATGTAATTTGCAAAACAACGTACTACAGGTTGCAGAGGTTGCAGGTGTCGGCTCACCCCTTAAGGCTCCGAAGAACAAAGGTGAAGGAGATGGAAGTGAGGCCTTTCAGGATGCTTTTGATGCAGATAAGGTAAAGAGAAGTTTCTGATTATTTTATATGATTTTGGAGGACCAAAAGCTCCTCAGTGGGGAGGATTGATCTAGGTGGCTCTAGAGACACACATAGGACAAATAGGGCTTATGGAAGCTCAAAAATAAAAGTGATCAAAATGTTTTTGAACTAGAACCAGAGTGTAGATCTCATCGTCTTGATCACAACGGTGCAAATGGTTTGTCAACCCGAGCTCGTATGAGGGAGAACAAGCCAATCAAAGTTTTGGTCAAAGTTGGGCTGTGGGCCAGGTTTAAGTGTCCTACAATTTGACCAACCCCGGGGCATGAAACCTAGCTCCCAAAAGTGGGCGAAATTGTTGCCTCTTTAATTTGTCTAATAAACCTTATGTAAGACAAAATTAAAAAAAGGCCTTATTATTATAAAAAACCAAAAAAAAATATAATATGAGGTGGCGGGCCATGACCCCCGCCACCTCCCTTCCCAACCGCATTACAAAATGTAATATCATATTTTGGGTTGACGGGCCATGACCCCCACCGACCATTCAACCAACACATAACAAAATTAAATTAAATATGGCTTGGCGGCCATCACCCCGCCGAGCCCTCCAACCACCCCACATATATCATACAAATATTCAAGGGGCTGTGGGCAGGCCAACTCCGGTGGAATCGGCCCACGCCCCACCATATGTAACCGTGCCATAGTTTAAATGAGAAGGCCGGTGGGTATCGAGCCTGCACCAGCCGTGTGGGCTGGCCCGCCACCATGCGGCGACCCCATGTACAACCCATGAACCATCGTACCACTAATCACGCACGCAACCAAACATAAAACAACGCCTTTTTAAAATGTGTTACAAGAGTTATGGGGCAAGCCGCCCAATGCAGACTCGACCCCAAAAACAAAATATTTATGGTTTTTTTAAAACAAATGGTGTATTAAAATGGAGGGGTCGAGGTTTGACCACGCGACCTCCTCCTTACTATGCGGGCTTCATACCAATCCGCCTACAACAAATTCCTTGATTAATCTGCTCGATTTTTTTTTAATATAAAGCTTCATTTCATCAGTGTGCCCAGGCATTGAGGAATCAGGAGCGGGCATGGAAATCGAGACAAATTTTTTAATTAATTTATTGCAGGTGGAACCATGATTGAGTGAAATTCTCAGGAGGGTGAAATTTTTGCAGTGTCCAAATTGGACAAATTTTATGTCAATTTTACACCTCTCAACGACCCAAACCCGATGGCATAGTCAGTTTCCTGATCTAAGCATCAGATTTGTAGAGAACCCAGAGGAGGGAATCTTTGAGGAATTTAGGGGGAATCTAAAAGATTCCTTAAGCCCCAGATTTCCACTTTCTTAGAATTTAGAAATTTGACAGTCGATTTTGCATTATTCGACACCAAAAATCTGATGGTGTGTTCAGATTTTCCATTTTCTCATTTCATTTTTTAGCCACTTTTCAAAGTGGAGTGCAGGTGTCAACATTCATGTGCGAGAAGTCATTCCATGCGATTCGACGTCGTGAGATCGATGGTACGAACAACTTCAGTAGCTTGACATACTTTTCTTCAGATGGCCCCAGGATGTGAGGTATATGTAGTGTGTTCATGTACTTGTTTTGCTATGCATTGTGCTGCACAATGCCCTGTTTGATGTTTGATGAGGGATATTTTTTCTTACTTGTTTTCATGATTCCTGATTGATGTGATGCTGAATCATTTGTGGGATGTACTTGTTGCCATGGTTCATCATGTTTCATTTGAGATCCCTTTGTCGTTATGTTAATGGGATACTCATGTGTCGCTATGTATGTTTGCATTGAGATCCCTTTTATGCCATGTTGGCGGTATTCTCATTATCATCATGCATGAGTTTGTGTCATACTGATAGGAGTCCTTTTTGATTGAGAGTTCTTGTAGCAGAACATATCTTGGAGCCACTCCTGCATGAGGGAATTTTCTTTGTATGATAGTGACATCATCCCTTATGCACATCATCACTATTGACAACACTTAATGCAATGGCCTACACCATCTTGACACCGGGGCTTGGAGACGTAGTCCCTCCTGGACGAACTTCGTTATCAATAGCTTATGTTTTCATGTGCTGATGATTGTCATGTTCCTCTTCTTTACAACATGCAGATGTATTCATTTATGTTCTTTTAAAAATGCAATTTAAGGCATCACAAAAGTAAAAGGTCTTGGAAGGGTCCTTTATCACCCCCAGACTCGGATCACTCTTTGAAATTAATTTGCAAGTATTGTTGTGTAGTTATTTGTTTTAAGTTGATCGTGTCGTTATGAGTGTGATTCTACAAATATGTGATCATCATTAGGGGATTTTTGAGGTCTAAAATGGGCCTCCTAAGAAAAATGTACAACAAAAATAAACTTTATAAGAACTAATAGGATTCAAGATGATGATGTCAACCATGGGGGATGATTCACCATTTTTGGAGTAAAAAAGTACAAAGATTAAAAAATAATAAAATAATAAAACTAATTTTTAAACTCGTATTTTCAACTTATATCCCAAAGTTTTTACTTAAATTTCGAGGCACGAGTACTTGTTGGATGCAAAATTTAATTCCTTATCCAAGGAGTACCCATGTTGCATACTTTCGATGGACCCTCCTACACGAAAAATGAGAAATACATGAAGAAATGTGATTACAATCATGTTTTTCATGTATTTCTCATTTTTTGTGTACCAGGGTCCATTGAAAGTATGTAACATAGGTAATCCTTGGATGAGGAATCAAATTCTACATCCAATTAGTATTTCTGCTTGAAATTTGAGTAAAGCCATATGACGATAAGTTGAAAATGTGAGTTGAAAAAATAGTTTTGTCTTTTTTCCCTCTCAAATTTGATGATGTAATCTAATCTTATTTTATTATTCTCACTATTATTTTATAATTTCCTTAGGAAGCCCATTTTAGACCTCAAAAATCCCCTAATGGCTACAAGTGTTGCCACTGTGTCGTCATCTGTTGGAGACATGTCGCCTTGTAGAGTAGCCTCTAAAGAAATTTTAGAAGTAATCACTGTTGAGTCTGTCAAAGTTGCAAATCCAAATATTCCTATATATGTAGACACTCAATGTTTCATTGAAAAGACTATAGAGGTCACATGGAGCAAGATCTACAACACATTCATGTAGGAGAATTTTTTTGAGGACTTAGACGTTGTTGTACTATGAAACAACCCCCCCCCCATTTATGTATAATAATAGCTAATGTTAGACATATAAATGGGGACCCTTTTTAAATTTTTAAGTCTTTAGAAAATAAATCCTAACTCTAAGAAATCGCCTTGAAAAAAACTCTTAGAACGACCCAAGTTTAGGATCCCCATCACAAATCGCAAATCGCATTTTTTCATGTGACGACCATAAACACCTTAAAGAAAGTGTGATATGTAATAAAACTTCTCGCTTCGACATACCAATCAAAACCCCTTAAGAAGTCCCAATTGCATTTCACAAGATTCACAAGTAAATAAGACCTGCCACAATGTCATCCGCCAATGATTTGCGAAATGTGATATTGTGATATACGCAATCACATTTCACATTATGAACAGGTAACACTATATAACATTGTTTTAAAAATTGTGATGCACGAATCAGGCAGCACGCGTGGGAAGTAACTGTGTTTTAAATATAATAATGAACAGTTTGACAGGGTAATTAATATTTAGCGGCCCGAGGAGAGGTAATGATTTTGCAAATTATGGCTAGTTAATGCTAAATATCTCATTTGAAACCCTCCCACGATTCAAAGTCTTTTCACAAAGCTTTCAACCTTAATCACCCAATATCGTCTGTGCTCATATATCTCGTAAATGTCAGGAAAGCTACAAAAGATATGTCATTGTGGAATGTGATGCAGAAATAGAAAAATCTGAGCATTACAGAGTCCGAGCTTACAGAAATGTCCCCTATATTCTCTGATACGGTCTGCAGTGATGAGGGGGTGCAACAGCGTGGGAGGTGATATACAATAGGCTTGAGGACGAGTGTCCCATGATTATTGTCACAAGAGTGAAAACTGACTCAATAAGACCTTTGGGACTCCAATTGAAGGATGCCACCTGTTCTTTCCTTCATAGGATAGCAGCGAGAGCTAAAATCCTCCCATACATTGATATGATCAGGTGGGTGGTGGAAAACCTCACCATTGAAGATAGGAAATTTAGGAATTTGAGAATGGAACTCATGGGGTCATTTAGATCATAAGACCTGAAGAAAATGTACCATATACCTAACCCTCAGGATATATATGATAAGACATACGCGGCCAACATCGTAAAGAAGAACGAAGAACCCCTCAAGATGATTTAGGGCTGGAGAGTATTGGAGAACAAGTTCAAATTTGATAAATCGGGTAAGTATTCTATAGCCTCTTTGGTGAACCCCTACAACTACGCAACTGCTATGTTATGTAGACTATACAGGTTACCTAATAATGTTAATTTTTCCATAGAATGGACTCTTCTGATTGACGCCAATGTTAATTCCCACATCATGAATTGGGCCACCATCTTATATGATAACCTAGCCACCATCATCACCGAATATCAATAGAAGAGAACCTTCCTCCATTCTATTTTAGTGCCTACATTATGGACGCCATCTGCTTCTGCTCTAAATTTCCAATCATGGGTTTGAAATGGACCTTGCAGGACCCCTACCCTATCCATCTCAGTCATAAGCAAATTTGGGAATCCCATTATGTACCCCATTTCTATAAAATATGTCATGCTATTATTTTGCCACTACATCAATTAATTTTCAATAAGAAAGCCCCCAAGTTTTCCTAAGAAGCCGCTACAGACCTTTTGGCTGTCGGCAAATATTTCGTTGAAGAATGGTTCACCTACATTAGGGCTTTTGGTAGCACAACAGATCGACATGTCCTCTCTTTATATGTTTCTGATAAATTGTTAGCAAGAGAAATAGCCCACCAGACCGTGGGAAAGGGCCTGACCAAAGTTCTCAAAGAAAGCAAGAAGTTATTATGGCCATCTTTTCCTATTAGGTGCGGTTCTTTTTCCTTAGAAAATTTTAATCGTGCAATAAAGGAGTCAGTAAGCCTGGAAGATCTCAGGCTCCATACTTTACCCAAAAGGAAATTTGATCCAGACAAGATAGCATATAACATCACCACTTCGGTAAAGATCAAGCCTTATAACCATGAGGCTAATAATTTTGAAGACCTTTTACGATCGGCTCAATCGTTCGAACAATCATTCGAATGGGCGAGGAAAAATATGAGTCCTAGAGATTTTGAGAGATTTTAGGAGTTTAAGAACAAAAGGCTTGAGGTAATCCCACTACATTTGTTGAAAATTGAGGACAAGCCTACTCCTAGTGTGATTGTCAATAGCAAAGCCCCTGATTCTCGCTTAGAGTCTCATGCAGATACAGGGAAAGCACTGAACACAAAGAAGGCCCAAGACATCAAGACTACTGCAGAATCCAACAGGAAATCAGCTGAAAAGTAGGATATGATTACCCCACCCAAAGATATTGTTTCGGAGATCAAAACAAGAGGTCTTGAGCAGGAGTGGGATCAATTCAACAAGAAGATACAAGACACTCCCAAGATGATAGATGCCCAGGAAACTACGAAGTATCAAACTCCTCTACATGTTCAGAAGAATACACACTCTGAACCGATGGATGAGCAAGCGATGATGTCTCAGCAGATTGAAATCATCCCTGCTCTTCCCACATCATAAATTGTCTTGAAGGTAATTGAAATCCCTCCTCTTGACGTATTCTACAACCCACTACACAAGGTTGTAGTAAGGAGACAGAGGAAAAGGAGAAGGATTGAAACACTTGAATTCCTGCCTGGGAATGAGCAAATGGATATAGTTTAGAAGGATGTCCCTTCCAACCCAGCTGAAAACTTGATGAGATTGTTACAGTTTACAAGAGCATATGCAACTGCTACCATGGACAAGGCTACCAAAATATCTCTTTTGTTGAAAGAAAAAGAAGAAAAGATTGCACAGCTTGAGAAGCAGCTCGAAACAGAGAGGGCAAGTGTGAACAGGCAGGCCGCTGAGTAGCTGGCCCAATTGTAACAAAGCATGGAGGTGCTGAATATAAGCCATGAAGTAAACATATCGACCAAAAATATGAAACTCCAAGACTTGCAGCAAGCTATGGAAAAATATAAGGATGTTCCTACTGTCGAAGAATTTATCAAAGAGGTACTAGAGCTTAATTCTCTCTTATTGAAGCAGCAAGAACAATTTTTCCAAAAGATGTCACATATCGCTCCTTATCTGATCACTAGTGACCAACTAACGGATAAAGCAATTGACCAGAGAACTGAGTTTACTGATTTGAACACCAGAATCTCAGAGTTCATTGAATGGAAAGAAACAAAAGAGGTGAGGAAAGCCAACCTACCTGAGATTGAGGAGACACACAAGGTCATTATTTTCACAGATTGGGACGCAAAAGTCGAACCAGTAGTGGCAAGAGTGGTCGGGGTGTCAAAGAATATAGTAAAGGTAGTAAACCATACTTTGTTTTCCACCAACTTGGTGAAAGAAGGCAACCCAAAAGAACTGCCCAATTTGAATGAATTGCATAACAAATGGAAGGAAAGAGAATAAACTCAAAGGGAAGCAATCGTAAAGTTGGCAAAGACCGATTGGGAATCGTATTGGCAATACGTCATCAAGCCACACAGTCAAATCATGACCCTTAACTACTCTCTCCATTCGACTCAGCAGATGTTGCCACCTCTCACAAATGCGATTTTTGTAGGACAGGTTAGAACACATTTTGGGGCACCTTCTCAAGTCAAATTGATGGCCGATATATGCGATTTGAAGCACAAGGTGGCAGACATTAAATGATCATCATATCCCCTCCTCATCAAGCCATTGTTTATTTTTGGAGTTAGTTAACTAGTTAGGAGGAAGGTTGTTTGAAACCTCCTCAAATTTTTGTATAATCTATTTTTGAACATTAGTTAGAATAGTATTTATACCCTTCTCATGCATTTAAAAAAGGGTCCAGAATTTTATCAAAAACATTTGGAAAGAATGCACTATTGTAAGTTTGTGAATGCTTTGGTGAAATTATGGAACATGATCGTTTCTTTTAAATATCAGACTACTTTCCTTTGTTGATGCACTTTTGTATTCTTGGAAGATAATTTAATCTCAAGAAGGGGTTGATCTATGTCATTAGTCAAATGAGTAGAACTTCATATATATGGTACTTCTATCTTATGTGATTATTCTTTTTTCTATTTAATTAGTGACAACACTTTATTTTCATGAATTGTATATGAGATATGTTTTTTTCGTTAAAGAATTAATTGCACTATTGTATGATGCCTAGATGAGATTATTTATTTTCATTTATATATCATCACATATGCGATATAGTTTATACATTTCTTTGAATAACTATTTAGTCAAAGAAATTATCTTTACACGCTATCATCTTTGTTTTATGTGTGATTGATCTTTATTATTACATGTCAAGCATATATCTTTGTAGATCGCATATTATACAGAAATACCTGGGTTTATATTAGATTAAGTTAGTTAGAGATTTGAATGATATAATAGGTCATTCGAGTTATCATTATTCTATTGAAATCACTTGTAAACCACCCACTCTCATTTTAAAACCCATATTGGGAAACTGGTCCCATTATCCCCAGTCAGAGCCACTACTTTAAATGGAAAAGGAGTTGTCTTAAGGTATGGACCGGGTGGTTATCCCCCATGTTGAAGCAACATAAATCTCAAGCTTCAACATTTTGGCGCTAGAAGGAGGGCATCCAACTATGAATGGCATACAGATCTAAAGATCAATCAAAAAACATTTGTAAGAGTCAAAACCCCTCCACCACTTCTACACCTTCTAAATCTCGTTCAAAATCTCCGGATCAAAAATCTAAAGTTGTAGAAACATATCCCTTATCTCTTGAAGTAATAAGACAACTAACTTCTCCATATTACACTCCTGAGTCTCCCGAAGTTCATTCTTTGATACAGAAATTGGAACAGATATCCATTTCTGCCGAGAAACCAGAGAGGCCCGAAACTTTTGAAGAAAGTGTTACTTCCTTATTACGAGAAACTAGTGTATTAACTAGATTGTAAAGTGAAAAGCCTGGAGTAACTCCTTTTGAGTTTCCCATCCCTCCACGATGCCGGAAAGTTATTACATCAAGATTTGAATTAGATACCAGTGAGATCACATCACCCTTTCATCCATTCACTTCTCCATCCATTTCTACTCAATCCACTACTTCCCAACTATCCACTTCTCTAACTAGTACTGCTACTAGTAGTACTAGCCTAGTAGTAAGTTCTTCACTATATAAAACTACTTCTGGACCAACCTTCCCATCTTTTTAGCCTTCAACTCAAGCTATGGCCAATCATCCCGCTCAACCTTGGACAAATCCTGGTGTTGTTCTGGTTGCTAATTTGAATGCTCTCCCAGCAAACCCATAAAAATGGCTACCTAAGTATAATCCTGATGATGGTCTTCCAGCTGAAGAACATCTAAATAACTTTATGTTAGCCACAAATCTTAATGGAATTGCACATGAAGATGTTTGATCAGACTGTTTCCTTATACTTTCCAAGGTCTGCTGGGTCTTGTTATTTTCTCTCCCAGCAGGTTCAATAAGAGACTGGGATACTTTTCAAGAAGTATTTCTTGCAAAATTTGGTGATGACAAGACCATTGCATCCTTGATCAATGATCTTTCTAACTTAAAAGCAAATTCAGATGAAAGGATCAAAGACTTCAACTCCATATTTAACAAGTTACTAAACAAAATCCCAGCTGCCTCAAAACCTGTAGTAGATGTACAAATAGAATGGTATATATCCTCTCTTCCTTCTAATATTGCAATTTTTGTAGATAGAGCCAATAAGGCTACCCTTGTAGAAAACATGAAAGAAGCCCTGTCTGTAGAAAGAAGGATTATTGCTTTAGAAAAGAGATCATAGACAGATGAAACAAAATCAAAGAAAGTAAAATTTAAGGATGATTCCAATAAGAAAACTTCAAGGAACCCTTTTGATCTTGAAGGCCTTAAAAAAGTATTAAAAACCATGTCCAATGAAATGGTCGAAATCAAGAAGCAGGTTGTAGAATCCTTTGCTCCCAAGAAACCTTTTCGCTCATTTAAACGAAACCCTTCTTCTGCATCGCAACCACCGAATATTATTTCAAATGTTGAATCTGATCTAGAGATAGAAGAAGACTCACTAGCTGAAGAGGAAGCCGAAATGGAAGAAGAGGTTGAATTAAATGGAATGTGGGATTTCATTCTCCCAACTGAAGAAGAAGCACAAGCTATGCCAGTAACTACAAGAAGTAAAAACTCTCCTGATATGTCTATCACAAATCAGAAACAAAAAACTGCTACTCCTGTAAAGGAGAAAACAGTAAGTAAGAAGTCTAAGACTAGTCAAACTGACCCTATTCCACTAGATCCTCCAAATGCCTCCAAAACATTGGTAATCTCAGACACAATGGAATACAACATAGTCGAAGATATGAAAAAGACAAGAGAAAATATTTATTTGCACAAACTCACTAAACTCAAGCAACAATAGAAAATTCTACTAAGAGAATTAAAGGTAGTTCCTGTATCTCCTCTACCATCTGCTATAGTAATTCAAGCTGCTTACGATATAGGAAAACCTCCCTCATCTTCAAACAAAATAAATCCAACGGACTTAGTCCTGATAGGTGATAGGTCTATCTCTCATACTCCATTTCTTCTTACTTATGACATTTTCAATAGAAATGTCCATAATTGCCTTGTTGATTCAAGCACCTCTTCAAATATTATGCCAAGAACTGTGTGCACCAAATTGAATATTACACCTCAAAAATATGCAGTACACATAGTTCAATTGGATAGGACAAAAGTAGAGCTACTTGGAGAAATAACATCAATTTCAATTAGGCTTTCCTCTAATCCAAAAGTTTCACAAATAATCGATATTCTAGTGGCTGAAATCCATGAATTTTATGGTTTAATTCTAAGTAGGGATTGGTCTGAAAAGTTATGGATACTTCGTAACTGATTGGTCTCACATGTGGCTTCCACACAATGGTAAACCAAATCAAATTAGAGTAGACAGAGAAAATTCATGAAATACACAGTCACTGATCTTGAGGGAAGCAATGAACCTGTTGCCTTCACCAATAATATCATTGATAATTACTCCGTTGAGTCATTTTTAGGATCTTTTAATGCTCAAAGGTCCCGTTTTCCGAACGATGTTGTAGGGTATCAAATAGAGAATTTTTCACAAAAAGATGCTTCAAAGTGTGTTAATATAGCAAATAAAATTGTAGATAATTCATTATTTTGGACTCTTTATTTCGATGGTTCCAAATCTGAAGATGGTGTAGGTGCAGGATGTATTTTAATCAACCTGCAAGGAGAGAAACTCGTATTATCCTACAAACTTGAATTTCAATGAACCAATAATACCACGGAATATGAAGCATTAATTCAAGGGTTGTATAAATCCATTGGCCTTAATGTCAAATATTTGCAAGTATATGGGGATTATGAAATAATTGTTAAATAGGTAAGAAATACAATTCATTGTGTGTTTGGGCACCCTAAACATTAGCAATTTCTTGCCCAAAATATTACTTCTCATTTCACTGCTTTTAACATTTCTTCAGTTCGTAGATTGCAAAATGCAAGTGTTGATTTACTTGCCAATGTGGCATCCAAGCTTATACCTTCTGAAGAGTTTAGTCCAGATAGATTTTCAATAGAGTTAGTTTTTAGGCTATCCATTCCCGATAATGTGAAAAATTGGAGAGTGTTTAATAATGTTGCAAATATAATCAATTTCCTTACATCAGAAGGGTCTTATGAGGAACAGACCATAGATGAACATGGGCATGATCTACAAATCAACTATGAACAAGATCAAAACCCAATTTCGAAGTCTGTAGTTAGGATGGAAGACCTCTATGATCTAAAGGATAGATTCAAGAAAACTACCAACTCCAAAACTCAGAGTTCCACTTTGAGATTTGAAGTGGTAAACCTAGGGTCAACTGAAAAACCTCAAAATGCCAACATATGTTAAAATTGGAAACCAGGGCAAAACTTCATGTGGGTCATATTATTCATGGCTAATAATATTTTTATTAGATTCCTCTCATCGAGAGGTGTAGGATTGATATAAAGATCATCCGATTCTGATAAGTATTCATGGAGATATGAATTTATTTTGATTATGGAATTATTATCAAGCCGACCTACAACTTATGTAGGCTCAGAAGCCCAACAGTCGCATCTATTCACCCATCAACGTTGTGTATAAATATAAGAGGACTTTTCCTCATTTGGACTCACTCATCTCATCACATCTCTCTCTCTATACTGCGTAGATATGAGTCTCTTCTCTACTGCACTGAAATGGGTCTCTCTCTCTCACACATGTGAAGCCGGAAGCTGTTGAATTTGAAGCTGCAACTGCAGAAGTAAAGATTGACTTGTGTGGCCTAGAAGATCTCCTCTTTGGAACTACACTGTAGGTTCATCTGAACCTCCTTTGAAAGCCGTAACTTTTGGTGGTGGAATGAAGTCAATCTGACGAACAGTTTGCAAGATATCGACTGCCCTAGTTTGAAGCCGGAAACTGCTGAAACTGAAGCTGCAACTGCAGAAGTAAAGATTGACTTGCGTGGCCTAGAAGATCTCCTCTTTGGAACTGCGCTATAGGTTCATCTGAACCTCCTTTGAAAGCCACAACTTTTGGTGGTGGAATGAATTCAATCCGACGAACGGTTTGCAAGATATCGACTGCTCTAGTTTGAAGCCGGAAACTGCTGAAACTGAAGCTGCAACTGCAGAAGTAAAGATTGACTTGCGTGGCCTAGAAGATCTCCTCATCTGAACTGTGCTGTAGGTTCATCTGAACCTCCTCTGGAAGCCAAAACTTTTGGTGGTGGAATGAAGTCAATCCGACTGTCGGTTTGTGAGATATGGTCTGCCCTAGTTTGATAATGAAGCCGCTAATGCTGATGCTACTGATCTAGGGTTTGCTACTGCTGATATGAATCAGATTTATTGTACTATTTCTCTCTGCTGAATTATTGAAGATAAAAGAAGATTTGATCAAAGGGTTTCCCCACACATTGTGGGGTTTGTCCCTAGCTAGCCGCCACATCTTGTGTCTCTTGTTTTGACTTGTTTTCTGTCGATCATTTAATGTTCTATCTGCACTTTACTTTATGTACATGTGATTTCTAATCGGTGGAATATAATAAGAAAAAGAAGTAAACTGTTATAAGCATAGAACATACCATAACTTAACATGGTATCAGAGCTGAGGTGAAGACAAAGCCCGAGCAAGAGCAAGAGCAATCATTAAAGAGAAGATTGGCAAGGCTATCCTAAAAGAACTATGGGGTCTTCAACACTCTTTCCTGCCAAAGACAAGCTCCGTGAGAAAGCTGACTATCACGGATGGAAGATGTCTATCGATCTAACCCTTGAAGATCAAGGAGTGCTGGACCATGTAAGAGGCAATATTGTTGAGCCTTCATCAAATGCATCTGCTGCTGCTTGGACTCTATCGAAGATCATCCGGGACTCTATCGACAAGCGCTTGGTGGCCTACATCTCTGATCTAGACACCTCCAAGGAAATCTACGACAGACTGGTGAGTTTATTTAAAGTTAATGATGCAAATCAAGTTTTGTTTCTTAGAAATAAGTTGAGGGAAATTAAGAAGGGTAAAGATGAAAGTATGCAAGCATACTTCTTAAGAATCACCGAGATCAAGAATGATCTCTTATCTATTGGGGAAACTATTACTGACAGAGAAATGGCACTCACAACTCTTGGAGGATTACCATCTGAATGGTACGTGTTCAAGACTACTCTTCTGAACTATAAGGTAATTCCTGGTTTCGAGGAATTAATGGCTAGATGCATTCAAGAAGAAACAAGGGAAGAAGTGCAATAAATGCCCATGCCTAAAGGTCCTCCTGCTGCATTTTCTTCTCATGCAAAGAGAAGAAAGGACTCACACCGGGGCGATGATCAAAATCCCTCTGATAGCAAATCAAAGGAATGACAAATTCAACAGCAAAGGTAAGAGGAGAGCTGGAGATTGAGGAAGAGGACAACCATTCAAGAAGGCTAGAAAGTCCAGGATGTATTAAATGCACCTGACCTCAAAAGGAACCTAGTGTCCATCTTGGCAATGGAAGACAGAGGCTACAAGGTAACCTTATGGCAAGGTATGTATATGGAAAAATAATGTTAAAGATTCCTTTACTCTTGGGTTTAGTGTTGATTCATTATATCAGGTTGATGGAAGTCCGCTAGGTGTCATGTCTTGTGACACAACTCTTTAGTCCGAACTTTGGCATCAGAGGTTTTCCCACCTTCAATACAAAGCTCTACCCGATGTAAGACAAATGGTAACAGGGATGCCCGAATTCCAAGTAGAGAAATAAGGTGTATGTTCGGGATGTGCCAAAGGAAATCTCAAAAGGGGACCATTCCCCTCAAGCCAAAGCAAGACCTCCGATATATTACAGTTGGTTCACTCAGGCATACTTGAGGTTGGCATTAAGAGGGAGACTACTACACCACATACTCCTGAGCAAAATGGTGTGGTGGGAAGGAAGAACCGCACGATGATGGAAGCTGTCCGGGCCATGCTACATGATCAAAGACTTCTGAAGTTTCTATGGGCTGAAACTACAATCACCACCGTATATGTACAAAATCGATGCCCTCATCAAGCATTGGGTTCCAAGACTCTTGAAGAAAAGTTCACCGCAAGGTGAACAATCTTCTAACTTTGAGGAGCTCTCAAGAAGCTGACACCAGGGAACCGAAAGAAAATGATGATGAATCAATGCCTGATGTAGAATAACCCATGGATCTGATTGATTCTCATCTACATGAGCCTTCCTCTTCTAGGAAGAGGCCTTCGTGGCTTAGGGGGATACTTGATGATTCTGAAGGACATGCTGCACCCTGAGGAACCTTCCGTCAAATTAAGAAACTTAACAGGTATCAGGGATACCTAACCATCATGAGCACGATCATACAGAAGGAGCCTTCATCATTCTCAGATGTCGTCAAGCATTAACTATGGAAGGGTGCTATGACCATAGAATATGAGTCTATTATGGAGTAGGATGTCTGGGAAGTAGTTCCTAGACCCTGGACAAGACAATTGTTACTTCAAAATGGCTTTACAAGATAAAGCATGCAACAAATGGAAGTATGGAAAAGTATAAGGTTCATTTTGTTGCTCGTGGTTTATCCCAGAAGGAAGGTATAGACTATGATATTTGCACCTGTTGCCAGATATACGACCATCCGCTTGATCATAGCCCTTGTGACTTCACAAGGATGGAACCTACATCAGATGGATGTCAAGACTGCGTTCTTGCACGATTTGATCAAAGAAGAGGTCTACGTGGAGCAACCCAAAGGATTTGAGATTTATGATTGAAAATCTCATGTATGCAGGTTGAAGAAGGCTCTCTATGGGCTGAAGCAAGCACCCCAAGCATGGTATGAGAGGATCGATAGCTACTTGATGAAGCTAGGATTCACTTGGAGTGAAGCCGATCCTAACCTTTACTTTAAGGTTGAAGATGACAAGCCTCTCATACTGGTGTTGTATGTGGATGACCTCTTTCTAACAGGTGCAGACCCTCTCATTCACAAATGTAAGAGGGAGCTGGCCTCTGAATTTGAAATGAAAGACCTAGGACTGATGCACTACTTCCTAGGACTTGAAGTGTGGCAAAAGCTAGGAGAAATTTTCCTATCTCAAGGAAAATATGTGGTAAAGATATTGGAAAGATTTGGTATGATGGACTGCAAGCCTATGACTACCTCGAGGATCTTAACTTTTAAAAGTTATATGGTAGTGATGTCGGACCAGATTTGGGAAATGCCTCTAAGTTTCATAAACTCATTCGCATTGATGTTCCTGGTGAACCCCCATTCGAACATATGTTTTGCAGCTAGCATTGTGAACTCATATTTGGTTGAGCCTCACTGGATTGATTCCAAGAATCTTCTGAGATATCTTCGTGGCACAATGGGTTAAGATATACTGTCGGAGTTGTGAGACTAAATGGATATACTGATGCTGATTGGGCAGGCAGTGTGGTGGACCGTAAGAGCACTTCCGAGTGCTGTTTCACCTTGGGATCTGCTTCGATATCCTGGATGAGCAGGAAGCAGAAGTCGGTGAATTTGAGCACCGCTGAAGCAGGATATACTGTTGCTAGCATGACCTCGTGTGAGGCAGTCTGGTTGCGAAAGCTCTTCAGTGAGCTGTTTGGATTTACATTGGATACCATTGTGATTCTCTATAACAACCAGAGGTGGGATTTGATTATTGAGGAATCCCATATTCGTCGATTGCTCCAGCAGATAGACATCATCTGGGATATGGTAAGTTGATGAGCAAGGAGGCTCCATCGCATTAAGATGATGTACAGGTTGATACACCTTGTCAAAGCCCCAAGGAAAGATCTAATTTGTGATTTTCCCAGATGACTTGGAGTCATCAAGAAACCCTTGTACAAGGGTCCTACATGTTGCATACATTGAGCTCTGGGAGCTCTGAGGGCTTGTGGTTCTTACTGGAGCAACATACGACCACAGGGTGACTCACCCTCCCCTGGTGGTGCGCACTAGGACAAGATGATTCGCTCTCTTGTGGAACAAGATGATTCGCTCTCTTGTGGGACAAGATGATTCGCTCTCTTGTGGAACAGGATGATTCGCTCTCCTGTGTAGCAGGATGATTAGTTCTCCTGTGAGGCCTGGATTGATGTGTTCTCCATGGCGATTGTAGAAGGATTGATGTGTTCTCCTGTGAGGCCTGGATTGATGTGTTCTCCATGGCGATTGTAGCAGGATTGATGTGTTCTCCTGTGAGGCCTGGATTGATGTGTTCTCCATGGCAGCCTGGATTGATGTGTTCTCCATGGCAATTGTAGCAGGATTGATGTGTTCTCCTGTGAGGCCTGGATTGATGTGTTCTCCATGGCAATTGTAGCAGGATTGATGTGTTCTCCTGTGAGGCCTGGATTGATGTGTTCTCCATGGGAATTGTAGCAGGATTGATGTGTTCTCCTGTGAGGACAGGATTGATTAGTTCTCCTGTCGAGGCATCCTACCCATGCAGTCTGGGACTCATGGGAAGTACCTCTCATCTGATCAATGAGCAGGGAAATGAAGTTAGGGACCATAGTAGTACCGATGGACGCATCGTTGTAACTACCGTACTCCCTACGCTAAGATGACCTCCATTGATCTGGGATCAATGATACTGGTCTGGGACCAGTGGTAGGAGTTGTACCATACTATGACGCTGATTTTGGGTCGGTTGAGACTGGTATGGGATCAGTGGTACATACTCTGAGACTGACTTTGAGTCAGTGGAGGATGATATTGGTCTGGGACCATTGGAGTTGTAGTCATTATGACGCTGACTGTGGGTTGGTTGAGACTGGTCTGGGACCAATGGTACATACTCTGAGACTGACTTTGAGTCAGTATGATACATCCTCGATCATTTCTTCTTCTTCATAATTCGGACAAAAGCAGAGTAGAACAGAACAATGCAAGAGCAGAGCAGAACAGAACAAAACAGTACAGATCAGTGCAGGGCAGAACAAGACAAAGCAGAATAGGCAAAATAGAGCAGAGCAGGGCAAGGGTCAAGTTGTACAAGGTAGTGCATTTGATGGATGAATAGTAACTACCGATAGACAGATTGTAGATGAAGTTCTCCATGGTTGAGAGGGAGTGTTAAAATTGGCAACCAGGGCAAAACTTCATGTGGGTCATCTTATTCATGGCTAATAATATTTTTATTAGATTCCTCTCATCGAGAGGTGTAGGATTGATATAAAGATCATCCGATTCCGATAAGTATTCATAGAGATATGAATTTATTTTGATTATGGAATTATTATCAAGCCGACCTACAACTTATGTAGGCTCAGAAGCCCAACAGTCGCATCTATTCA
Source organism: Pinus tabuliformis (assembly GCA_031772625.1). Lineage (NCBI taxonomy): Eukaryota > Viridiplantae > Streptophyta > Pinopsida > Pinales > Pinaceae > Pinus > Pinus tabuliformis. The sequence continues at coordinate 524,489,805 of CM062820.1, forward strand.
CCCACCAACGTTGTGTATAAATATAAGAGGAATTTTCCTCATTTGGACTCACTCATCTCATCACATCTCTCTCTCTCTACTATGTAGATATGAGTCTCTTCTCTACTGCGCTGAAATGGGTCTCTCTCTCTCACACATGTGAAGCCGGAAGCTGTTGAATTTGAAGCTGCAAATGCAGAAGTAAATATTGACTTGCGTGGCCTAGAAGATCTCCTCTTTGGAACTGTGTTGTAGGTTCATCTAAACCTCCTTTGAAAGCCGCAACTTTTGGTGGTGGAATGAAGTCAATCCGACGAATGGTTTGCAAGATATCGACTGCCCTAGTTTGAAGCCGGAAACTGCTGAAACTGAAGCTGCAACTGCAGAAGTAAAGATTGACTTGCGTGGCCTAGAAGATCTCCTCTTTGGAACTGCGCTATAGGTTCATCTGAACCTCCTTTGAAAGCCGCAACTTTTGGTGGTGGAATGAAGTCAATCCGACGAACGGTTTGCAAGATATTGACTGCCCTAGTTTGAAGCCGGAAACTGCTGAAACTGAAGCTGCAACTGCAGAAGTAAAGATTGACTTGCGTGGCCTAGAAGATATCCTCATCTGAACTGCACTGTAGGTTCAATTGACCCTCCTCTGGAAGCCAAAACTTTTGGTGGTGGAATGAAGTCAATCCGACTGTCGGTTTGTGAGATATGGTCTGCCCTAGTTTGGTAATGAAGCCGCTAATGCTGATGCTACTGATCTAGGGTTTGCTACTGCTGATATGAATCAGATTTATTGTACTATTTCTCTCTGCTGAATTATTGAAGATAAAAGAAGATTTGATCAAAGGGTTTCCCCACATATTGTGGGGTTTGTCCCTAGCTAGCCGCCACATCTTGTGTCTCTTGTCTTGGCTTGTTTTCTGTCGATCATTTAATGTTCTATCTGCACTTTACTTTATGTACATGTGATTGCTAATCGGTGGAATATAATAAGAAAAAGAAGTAAACTGTTATAAGCATAGAACATACCATAACTTAACAACATACCATACCAATGACTTCGAATGAAAAGCGAGTACAACAAAAGCATAGGAAAATTCACCCAAACCTTGAAAGTCAAATCAAATCTGAATTGAACAAGCTCCTCAAAGCCAAATAATCTTTCCTGTTAGACACTCAAAATGGGTATTGAATATGGTCCCTGTAAGGAAAAAGAACGGTGATATTAGGATTTGTATTGATTTTAGAAATCTAAATAGAGCTTGTCAAAATGATAACTTTCCTCTGCTTACTATGGAGCAAATATTGCAATTAGTTGTAGGTTTTGAATTAATGTCTTTTCTAGATGGATTTTTAGGATACAATCAAATTCTTGTACATCTAGATGACAAATTAAAGACAACATTTAGGACCAAGTGGGAACATACACTTATCAGAAGATTCCTTTCGGACTCATAAACACAGGTGCTACATTTCAACGTGATATGGATATCGATTTCAAAGGTCTGATTAATAAATCAGTTTTTATTTACTTATATGACATCACAGTCTATTCTAAGGATAGAAACAATCATCTAAATGACCTGAAGCATATTTTTGAAAGATGCAAGAAATATGGCATTTCCTTAAATCCAAAAAAATATTATTTTGGTTTACTAGAAGGCAAACTCCTTGGATTTATAGTGTCAAAGAAAGGGATTTACATCGATCCTGATAGAGTCCAAGAGATTGAAAAATTTCTTTCCCACATAACAAAAAGACCATGCAATTGTTCCTAGGCTAAATTAATTTTGTAAAAATATTTGTCCCAGATTTTTCACAGATTGTCCTACCCATTCAAGCAATGATAAGAAAAAATGTAGTCTTCAAGTGGGGTAAAGATGAAAGAGAATCATTTGAGTTGATTAAAAAAGCCATTATCAATTCTCCTTCTTTAACAACCCCTGACTTTCTCAAACCTTTTGTGTTGTACACTTTTTCATCTAATACATCATATGCAATGGTTTTAACACAGTTGAATGAAAAAAATATCAAGGAACCCATCTCTTTTTTCAGCTCTAACTTGCAAGGTACTGAGTTAAATTATTCAGCTGTTGAAAAACAAGATTTTGTTGTTTTTAAAACCTTGAAACATTTCAGACCTTTTCTTCTTAAAACCCATACAAAAATAGTAGTACCTTACCCTGCAGTAAGGCAATTGTTGATTCAAAGAGAAGTAGGGGAGAAAAGAGCCAATTGGGTTGTGAGAGATTTTCAGTGAAAATCACATGGAGTACCATTTGTCGACGCGTTTCGAACCAACTAGTGTGGTTCATCGTCAGGACAAGTTGAAGAAACAGATCCAGCTTAGCATGCTAAATAGTCTGAGCGGAGCCTCCAACAGCTAACTAGACCAACGGCTAGTTTGACATTAGGACCGGGGTCAAAATTATTATATTAGTTTAATTAGTAAGATTTAGGACCAGTATCTATAAAAATAAATAAAATATTATCGAGGGTATTCAAGAAATATTATTAAAAATATAAGTTAGTTAGAATTTAGATAAATAAATGACCTTATAATATATGAAAAAATTAAATGCCTAAATAAAAATATACAAAGCAATATATAAAGCAATTATATTTAAAAGTATTATTAAAAATTAAAAGTTAATTAATAATTAAAAGGAAAATTAGGTGCATAAAGGACCTTATAATAACAGAATATAATAAAGAATATCAAAAGATGTTACGTTAGTTAGAAAATTAGTTAAAAATAATTAGATTAGAATTTAAATGGAAAATTAGTTATATAAAGGACCTTAAGGTAATATAAAATATATATAATTAATTGAAAAGAGAGCTAATTTCTAAGTATTATAAAAGTTAAAAGCTAATTGGTAAAAAGTGATAATAAACTAATAAATAATCAAAATTAAAATAAAAATAAAAGGGAAAATTAATTCAATAAAATAAAATAAAATAAATAATATTAAATAAATAAAAATTAGTTAAAAATAATGTCAGTTAAAAAAAATAAAAATAAATAAATAAAATAATAAAAATCAAATAACATAAAATAATAAATAAATAAAGAAATATAAATAATAAATAAATAAGTAAATAAATAAATAAGTAAAAATAATAATAATAATAATTAAAAATAAAGATAAAAGAAAAAACTTAAAGAGGAGGGCGGAAAAACGACTAGGACGAGAGTGCAGGGACCCAACACCTACTGACTTTCCAGCCATCCTCTCTATTGAGATTGCTTGGTCTCTTTTCAATCTCAAGCGCTTCCCTAAATTTTCAATGATGGAAATGCGAGACCTTAGCAATAACGCTAGCCTCCTCAATACAAACATGATGATTGGTTTTCTCAGCATGTTCAGCTAAAGCGGAAGACTTAGCTCTCCTATGCCTAAGATCCGCTGCGTGCTCGCTAATCCTTTGATTAATGGAGCGACTAGTCTTCCCAATATAGGGGGTCCCACAGGAACAAGGGATCAGATAAACGCCCTTCATATCCTTAGGGTCGATCGGATCCTTCATTGATCTGGGGGAAATACAAATGGTGTTCAGGGGCCTAAAGGTCACAGGGATACTATGCTTCCTGAGAATCCTTCCAATTCTATCGGTGGTCCCCTGAACATACGGAAGATGGACACCAGGAATTTGCTCTTTCGGTTCTCTATTAGACCGAGAATTCTTGGAAGCTTTAAGGAAAGCCCTCTGACCCATGTATCTACTATAACCATTCTCAACAAAGACATCAAGCAAATGGGATTTTTCTTTCTCAAATCTCTTCTTGTCCGAGATCCTCAGGGCCCGAGTAGCAAGGGTATTGAAAACACCCATCTTTTGAGCTGGGAAATGGTGGGAACTGGCATGAAGATACTCTTCGTATGAGTTTTCTTTCGAAAAACTTGATGGGCGAGGGAACCATCACTATTCTTAGAAATAAGAATATCAAGGAATGGAATGCATCCATCAACTTCCTGCTCCTTAGTGAACTTAATGGCTGAGGATTGCTTGTTGAGATGATCAAAGAAGAGATCAAGCTCAAAAGATGGGTGTTCTCAATACCCTTGCTACTCGGGCCCTGAGGATCTCGGACAAGAAGAGCTTTGAGAAAGAAAAATCCCATTTGCTTGATGTCTTTGTTGAGAATGGTTATAGTAGATACATGGGTCAGAGGGCTTTCCTTAAAGCTTCCAAGAATTCTCGGTCTAAAAGAGAACCAAAAGAGCGAATTCCTAGTGTCCATCTTCCGTATGTTCAGGGGACCACCGATAGAATTGGAAGGATTCTCAGGAAGAATAGTATCCCTGTGATCTTTAGGCCCCTGAACACCATTCGTATGTCCCTCAGATCAGTGAAGGATCCGATCGACCCTAAGGATATGAAGGGCATTTATCTGATCCCTTGTTCCTGTGAGACCCCCTATATTGGGGAGACTGGTCGCTCCATTAATCAAAGGATTAGCGAGCACGCAGCGGATCTTAGGCATAGGAGAGCTAAGTCTTCCGCTTTAGCTGAACATGCTGAGAAAACAAATCATCATGTTTGTATTGAGGAGGCTAGTGTTATTGCTAAGGTCTCGCATTTCCATCATCGAAAATTTAGGGAAGCGCTTGAGATTGAAAAGAGACCAAGCAATCTCAATAGAGAGGATGGCTGGAAAGTCAGTAGGTGTTGGGTCCCTGCACTCTCGTCCTAGTCGTTTTTCCGCCCCCCTCTTTAAGTTTTTTCTTTTATCTTTATTTTTAATTATTATTATTTTTATTTTTACTTATTTATTTATTTACTTATTTATTTATTATTTATATTTATTTATTTATTTATTATTTTATGTTATTTGATTTTTATTATTATTTTTATTTATTTATTTATTATTATTATTTTTTTTAACTGACATTATTTTTAACTGATTTTTATTTATTTAATATTATTTATTTTATTTTATTTAATTAATTTTCCCTTTTATTTTTATTTTAATTTTGATTATTTATTAGTTTATTATCACTTTTTACCAATTAGCTTTTAACTTTTATAATACTTAGAAATTAGCTCTCTTTTCAATTAATTTTATATATATTTTATATTACCTTAAGGTCCTTTATATAACTAATTTTCCATTTAAATTCTAATCTAATTATTTTTAACTAATTTTCTAACTAATGTAACATCTTTTGATATTCTTTATTATATTTTGTTATTATAAGGTCCTTTATGCACCTAATTTTCCTTTTAATTATTAATTAACTTTTAATTTTTAATAATACTTTTAAATATAATTGCTTTATATATTGCTTTGTATTTTTTTATTTAGGCATTTAATTTTTCATATATTATAAGGTCATTTATTTATCTAAATTCTAACTAACTTATATTTTTAATAATATTTCTTGAATACCCTCGATAATATTTTATTTATTTTTATAGATACTGGTCCTAAATCTTACTAATTAAACTAATATAATAATTTTGACCCCGGTCCTAATGTCAAACTAGCCGTTGGTCTAGTTAGTTGTTGGAGGCTCCGCTCAGACTATTTAGCACGCTAAGCTAGATCTGTTTCTTCAACTTGTCCTGATGATGAACCACACTAGTTGGTTCGAAACGCGTCGACAAATGGTACTCCATGTGATTTTCGCTGAAAAATCTCTCACAATCTTGATATGGATCACAGAAGCCTGAACTCTATAATTGAATCCCTGCACGGAGATGCCATCGCACACAAGGTTCGTCATTTTGAACGGGCTCGCTTGCAGGTTTCAAGGTTGAAATCAGATCTAGCTTTTCTTAAACGTTGCAGAGACTCCTCCATCATTCCTATCTTTTCCCGGATTAAGCACCGCCTTCACACTCCACGAAACCATCAGGTTTTCCTTAAGGCGAGTTTGGCATTAATAAGGGCGGAAATCAGTAGGGTCAGAAAATCCTTGAGTCAGCTTTCTCGGGTCCTTTTAGATTTGCATCTGGATCTTGGAAACTTATTTTCGGCCTCCCTTTGGGCTAGAATAGATGCTTGTTCTGCTTTGAAGTCTCTTCGGTTAGAGGAGACTTGGAAGCAGAAGCAAGCTTCTAAGTTTCTAAGACTAGCTGGGAATTCAGAGTTTCTTGATAGAGCCATGGGAGTTGCTTCCCATAGTCGTATCTCATCTGGGCAAATCTCTGCGTTGAATGATTGGTTATCTGGCCGCTCAGATGGAGTCTCTGGTTTCCCGTCTCTGGATACCTCAGTGCACTTTGATAAAGCTGTTTCGTGCTCTGCAGACTGGCATTCAGCTGTAATGGGTTTTGTCTTACCGGATGGGAGTAAGCAGGGTCTTCTCTGCGCAGAGCAGGAAATGGTGTTTGTCTCTCAGGGCAGCGTTATTCCTGGTACATGCGTTGCGGGGCAATGCTTCGATCCTGTCGCCAGGGATCCTAAACACGTTTCTTCAGGCAGCAGCCATGGTGTTGTACCTGATTTCAGCGTTTCGGATCCAACTGCGATATCGACCGACGCATCCTCCACCTCCCCAGACCGGTTGGGTTTGGTTAACGTGGAGCCTTTTGATTCGAGGTCGCCATTGGATAGCTCCTCGTCCCCGTCGCCTGGTAAAACCGTGTTCCCAGTAAGCAAAGGAGAGGCTATCGATGGTTCGATCCCCGTCCCCGGCTCTTCGTTCAATTTTGGAGATCCCACGGGGGTTGCTTTGCCTGAGGATAGCGCTGGTTTGGTTGATAGGAATTTTAATATCATAAATAAACAGAGCAGCACTTATTATAAGAGTTATAATAATATTAACAATGAACGCATTATGATTAATGATAATAATTTTATTAAGGATAGCAATGATAATAATAACGCTTATAATAATGATAAATTCTTTAATATTGATAGGAATTTTAATATTAATATCATGAATAAATAGAGCAGCACTTGTAATAAGAGTTATAATAGTGATATTAACAGTAATGAACGCATTATGATTAATGGTAATAACTTTATTAAGGATAATAATAATAATAATAACACTTATAATAATGGTAAATTCATTAAGAATTGTAATAATGGTATTATGAATCATAATAACAATATGAATAATAATAGTGACATTAATACTTATAATAGTAATAATAATAGTTATTGTGTTAATAATTATAATAATACTCATTTTAGTAATAATGATATCAATAATGATAATATTTTTAATAATAACTGGATGGACAAGACTAACGAAAGCATCTCTAACTTGAAAAATAATAGGAATAAAAGGGCTGCTAGTATTTCTCCTTCTAGTAACAAGGTTATTAATCTTTCCAGTTTTGTTTTTCTCCCTTCTATTTTTAAAGTTTTGGGCAAGGGTTTAAATTTTGCCTTAGCCCCTAGAAAAATCCCTGTGGAGGACATTATTTGTGATATTGAGTTTGGGATCCGAAGTTTACCTGATAGGATCAAGGATACTATTAGGCAGGATTGTGCAGTTGCCTTGAGAAAGGCTAAGCCGCCTAAGAGTAACCTCAGCAAGGAAGAATCTTTAGCTCTCAGATCCTTAAACCAGAACAAGGATATCATTGTTCTTAAGGCAGACAAGGGTGGGGCTGCCGTCATTCTTAATAGGGATGATTACCGCAGCAAGATGTTGGATCATCTTCATAATAGTGGTAGCTACAAAAAGCTTCCCAAAAATCCTTTGAAGAAGGTGGCTAGAAATGTGGCTGTGGCCATTAAATCCATTGGCTCATTGAGTTCCTTGCACCATAAGCTCATTGAAAGCAACCCTATTACCCCCAGAATCTATGGCCTCCCCAAGATTCACAAGGAAGGTGCCCCCTTAAGGCCCATCGTCAACACCATTGGAGGCCCTACCTACCTTCTTGCGAAGTTCCTTGCGTTAAAGCTTAAGCCCTTAGTTGGTCGTATGGAGTCCTTCGTAAAAGACTCTGCTTCCTTTATTGAAGAACTTAAGGACATAAAGCTTGATCCTGGGACATTCTTGTTAGTTTTGATGTTGTCTCCCTGTTCACTTGCATCCCTATTAATGAGGCCATGGATGTGATCAACCGACTAACGGATCCTGACACGGCCAGGTTGGTTGAGATCTGTCTCACTTCCTCTTTCTTCAGTTTTGAGGGAGAGTTCTTCGAGCAAACCTGTGGGGTTGCGATGGGCTCACCCCTTTCCCCTGTTGTTGCAAACCTGTTTATGGAAGATTTTGAGTCCAGGGCTCTGAACTCTTCCCGGCTCTTGCCCAAACTGTGGAGAAGGTATGTGGATGACACCAATGTCATCTGGTCTCATGGCCAGGATGAGCTTGATCTCTTCTTTGATAATCTCAACAAGCAATCCTCAGCCTTTAAGTTCACTAAGGAGCAGGAAGTTGATGGATGCCTTCCATTCCTTGATATTCTTATTTCTAAGAATAGTGATGGTTCCCTCGCCCATCAAGTTTTTCGAAAGAAAACTCATATGGAGCAGTATCTTCATGCTAGTTCCCACCATTTCCTGGCTCAAAAGATGGGTGTTCTCAATACCCTTGCTACTCGGGCCCTGAGGATCTCAGACAAGAAGAGCTTTGAGAAAGAAAAATCCCATTTGCTTGATGTCTTTGTTGAGAATGGTTATAGTAGATACATGGGTCAGAGGGCTTTCCTTAAAGCTTCCAAGAATTCTCGGTCTAAAAGAGAACCGAAAGAGCGAATTCCTGGTGTCCATCTTCCGTATGTTCAGGGGACCACCGATAGAATTGGAAGGATTCTCAGGAAGCATAGTATCCCTGTGACCTTTAGGCCCCTGAACACCATTCGTATGTCCCTCAGATCAGTGAAGGATCCGATCGACCCTAAGGATATGAAGGGCGTTTATCTGATCCCTTGTTCCTGTGGGACCCCCTATATTGGGGAGACTGGTCGCTCCATTAATCAAAGGATTAGTGAGCACGCAGCGGATCTTAGGCATAGGAGAGCTAAGTCTTCCGCTTTAGCTGAACATGCTGAGAAAACCAATCATCATGTTTGTATTGAGGAGGCTAGTGTTATTGCTAAGGTCTCACATTTCCATCATCGAAAATTTAGGGAAGCGCTTGAGATTGAAAAGAGACCAAGCAATCTCAATAGAGAGGATGGCTGGAAAGTCAGTAGGTGTTGGGTCCCTGCACTCTTGTCCTAGTCGTTTTTCCGCCCTCCTCTTTAAGTTTTTTCTTTTATCTTTATTTTTAATTATTATTATTTTTATTTTTACTTATTTATTTATTTACTTATTTATTATTATTTATATTTCTTTATTTATTTATTATTTATGTTATTTGATTTTTATTATTATTATTATTTATTTATTTATTTTTACTTTTTTAACTGACATTATTTTTAACTGATTTTTATTTATTTAATATTAATTATTTTATTTTATTTAATTAATTTTCCCTTTTATTTTTATTTTTATTTTGATTATTTATTAGTTTATTATCATTTTTTTACCAATTAGCTTTTAAATTTTATAATACTTAGAAATTAGCTCTCTTTTCAATTAATTTTATATATATTTTATATTACCTTAAGGTCCTTTATATAACTAATTTTCCATTTAAATTCTAATATAATTATTTTTAAATAATTTTCTAACTAACGTAACATCTTTTGATATTCTTTATTATATTCTGTTATTATAAGGTCCTTTATGCACCTAATTTTCCTTTTAATTATTAATTAACTTTTAATTTTTAATAATACTTTTAAATATAATTGCTTTATATATTGCTTTGTATATTTTTATTTAGGCATTTAATTTTTCATATATTATAAGGTCATTTATTTATCTAAATTCTAACTAACTTATATTTTTAATAATATTTCTTGAATACCCTCGATAATATTTTATTTATTTTTATAGATACTGGTCCTAAATCTTACTAATTAAACTAATATAATAATTTTGACCACCCCGGTCCTAATGTCAAACTAGCCGTTGGTCTAGTTAGCTGTTGGAGGCTCCGCTCAGAATATTTAGCATGCTAAACTGGATCTGTTTCTTCAACTTGTCCTGACGATGAACCACACTAGTTGGTTCGAAACGCGTCGACAAATGGTACTCCATGTGATTTTCGCTGAAAAATCTCTCACAATCTTGATATGGATCACAGAAGCCTGAACTCTATAGCCAATTGGGTTACTGCGCTTCAAGAGTACGATGTAGAAATAAGGGCAGCTAAAATTGTTAGGGGCTAAGGTTTTTGCAGGATGTTGATTGGATCATCTCACCTATCAACAGAAGAAGGCCAAGGTAATGAAGTGCAGATTTCAGAGGTAAGCCTCAATGATGCACAATCACAATATGCTAATTTGAAGTTTTATTTGAAGAATGGATATGCCCCTATGAATCTCAATTAAAAAACAAAGCGTGATGTAAGGTTGAAATCAAATCAATATGAATTAATCAATGATGTATTGTTTAGAAAAAATTATGATTCGGTACTGCTAAGATGCCTAGAAAAACCTGAAGCTGAAAAGGTCAAGCAGGAATTACATGATGGACCAGCTCGAGGACATTTTGGAGGAAATACCAAAGCTCAAAAAATCCTCCATACATGTTATTATTGGCCAAAACTATTCAAGGATATGCATGAATATGCAAGAAAGTGTAAAACCTGTAACTGGAAGAGAAAAGAAGCCAACATTCCCTTTGCAACTAGTGAACATCCAACAACCATTCGAATAATGGGGATTAGATATAATTGGTGAGATTGTTCCTAACTCTTCCAAGCAACACAAATTCATCCTTACAGCTACTAATTATTTTTCAAAATGGGTGGAAGATGTCCCCCTAAAGATAACTAATACAAAAAGCATTACAGACTTCATTGATCAATACATAATTACCAGGTTTGGCTTACCCACAACTTTAATGTTTGACAATGCATCTTATTTCTCTGGAAATACAATGGTAGAATTTTCTTTGAAGAGGGGTTTTAAATTAAAGTATTCAGCCAACTATAATCCACAAGATAATGGACTAGCAGAATCGACAAACAAAAACCTCATCAGAATCATCAAATGGAATATTGACCAAAATCATAGGAATTGGCACAAAGCATTGACATTTTCTCTTTGGGTAGACAAAATTACATAGAAGGCCTCCATCGGTTCTTCTCCTTTTGCTTTAGTTTATGGAAAAGAAGCTATTCTCCCCACAAACATAGCAATTCCATCTCTTGCCCTAGTGAAATTCATCAATGAAAACCATTCCTCCTCCCTGCAAGATAGACAATTCCAGATTCTTAGACTCGAGGAAGAATGAGAAAAGGCTAAAGCAACCCACTTCCATCATCAAAAATTAGTCAAGGCCTCTTTTGATACAACCTCTGCCAGTCATAAAACTTTTGAAGTAGGTGAATTGGTTTTGAAATGGGACAAAGCACACAAGGAGAAAAGGTAAACATACCAAATTCCAAAGACTATGGCTTGGCCCTTTCAAAGTCATTGATAAAATTGGTCAATCAAGATTTCTTTTACAAGACTTATTAGGAAGGACAAATTCCTTTCCCGTTAATGGGAAATTTCTCAAGAAATACTTTTCCTAGAAGATAACCTCTTTTGATTTTGTATCATATTCCCTTTAAAATTCTTAGGAAAATAAAGGTTAAGTAGTATTTACTTTTGGTTTTTAAAAATAAAATCTTTGATAAATTTTTTGATTTTTTCGCTTCTATAAGTAGGAGAAGATAAAGAAATAATTAGGACATTTGAGTCTTAGAGTGAGCCTGATTTCTTTGGAAAAACTTGATCTTGCTAAAATATTTATTCTATGAACAAACTCTTACCTTTACAAAGTATAGATGTGTTGTTATCAATCAAGAAAAGAATATTTAACCTAGTAAGGACTTTCTACAGATCAGTATCTTAAAACTCTATCATTATCACTGAAAACTCTTAAATGAGCCAATGATTCACCCCATCTGATAAAACCTTCCTTTTTCAGAGTGTAATTCTAAAATATAAAATACTTAGAAGATAATAAGTCTCATTACGAGCTTGTTTACCATGATCATCGAGAAATGATTAAATTGATATTACCAAAACTGCATACCAAAACAGGGTAATAGCCAATGATCTAATCAATCAAACGACAAGGGGTCTCATAAAGAGCCAGCTTGTTCAGTTTAGTTACAACCAGTGAGTGGCATTATCATTATTAGGTTATCAAGCCTAAACAATGTATTTTAAGAAACCAAAAAGAAAAAGACAAGATCCAAATGAGATTGGAAGCAAGTGAATATCATTTTGAATTACGAAGATTGCTTCAGATGGGAAAATGAATCATTGTTGGTTAAAAGATAACCCTGTCGAGGCTATGAACGCCTGCTATTTTCAGAGGCTATATCTGTGATAAATGAGTCAAAAAACCAAAAAACTAATCTGTAGAAAGACACCTACTATATCTCTTTAAAATATTAGTATTGACTGGTGAAGGCATTTGTATTTTTATCACTATAAAGGGTACAGTAGTTGAATAAATAGTCTGGGTAAGTGATTATGATTCTAGGGAAATGTTGTTTACTTTATAACTTATGTAATTATTATTCCTATAAATCTTCTTACTTTGAAAGTTCTATAAATTTCAAAAACCATTAATAGATAGCTAGTTCTCCCAAGTGAATCGCCAATTTTTGTACTATGAAACAACCCCCCCATTTATGTATAATAATAGCTAATGTTAGACATATAAATGTGGACACTTTTTAAAAAAATTTAGTCTTTAGAAAATAAATCCTAACTCTAATAAATCCCCTTGAAAAAAACTCTTAGAACGGCCCAAGTTTAGGATCCCCATTGCAAATCGCAAATCACATTTTTCCATGTGATGATCATAAACACCTTAAATAAATTGCGATATGCGATCAAACCTCTCGCTGTGACATACCACTCAAAACCCCTTAAGAAGTCGCAATCGCATTTCGCAAGAGTCCCAAGTAAATAATACCTGCCACAATGTCATCCACCAACGATTTGCGAAATGCAATATTGCGATATCCGAAATCACATTTCGCATTATGAACAAGTAACACTATATAACATTGTTTTAAAAACCGTGACACGCGAATCAGGAAACACGCGTGGGATGTAACTGTGTTTTAAATATAATAATGAACAATTTGACAAGGTAATTTATATTTAGCGGCCCGAGGAGACGTAATGATTTTGCAAGTTATGGCTAGTTAATGCTGAATATCTCATTTGAAATCCTCCCACGATTCAAAGTCTTTTCACAAATCTTTCAGCCTTAATCACCCAATATCATCTGCACTCATATATCTCATCCATTTCAAGCAAGCTACAAAATATATGTCATTGCGGAAGGTGATGCAGAAACATAAAAAGTTGAGCATTGCAGAGTCCGAGATTACAGAAATGTCTCCTATATTCTCTGATATGATCTGCAGTGCTGACAGGGGTGCAACAACTTGGGAGGTCATATACAATAGGCTTGAGGACGAGCATCCCAAGATTACTGTCATAAGAGTGACAACTGACTCAATAAGACCTTTGGGGCTCCAATTCAAGGATGCCACCTGTTCTTTCCTTCATAGGATAGTAGCAAGAGCTAAAATCCTCCCATACATTGATATGATTAGGTGGGTGGTGGAAAACCTCACCATTGAAGATAGCCAATTCAGGAATTTGAGAATGGAACTCATGGGGTCATTCAGAGCAGAGAATCTAAAGAAAATGTACCATATACCTGACCCTCAGGATATATATGATAAGACATACGTGGCAAACTTCGCAAAGAAGAACGAAGAACCCATCAAGATGATTCAAGGCTGGAGAGTATTGGAGAACAAGTTCAAATTTGATAAATCAGGTATGTATCCTATAGCCTCTTTGGCAAACCCCTACAACTATGTAGCTGCTATGTTATGTAGACTATACGGGTTACCTAATAATGCTAAGTTTTCCATAGAATGGATTCCTCTGATTGATGCCTATGTTAATTCCCACATCATGAATTGGGCCACCATCTTATCTGATATCCTAGCCACTATCATCATCGAATATCGACAAAAGAGATCCTCCTCTCCAGAGAACCTTCCTCCATTCCATTTTAGTGCATACATTATGGATTCCATCTGTTTCTACACTAAATTTCCAATCATGGGTTGGAAATGGACCTTGCAGGACCCCTACCCTATCCATCTCAATCATAAGAAAATTTGGGAATCCCATTATGTACCCCATTTCTATAAAATATGTCATGCTATTATTTTGCCACTACATCAATTAATTTTCAATAAGAAAGTCCCTAGGTTTTCCCAAGAAGCCGGTATAGACATTCTGGCTGTCGGAAAAGATTTTGTTGAAGAATGGTTCACCTACATTAGGGTTTTTAGTAGCACAATAGACCCACAGGTCCTCCCTCTGTATGTTTCTGATAAATTGTTAGCAAGAGAAATAGCCCACTAGACTGTGGGAAAGGGCCTAACCAAAGTTATCAAAGAAAGCAAGAAGTTATTATGGCCATCTTTTCCTATCAGGTGCGGTTCTTTTTCCTTAGAAAATTTTAATCATGTGATAAAGGAGTCAGTAATCCTGGAAGGTCTCAGGCTCCATACTTTACCCAAAAGGCAATTTCATCCAGACAAGATAACATATAACATCACCACTTTGGTAAATATCAAGCCTTATAACCATGAGGCTAATAATTTTGAAGACCTTTTACGGTCGGATCAATCCTTTGAACAATCATTTGAATGGGTGAGGAAAAATCTGAGTCCTAGAGATTTTGAGAGCTTTCAGGAGTTCAGGAAAAAAAGGCTCGAGGTAATCCCACTACTTTTGTTGAAAATCGAGGACAAGCCTACTCCCGGTGTGATTGTCAACAACAAGGCACCTGATTCATGCTTAGAGTCTCATGCAGATACAGGGAAAGCATTGAACACAGAGAAGGCCCAAGGCATTGAGACTACTGTAGAATACAGCAGGAAATCAGCCGAAAAGTAGGGTATGAATACCCCACCCAAAGATATTGTTTCGAAGATCAAAAGCATCGGTCTAGAGCAGGAGTGGGATCAATTCAACAAGAAACTACAAGACACTCCCAAGATGATAGATGCCCAGGAAACTACGAAGTATCAAACTCCTCTAAATGTTCAAAAGAATACAGACTCTGAACCGATGGACGAGCAAGCGATGATGTCTCAATCGACTGAAATAATCCCTGCTCTGCCCACATCGGAAATTCCATTGAAGGTAACTGAAATCCTTCCTCTTGACGTATTCTACAACACTACACAAAGCTGTAGTAAGGAGACAGAGGAAAAGGAGAAGGATTGAAACAATTAAACTCCCACCTGGGAATGAGCAAATGGACATAATTTGGAAGGACGTCCCTTCCAACCCAGCTGAAAACTTGACGAGATTGTCACAGTTTATAGGAGCATATGCAATTGCTACCATGGAAAAGGCTACCAAAATATCTCTTTTGTTGAAAGAAAAAGAATAAAAGATTGCACAGCTCGAGCAACAGCTTGAAATAGAGAGGGAAAGTGTGAACAGGTAGGCCACTAAGCAACTAGACCAATTGCAACAGAGCATGGAGGTGCTGAAAATAAGCCATGAAGTAGGCATATCGGCCAAAAATATGCAACTCCAAGACTTGCAACAAGCTATGGAAGAATATAAGGATGTTCCTACTTTTGAGGAATTTATCAAAGAGGCGCTAGAGCTTAATTCCCTCTTATTGAAGCAGCAAGAACAATTTTTCCAAAAGATGTCACATATTGCTCCTTATCTGATCACTAGTGACCAACTAATGGATAAAGCGATTGACCAGAGAACTGAATTTACTAAGCTGGACACTAGAATCTCAGAGTTTGTTGAATGGAAAGAAATAGAAGAGGGGAGGAAAGCCAATCTGCCAAAGATTGAGGAGATACACAAGGACATTCTTTTCACAGATTGGGATGCAAGGATCAAACAAGCCGAACTAGCAGTGGCAAGAGCGGCCAGGGTGTCAAAGAATATGGTAAAGGCAATAAAGCATACTTTGTTTACCACCAACTTGGTGAAAGAAGGCAACCTGAAAGAACTGCCCGATTTGAATGACTTGTATAACAAATGGAAGGAAAGAGCAGAAAATCAAAGGGAAGTAATTGCAAAGTTGGAAAAGACCGATTGGGACTTGTATTGGCAATACCTCATCAAGCCACACAGTCAAATCATGACCCTTAACTTCTCTCTCCATTTGACTCAGCGGATGCTGCCAACTCTCACAGATGCGATTTTCGCAGGACATGTCAGAACACATTTTGGGGGACCTCCTCAAGTCAAACCGATGGCTGATATATGTGATTTGAAGCACAAGTTGGCAGACAACAAATCATCATCAGAGCCTCTCCTCATCAAGCCACTATTTATTTTTGGAGTTATTTAACTAGTTAGGAGGAAGGTTGTTTGAAACCTCCTCAAATTTTTGT
Organism: Pinus tabuliformis; assembly: GCA_031772625.1. Classification (NCBI taxonomy): domain Eukaryota; kingdom Viridiplantae; phylum Streptophyta; class Pinopsida; order Pinales; family Pinaceae; genus Pinus; species Pinus tabuliformis. Next base: position 524,506,220 of record CM062820.1, read on the forward strand.
ATAATCAGTTTTTGAACATTAGTTAGAATAGTATTTATACCCTTCTCCTGCATTTAGAGAAGGGTCCACAATTTTATCAAAAACATCTGCAAAGAATGCACTATTGTAAGTTTGTGAATTCTTTGGTGAAATTATGGAACATGATCGTTTATTTTAAATATCAGACTACTTTCCTTAGTTGATGCACTTTTGTATACTTGCAAGATAATTTGATCTGAAGAAGGAGTTGATCTATGTCATTAGTCAAATGAGCAGAACTTCATATATATGGTACTTCTATCTTATGTGATTATTCATGTTTCTGTTTAACTAGTGACAACACTTTATTTTCATGAATTGTATATGGGATATGTTTTTTCTGTTAAAGCATTAATTGCACTATTATATGATGCTTAGATGAGATTATTTATTTTCATATATATATCATCACATATGCGATATATTTTATACATTTCTTTGACTAACTATTTAGTCAAAGAAATTATCTTTACACGTTATCATCTATGTTTTATGTGTGATTGATCTTTATTATCACATGTCAAGCATATATCTTTGTAGATTTCATATTATACATAAATATCCGGGTTTATATTAGATTAAGTTAGTTAGAGATTTGCATGATAGAATAGGTCATTCGAGTTAACATTATTCTATTGCAATCACTCGTAAACCACCCACTCTCATTTTAAAACCCATATTGGAAACTGGTCCCATTAGCCCCACTTGGAGCCACCACTTTAAATAGAAATGGAGTTGTCTTAAGGTTCGGACTGGGTGGTTATCCCCCATGTTGGAGCAGCAGAAATCTGAGGCTTTAATAGGCGTGCATGCATACATCAACATTAAGAAGTCCATGATGCATAGGATCACATGCAAATTCTTGTCATGCCATGTGCAAAAGATATTGAATGGATCATCACACACATTGATGAATCTCACCTTGTGTTGTGCAGTGAGAGTGGAAACCAACTCGGCACCTATTATGTTGGGGATATGCAGGCATAATATAAGATGCTCAAATCCAATGAATATGCAAACAAAAACTTCTACACAAGATGGGCTACCCTCAACATGACTAATGTTATCAAACAATAGTGTTGAGAACCTGCCAAATTTTGCCATTGACCATCAGTAGTTTATTTGATAAAAGATCTTAAGAGACGTATTTCGTTTTTTGATGGCTATGTATCATCAGGTTTTTGGGTGCAAGAATGCTGAAGTGTTCCATGATAATTGGATATATATGCTCAATATTGTGGTGAAATGTGGAAAATGTTTCAATTGGGAAAATATATTATCATACGAAATACAATGTTCAGTGTGGTAGGCTAAAACATCTTTAGAGGAAAATCAATCATCATAATTTTACATGTCTGCATTTCTTCTAGATGGAATTTATGCACGGTATGCATTCCAAAAAATATATTGGAAGTGGAATCCTAAAGAGAAGTTCACAGTTTATTTCCACTGCAAGGTGTTATCAAAAGGAAGCTTCAAAGGCACATATGACAGATTGGCCGAAGACTTCTTTGTATCCACTTCAAGATATTCTAGATTGGTTTGTAGCTCTTGAGAGCACATACATCAGATGCTTCATATGTCAAACAACCCATCATCTTATGCCACATTATGTGAAAAACAAGGTGGTCATGTAGGAAATGGAAAACTTAGCTGGACAAGGGTTTGTCAGGAACTCTTCACAGGAAGAAGAAGTCCCCTTGGCCTATTTTTCCATTGAGGATCAGATTGTATGAATTAAAGAGTCACAAGGTGATAGTAGCTGATCTAGAAGAGATGAAGTGCCTACACTTCGCCACCAAAGACTTCCATGCATATGATCCTAGGTGAATTGTCAGGCAACATTTGGAAAGGAAAGATAAGGTTTCTGCTAAGATAGATAGATTTCAGTTGAGACTCCAACTACAAAATTACTCTCATCTTTGAGCTAAGTCGGTTAGTAATATGGTTTCATACAACTGACTACATAATGGGTTCGAGTGTCTAACACAGAAACATAGGATGCCCACCATCAGAACCCTTGAAGCAATCAAAGGCAGGGAGGTCATCTTCCAGGAGATTAGGGATTACATTGAAAAAATAAAGCAATTAACATAATGGGAGGGCTTGTAGGTAGATAAATATATTATTCAGCAGTATGCCTTTGCACCAGTCAAAGCGCACATGAATATTTCATGGTTGTGGAATAATGTGTAGTCAAGATTTAAGAACATATTAATGAAGGCATTGGAGGTGAAGATGTGCCACAAAGGGGACTTGCAAGATCAGATCAAATAAATCACAAAGGAGTTCAGAGTGTGGTACACTTACATAAAAAATGAACTCCATGAAGAAGCAAACGATTTATCCATTTGATGATTTTTTGTCCTTTTAGTCGTTTTGTCTTATTAGGCCACCATCTCATTTATAAATTGCCTTATGTAATAAATGTTATGTAATGAAGTCTAAGTGACACGTGGAATATGAAAAGCCACATGTTGAAATGTAAAGAGACATATAGTTAATCTGAATAGTCATAGGAATTAAAGAGTCATGAGGAAACTCAAAGGACATTTTACTTGTTATAAATAACTCCTGGTAAGTCTAAAAAACAAGGTTTTTTGGGACCAAGATCTTAGGAGTTTTAGTCTTGGCTTCTCTTGCACTACATAGGATATAGATTATTCTTTAGAGAAGCAAGTTGTGGTTTCGTCTTCCACTACTAGATACAGTGTTTCATTCATGTAACAATGTACTTGGGACCTTATGCTTATATTCAAAAGCTCAATGAGCTAACGTTCCTTGATACATGTATCATAGATGTAGTTCGACTAATTTGGTTATGTGTATGGTATTGTTGCTTAATTCACACACTAAGTTAATGAACTATTTTTTTTCTTAGTTACGTCTATTATTCAATGAACATTGTTATGTTTTAATGATTTTTTTTTACTATGTGGACTAATTTGTAGGTACTCAACAAGTATTTCTCATTTCCCTGGGCCCCCCTTTAGGATAGTATTATTACTTTTCTAACTGGTGGCTCATTTCTCTCACCAGCCGCATAAGTCTTCCTAGTATACCTTACATTGGGTGTCCCACAAAACTCACATTCTTGCTAACCCAAAGAGGCATTGTGTTCTCTAATGTATGATTGCAACCAAGGTATATCCTGGAAAAACATTCAACAGTGGTCAGGCTGTGTGATCAGATGGGACTCCTATACCAAACTGTGTGAGGTCTAAGTGGGACTTCACATTGAGGGGATCCGCTTACAATGTTGGTGGAATCCAACACCGTTAACTTTTTTGGTGCTAGAAGGAGGGCTAGATGAAAAGCTGAGCCTATGAAGTCTGTTTGAATCTCTTACCTTCAATGGCTTCATCCAAAATTATAATCCCAAGGTGTTTTACAAAAGATTTAGATCTTTCAATCCTCGTGGAATTTTTACATGACATGTCACGATTTAAATTTGATAGCAAGGGTACAACAAGCATCCTTCGTTATGCTATTGAATTTGTTCACTTCTTTGTCTCGAATGGTGTTTATTTAGAAGAAATACTTGCACTATTATTTACCCTTACATTGGATGGTCATGCGAAGAAATGGTGCTATTCTCTACTCATTGCTTCTATCACATCTTCGATCACTTGGTTAACAAGCTTCATTGAGTTTTTGGTAAATATGAATATTAAGATGTTATTGATGAAATTGAGCAACCTAGAACAAAATTGACTGAATCTATTGAGCATTTTGATGATTGATTCCTTCACCTTTGTCATCAATTTCTAGATGAGGATGTGGATTGGCAATTCCTGGACAAGAAGTTTTGATTCTTAGTCTGGATGTCAAGGAAACATTTTGAATCAGATCCTCCCAATCAAGAATAATTTCAACATCCAAAGGAAAAATTGAATATGCTCTGTGTCCCATGTCCTCCTCCTCCCTTTGGTGTTCCATATGTTGGACCTAAACTAATTATTGAATCAGAAGACCATCTTGCAGATGAAGAACTTATCTTTCTCTCACATCTCTCATCCAATGGTGATTCATCTGATCTCATCAATCAACCATCTTCAAACCTTGATATTTGTCCCTTCAATATTTCACCCGTTAATCAAGATGAACCCTTGGATGATCATGGACCCGATGATTTTCTTCTTTCTGAATTAAATGATCATGGTTGTTCAAGAATTTTGAATGAATTTTTGTTCCTACATGAATATTTGGATTTGCGAGATTTCCAAAAGGAATCTGACATGATTATCAAATATTTTCTTTCAGGTATACCTCCTTTCAATCAAGAAGATAACATGTTTATCATTGAATATTTTGCAGTAGTCTTGAACATCGACCTTCTATTGAATCTCTTGAGTTAAATATTGAATCCTATTTTGATAAGCAATTGACTGTTTTTTCTCGAAATTCAAAGTTAAGTTAGGTGGGTAGGGAATTTCTTTCAAGGATGATGATTATGTCAGGCTCCTATCACCGTGACGAAATTTATGATTTTGGTAAGTTCATGTTTATTTTGCATAATTTTATCTTTTATGTCCTCACATGGGATGTGGAATCTCTCCTAAGGGATGCTTATTTTATTCACATAAAATTTTTCAACCCTCAAGAAAGGAGATTTAATTTGACTATTAAAATTCCACCACTTCATCCATTTCAATCAAATCCCTAATCTACAGTGTAGAAACAAAGGAGAATCTTAATGAATCTTTTACATAATCCATCAAAGAATATAACATGCACGACAACTTGGATTTTGGTGAAACTCGATGACATAGATTTTGACATGGATTTGTCCTTGTGTATACTTTCTTGCATGTCTTTCCTCAAAAGTCGTGTCCATGATCATGTTGCAGATTTATTAGAAGAGTCTTTTCAGTCTAGGCCCATGTCTCATGGCTTGTGCTTGCATATGCTTCACCGAGTCATATATGGTCATAGGCCCAATTATTATTTTTGTTGTGAAGTTCCCAATTTGGTAGAGCGATCGAGTGTAATACACCATTGTCGTTGCACTTCTTGTTTCCATCGGTCAATGCACTACTTTTCATTTCGAACTTTCACAATCACATCTTTTGGTCTAAAGGTTAGGAGTAGCTTCTATGGCTTCATTGGATGTTCCACTTTACATGATCCGGTCTTGAATTATTTAACTTAAGCTCGGTTAGGTTGCATGTAGCTAGATGCATTGCACTATTCTTTTGTATTTCATGTTGCGATTTTCTTCTTTTGGTTTGATTTGTCCTTGAATAATTCGATTTTGAGCTTCAAGACGATGTGGCTAATATTTTGTGGAAGGCAAGTTGTAGCAACAGACAACCATTGTCTTACCTATCACCCTCTTCCTTGATTTGGTTTATATATATTAAGTTAATTATTTTACGACGGAAAAGAAGATCCTTCAATTGGGAAGCTGTAAGAAAACCATGAAATATGTATCTATTTAGAATTCCCATTCCCACACTTGGACCTATTAAGAATGGTGTGTTCTTACTGATCTATCTGTGTATAATAAGATAAGGGAAATTTTTTAGTGATTAAAGCATTAGAGGCCTAAAACTTGTCTCTGAAGGAACAATCTCATTTTCTCTCAATAAATCGAGATCCATTTTCCTACCATGAAAAATAATAAGTGCTTATGCACATTCCTATGAAATAGAAGAAAAAAATAAAAGGGTGAAATAAGAGAAAGGCTTCCTGTGCAGGAAGGTGAAGCAAACAACTTTGCTGGGGTACTGTCCAGGCTCGATGGAAGTGATCCAACATTTTTGTTCCTAAAGCGAGTTTGTTGGGGTACTTTTCAGGCCTGCTGGTAGTAGAGCAATGCCAAAGATGTCAAACTGACACTCTGATTGCTTTTATTTCGCTGTACTATATTACCCTTAATTACATCGACAATATATTGATATGGCTTGTTATATTGTGTTACACCAAGTAATGGAATAGGGAGAACTATATCTTTAACTGGGTAGAGTGGGGAGTTGAAGTTAAATCATTGATCAAATCAATACTTCTTGGAGAAATGAGACTTTGTGCTTACAATGAAACCATTTCAGGGAAGTTGGGGTTCTCTGAGTTTGTCGTTGTGATAACGACCCTCCAAATTTTTTGCCTATGTCAATTTTCGAGCCTATGCTAACTATCGTTTCAATCCCCTTGTTTTGTCATGTGGTTTGATTTGTTATTTGTGTGATTTCTCCTAGTGTTGCACCCTCAAAGTCAACGTTTCTCAATTGTCGTCACTTAACCATTAGAAGTGTTTGATTTAGTAAATGTATGGTTAAGTGAACTAATGATCCATATTGACTTAGAAACTTTCCTTCTTGCCATGCACATGCTCAAAAAGCACACAAAAGTAGAAAAAGAAAACAAAAATCAAGAAAATCACTCATAAAATCTAGAAGTGCACTTTAAGTGGACAAAGACATGCTCTTGAGGCGAGTGCACTCCTACGGGCTGAAGAAGTGCGTCCTACTTAGCGCATTCATTCAGGTTGAGAAAGTGCACCCTACATGGGTGCACTCGTTCGTGTTGAATACATGCACCCTTTCCAGTTGCATGCATGAGCCAACTTGTTACATGAGGGCTCACTCCTAGAAAATAAGATCCCCCTTGACTCCTCTTAACTAACCCTTCCATGTGACGGAAAGTGGAAATCATGCATGATTCAATTTTCAATGTTAATTTCTTTAAATAAACTCAGTTAATCGTTCTATCCATAATCATTTCATGTGAGTTGAGTACAACACTAGGGAATCAAGAATATCTTCATTAACCAATGTAGCAAGTAAGTTTGCATGCTGAATCTTTTCATTATTTCACTGCAAAATATTGCTTTACTTGTTGTAAATCTCTTATTTTGTAGTTTGTTTGTTAGAATTTTTGCTGAAATCTCCATCTTGCAAGTGTTAAAACATTGTCACATGCAAGAAAATCTTCACATTCTTGAAACCCTTCATCTTCCACCATACTTGCAACAACAACTGTAAATCCTTGTAGATCATTCTCCTCCTAATCTTAGCATTGAATCATGTTGATTGAACCTACTTATGAGATTTTTACAAGCAAAGCACATATCCTGAGCTCGAAGCTCCTTCAACCTATAAAATTGTGCTATGTGTGATTATGTTTTCTTGTTGAGCACATGAGCGCATCATGAAGGCATGAAGCCTTTCCCTTGGACCCTTCAGAGTGCGACAATACACCCTCTCTACCTTAGAGCACATGAACACATCACAAAGGAATGAAGAATCATTGATTCAACCCTTCAGCATGTGATAGTGTGCCCTGCTTTGCCTTGGACACATAGGTGCATTGTGAAGACCAAAATATTTTATTCCCTTATCCTTCATCCCTTTGGAGTCCGACAGTGTGCCCTCCTTGTCTCCTTGAGCACATGGGCGCATAGGGAAGACCTGAAGGCCCAATTTCCAATTCCTTCGACCCTTTAGGGTGCGACAGTGCACCCTTGTTGATTTTTGCCTCGTTCTTGAGATCGTGAGCACACTATCAAGCCCCAAGTGACCATGCATGTCCTTCCTGCTTTGAAAGTCCACCCTCCTAGTTTGCATGTGTATTTTTGCTTGCATGCAAGTTATTGTTTGTTGTTGTCCATATTTTTCATGATTCATCATGTGTGATGGCTCTTTAAATGTGATTTACAAGTATTGTTGCGTAGTTGGTTTTTTTAAGTTGATATTTTCATTATGAGGGTGATTCCACAAGCAAGTGCCCGTGCTACAAGTGTTTCCACTATGTCGTCATCTATTGGAGACATGATGCCTCATAAAGTAGCCTCTAAAGAATTTTCAGAAGCAAGCAATGATGAGCCTATTGAAGTTGAAAATCCAAATATTCCTCTATATGAAGACTATCAGTGTTTCATTGGAAAGAATAGAAAGGTCACATGGAGCAATATCTACAACACATACATGTAGGATAAGTTTTCTGAGTACTTAGAAGATGTGTGCTACAACTGTTTCCACTCTGTCGTCATCTGTTGGAGACATGACGCCTCATAAATTAGCCTCTAAAGAACTTTCAGAAGCACGCAATGATGAGCTTGTCAAAGTTACAAATCCAAATATTCCTATATATGTAGACTCTCAGTGTTTCATTGGAAAGACTAGAAAGGTCACATGGAGCAATATCTACAACACATTCATGCAAGAGAATTTTTCTGAGGACTTAGAATATGTACATGCATACATCAACATCAAGAAGTACAATATCATAAGATCATTTTCAGATTCCCAGTCATGCCATGTGTAGAAGCTATTGAATGGATCATCACACAAATGGATGACTCTCGCCTTGTGCTGTGCAGTGAGAGTGGTAAGAAACTAACCACATATTAGGGTGAGGATATGCAGACATACACACGATGTAAATTAAAACTTCTAAACATGATGGGTTACCCTTGAAATGACTGATGTTATCAAACAATGGTGTTGAGAGCCTGCCAAGTTTCGCCATCGGCCATCAACAGTTTATCCGAGGAAGATCTTAAGAGATGTATATCAATATTTGATGGCTACGTATTGTCAGATGTTTGGGCGCAAGAATGCTGAAGTGTTCAATAGAATTGGATATATACACTCAATATAGTGGTGACATGTGGAAAATATTTCATTTTGGCAGATATATTATCATACGAATTGCAACATCAGGTGGGCCAAGCAAAAGAATCTTTACAGGAAAATCAAGAAACATAGTTTTACATGTCTACATTTCTTCTAGTTGGAATCTATGCACGGTATGCGTTCCAAAAACTATATTGGAATTAGGATCCTAAAGAGAAGTTCCTAGTTTATTTCCACTACATGGTGTTATTAGAAGGAAGCTTCAGAGTCACATATGAAAGATTGGTCGAAAAATTCTTTGCAACCATTTTTCACATGATATTTGAGACTTATCTGCCATGCATGAATGATCAAGTGAAGGAGTCACTTCAAGATATTGCAGACTGGTTTGAACCTTTTGAGGGCACATACATCAGATGCTTCAGATGTAAAAAAACCCCTCATATTATGCCACAATATGCGACAAACAAGGTGGTCATGCGGGAAGTGAAAGTTGGACAAGGGGTTGTTGGGAACTCTTCAAAGGAGGAAGAAATCCCCTTGGCCTATCTTTCCATTGAGGATCAGAATGTATGAATTAAAGATTAATAAGGTGATAATAATAGAGCTACAAGAGCTGAAGTGCATACACTTCACCACCAAATACTTCCATGCATATGATCCTTAGTGAATTTCTAGGCAACATTGCCAAAGGATCAATCATAACACATGGTATTCATCAATATGCAGGCCAAAAGATGAAAAGATAAAGAAATTCTACTATGACATAATGAAGACACATATAGCCATGAAGAACAATTCACCCCATGATCCTTCAGCTCAAGACTTACAAGAGAAAGAGGAGGAGAAAACAATGAATAGAGTAAAGAAGATGGCTCCCAGGAAAAGGATTAGGTATTCATCAGGCGAGAGCAGCAAGAAATGGAAGGTCGATCCTTTAAATGCAAACGCTACACAAAAATATCTAGAGAGGAGAGAAGGGGAGGAAGAAGAAGAATAAGAAGAGGAGGAGAGTAGGAAGTAGGATGAGTTTGTTTAGAAGCAACATGTAGAAGAAGAAGAGAGGACACAAATAGAGGAAGAGCAACAGAGGCAGTCCCAAGAGGAGGAGGAAACAATGAATAGAGTAAAGAAGATGGATCCTAGGAAAAGGATTAGGTATTCATCAGGCGAGAGCAACAAGAAATGGAAGGTCGATCCTTTAAACACAAGCGCTACACAAACATATCTAGAGAGGAGAGAAGGGAGGAAGAAGAAGAATAAGAAGAGGAGGAGAGTAGGAAGAAGGATGAGTTTGTTTAGAAGCAACATGTAGAAGAAGAAGAGAGGACACATATAGAGGAAGAGCAGCAGAGGCAGTGCCGAGAGGAGGATTTAGCATAGAGACTAGAAGAAGAAAAATTGACTCAAGAGATGGAGGAGGAGCGACTAGAGGAAGAAGATACCATCCAACCCATGGATGATGAGATCAGTACTCCAGATGAAAAACCACTCATAGGAGCTCATCCTCCATTCAGAGAGATGGGGATTACACCTCCACTGACATATAAAGTCACAAATGCTTGCAGTGCAATGTTTGATCAATTAAAGAAGAGGATCATGCAACAAAGACATAGGTTCTTTCCAGATGATCCTTAGAACAAAGTCTCAATAACAATAGAAAAGGTGATCACCTCCAACACTAGAAGAAATCCGAGGGTAGTTATGGTGGCACATGTTGCATTCTCTACAACGACATATGATAACTCATAATACTTGTTGAATCAGAATTCCAGGTTGAGAAGAGAATTGGATGTAGTGAAGCAACAGATAGAACATCTGTCAATGGATAACCAATGACTATCATCACATAACATCAATACTGCAGAATAGTAGTCAACCATGCTAGAATAATTGGGACCAATGGAGGATACCATGGCATGACTATATGACAAGATGATACTAATGCAACAGGTCATGACTCCTCTCATTGGAATTCAGAAGAATGCATAGGAAGTGGTGAAATTCCTGAAGATAGCAAATAAAGTGGTTGATCAGATGCAAGAGTGGTCTGCCAAATATCCGGATGTTCCACAACGTTTGGAAAGGAAAGACAAGGTTTTTGCCAAGATAGATAGAGTTCATTTGAGACTCCACTTACATAATTACTCTCATCTTGGAGCACAATCTGTTAATACTATGGATGCATACAACTAACTAGATAATGGGTTTGAGTCTCTAACATAGAAATATGGGATGCCCTCTATTAGAACCCTTGAAGCAATCAGAGGTAAGGAGGTCATCCTCTAGGAGATCAGGGATTACATTGAACAAATCAACAAAGTAATAGAATGAGAGGGATTGGGGGTAACTAAATATATTATTTAGCAGTATGCCTTTGCACCAGTCAAATTGCACATGCAACTTTCATGAATGTGGAATAATATGTAGTCAAGCTTCAAGAACATACTGACATTGGCATTGGATGTGAAGATGCACTACAAAAGAGAATTGCTAGATCAGATTGAAGAAATTGCAAAGGAGTTCAGAGAATGGCACACTTACATAAAAAATGAACTCCATGAAGAAGCAAATGATTTATCCATTTGATGAATCTTTGTACTTTTAGCATTTTTGTCTTATTAGGCCACCGTCTCATTTGTAAATTATCTTATGTAATGAAGTCCAAGGGACACGTGGAATATGAAAAGCCATAGGTTGGAATGTAAAGAGACATATAGTGAATATGAATATTCATTGGAATTCAAGAGTCACGAGGAAGCTCAAAGGACATTGTACTTGTTATAAATAACTCCCTGCAACTCTTAAAAACATGGCTTTTTGGGAGCAAGCTCTTAGGAATTTTAGCATTGGCTTCTCTTGCAATACATAGGAGATATATTATTATTTGGAGAAGAAAGTTGTGGCTCTGTATTCCACTATTGGATACAATGTTTCATTCATGTAACAATGTACTTGGGATCTTATGCTTATGATCAGAAACTCAATGAGCCAACATTCCTTCATACATGTGTCATAGATGTAGTTGAACTATTCTAGTTATGTGTATGGTATATGTTGCTTTATTCTCATGCTAAATTAATGAACTATTTTGTTTCTTATTTATGTTTGTTATTGAAAGAATGATGTTATGTTTTAATGATTGTTGTTTACTATGTGGGCTAATCTACAGGTACTTTACAAGTCTTTCTCATTTCCCCAGGTCCCCCTTTAGGATAGTACTATTACTTTTCTAACTGGTGGCTCATTTCTCTCACCAGGTATGTAAGTCTTCCTAGTATACCTTACATTGGGTGTGTTACAAAACTCACATTCTTGTTGACCCAAGGAGGCGTTGTGTTCTCTTATGTCCGATTGTAACTAAGGCATATCCTAGAAAACACTTCAGTGGTGGTCGGGCTGTATGACCGAATGGGACACCTATACTAAACGGTGTGAGGTGTAATTGGGAATTCACATCGGGGAGATCCCCTTACAATGTTGGCGTAATACAATATCATCAACAAGTGGATAACAACATTTCTCTTAACCACTAGACCTAAACCTAATTGAATGTTTCTCTAATAATTATATATATCAATATTTAAAAAAATTAATTTAATATTGTTATATGTATGGTGTTTATATTTAGTAAGGGAAAAATATTATATTGTAACTAAAATATTACTTGGCCATGTATGTGTGATTAAGGCTAAATGTTATTAAAAAGTACATGACCTCACCGAAGTTAGCGTCAACCATTATTGCAAAGGACATTAGGATTCTAACAAATCTTATATACGTTAAAATTGTTGTTTGATTTTATAGTAATATTTACAACTCCTTATGGCTTGCTAGCTACTAGCGTTAATATGAGGTTTAGAGTGGGAGCCACACTACATGAATGTTGTTATAAACCTTAGAGATAAACTCTTTACAAGATTAAAAATCCTAATCTTCTCCAACATAAGGAAACAAGTTAGCTACCTAAGACCCAAAGGCACTTGGCATAAATTGTAACCAAAATGGTACTTGGTCACATGTGTGAGATTAAGACTAAATGCTATTAAAAATACATGACTCCACCGGTGCAGCCTTAGTGATGATTGAAAGGGACATAAGTTTTCTTTTAAATATGATATTGGTTGAAATTGTTTTTTGATTTGATAATAAGATTTAAAACTCCATATGGCTTGCTAGTTACTAATATTAGTATGGAGTTTAGTATGGAAGGCACTCTTTGTGAATGTTGTTATGAACCTTTGAAAAACTCTTTAAAAGCAAACAAGTTTCCCTCAACATAAAGGAAATAAGTTTCCTGCCCAAGACTTAAAGGCATTTGGCATAAGTGAAAATATGTCCCCATAAAAAAAAAAATACTAAATAATTTAAAAATGACATAGTTTTCCTTAAATAATGATAATGAATAAACTTACATTAATGAATAATAACCAATAATTACTACTCACAATTGTCCATTAACAATTAAATATAATAAATCTTACTAACTTCAAAACAAGTATAATATTTATGTAATAACAATATTCTATTTTGACATTACTAATTAAATAAATATTTATATTTATATAAAACAAATTTTTATTCAATTATTTTAAATTAGAAAAGTATTTTCAAACTTTAACCACTATATATGTCATTTGTAAACTTATAAATAAATTATCAGCTAGTGTAATCATATAAATTAAATGGCTTGTAAATGCCAATCGACATCAAAACATTTAACTCATGATATATAGCAATATTAAAAAAAATCATAATTTTTATTTATTTATTATAACTTCATTTTAATTATCATAAAAGATATATAAATTAAACATATACACATTTAAAAAAACATGTAACAATATTATTAACCATGGAGATTCACTCCCACTTTACCATAGATATTTTTAACTTCTAAATAGACTTTATTACAATACTATGGCTTACTAATACTAGATCTCCAAAACACAATAATTCATGTTCATATGACATTTTTTTAATTAATCAATTTAATTAAAAGGGCATAACTACTTTTGAAATAAATCTCAACCTTTAATTTGTGACTACCACCAAGAATATTTTAGAATATTCCATGGATGTTCAATTCCTACCATCCACCTAATAATTATGGATTGTTAAATTAAAAGTTTTGGAAGCCCTATCCCAACATAGACATGTTATTAGTGTAATTACAAAATAAATTCACAATTCATAAATGGATCCCAGTTGGGATTTGAAACGTTGGCATAAAAATGTTCATACTGTGGATTCTCTGGTAATTGAGTCAAAAGATACAAACCACAGATCTCTTAAATCTAGAATCTTGTCCCTATACGGAGGGGATGCTTGGAGAGATTCATAAGCCCTGATGATGGATCCCAGTTGGGATTTGAAACGTTGGCATAAAAATGTTCATACTGTGAATTCTCTGGTAACTGAGTCAAAAGATACAAACCACAGATCTCTTAAATCCAGAATCTTGTCCATATACGGAGGGGATGCTTGGAGAGATTCATAAGCCCTGATGATGGATCCCAGTTGGGATTTGAAACGTTGGCATAAAAATGTTCATACTGTGGATTCTCCGGTAACTGAGTCAAAAGATACAAACCACAGATCTCTTAAATCCAGAATCTTGTCCCTATACGGAGGGGATGCTTGGAGAGATTCATAAGCCCTGATGATGGATCCCAGTTGGGATTTGAAACGTTGGCATAAAAATGTTCATACTGTGGATTCTCCGGTAACTGAGTCAAAAGATACAAACCACAGATCTCTTAAATCCAGAATCTTGTCCCTATACGGAGGGGATGCTTGGAGAGATTCATAAGCCTTGAAGATGGATCCCAGTTGGGATTTGAAACGTTGGCATAAAAATGTTCATACTGTGGATTCTCCGATAACTGAGTCAAAAGATACAAACCACAGATCTCTTAAATCTGGAATCTTGTCCCTATACGGAGGGGATGCTTAGAGAGATTCATAAGCCCTGATGATGGATCCCAGTTGGGATTTGAAACGTTGGCATAAAAATGTTCATACTGTGGATTCTCCGGTAACTGAGTCAAAAGATACAAACCACAGATCTCTTAAATCCAGAGTCTTGTCCCTATATGGAGGGGATGCTTGGAGAGAAATCATTCATAAGCCCTGATGATGGATCCCAGTTGGGATTTGAAACGTTGGCATAAAAATGTTCATACTGTGGATTCTCCGGTAACTGAGTCAAAAGATACAAACCACAGATCTCTTAAATCCAGAATCTTGTCCCTATACGGAGGGGATGCTTGGAGAGATTCATAAACCCTGATGATGGATCCCAGTTGGGATTTGAAACGTTGGCATAAAAATGTTCATACTGTGGATTCTCCGGTAACTGAGTCAAAAGATACAAACCATAGATCTCTTAAATCCAGAATCTTGTCCCTATACGGAGGGGATGCTTGAAGAGATTCATAAGCCCTGATGATGGATCCCAGTTGGGATTTGAAACGTTGGCATAAAAATGTTCATACTGTGGATTCTCTGGTAAATGAGTCAAAAGATACAAACCACAGATCTCTTAAATCCATAATCTTGTCCCTATACGGAGGGGATGCTTGGAGAGATTCATAAGCCCTGATGATGGATCTGAGTTGGGATTTGAAACATTGGCATAAAAATGTTCATACTGTGGATTCTCCGGTAACTGAGTCAAAAGATACAAACCACAGATCTCTTAAATCCAGAGTCTTGTCCCTATACGGAGGGGATGCTTGGAGAGAAATCATTCATAAGCCCTGATGATGGATCCCAGTTGGGATTTGAAACGTTGGCATAAAAATGTTCACAAAAGATACAAACCACAGATCTCTTAAATCCAGAGTCTTGTCCCTATACAGAGGGGATGCTTGGAGAGAAATCATTCATAAGCCCTGATGATGGATCCCAGTTGGGATTTGAAACGTTGGCATAAAAATGTTCATACTGTGGATTCTCCGGTAACTGAGTCAAAAGATACAAACCACAGATCTCTTAAATCCAGAATCTTGTCCCTATACGGAGGGGATGCTTGGAGAGATTCATAAGCCCTGATGATGGATCCCAGTTGGGATTTGAAACGTTGGCATAAAAATGTTCATACTGTGGATTCTTCGGTAACTGAGTCAAAAGATACAAACCATAGATCTCTTAAATCCAGAATCTTGTCCCTATAAGGAGGGGATGCTTGGAGAGATTCATAAGCCCTGATGATGGATCCCAGTTGGGATTTGAAACGTTGGCATAAAAATGTTCATACTGTGGATTCTCCGGTAACTGAGTCAAAAGATACAAACCATAGATCTCTTAAATCCAGAATCTTGTCCCTATACGGAGGGGATGGTTGGAGAGATTCATAAGCCCTGATGATGGATCCCAGTTGGGATTTGAAACGTTGGCATAAAAATGTTCATACTGTGGATTCTTCGGTAACTAAGTCAAAAGATACAAACCACAAATCTCTTAAATCCAGAATCTTGTCCCTATACGGAGGGGATGCTTGGAGAGATTCATAAGCCCTGATGATGGATCTGAGTTGGGATTTGAAACGTTGGCATAAAAATGTTCATACTGTGGATTATTCGGTAACTGAGTCAAAAGATACAAACCACAGATCTCTTAAATCCAGAATCTTGTCCCTATACGGAGGGGATGCTTGGAGAGATTCATAAGCCCTGATGATGGATCCCAGTTGGGATTTGAAACGTTGGCATAAAAATGTTCATACTGTGGATTCTCCGGTAACTGAGTCAAAAGATACAAACCACAGATCTCATAAATCCAAAATCTTGTCCCTATACAGAGGGGATGCTTGGAGAGATTCATAAGCCCTGATGATGGATCCCAGTTGGAATTTGAAACGTTGGCATAAAAATGTTCATACTGTGGATTCTCTAGTAACTGAGTCAAAAGATACAAACCACAGATCTCTTAAATCCAGTATTTTTCTTCTCATTATCGTGATATTTTTAGATTGTAACATTGAAATTTCATATGGTTTTGTTGATGATGCTAGATACCGCCAACATACAGGGGGTCTCCACGATGTGAAATCCCACTTATACCTCACACAATTTAGATTAGGAGCCCCATCCAGAGTATCAGCCCGAACACTGTAACTATAAGGTTTGTCCTAGTTTCAACGGATAACAAAAGAGATTTTATACATAAACCTTGAATAAGCAAGTAAGTTGACATTGTGAAACATTGATTGTAATATGTAAAAGGAGACTTTCATGAGAGGGAGACAAAAAGTGAGCCTCTAGAAGGAAGTACTAGTACTAACATAAGAGAGACGCACGATAGCATAAAAAGATTCGTTAGTAAAATAGTTCACATAATGATTATTAAGCGAATACAACACACATTCAACAAGATGAGTACCAAAGTTGCCGAAATAGTTGAATTTCTTTATTACATATGAACACAACATATACCATAAACATCTTAAGAATAGTCCTAAAAAATTTGTGATACATGTGAAAATGTGTTGGCTCATAGAGCTTCAATATTAGGTGAAAGATCCAAGTACACAATTACACTAGTGAAGAACTAGTTCCAATAGTGGAACATAAAGTCACTTCTTGATTCTCCAAAGAATAGTTTTCTCTCATATGCCAAGTAGAGAAGCCAATACTAGCTCTCCAAAGCTTAAGCCTCCAAAAAGCCTTTTTCTTGAGTTATGAGGTTTCTTTTATAACAAGGAGGATAAATTTTCATATGCCCATGACTCTTGAATTACCTTCATGACTCTTGGGCTTGTAATGTGTCCTTTGGACTTTTAAATAACTCTTGTACTTTTAATGAATTTTGGACTTCTCCTAAAAACATTTTGTCCATATATGACTAAGTGACTTTTCATATTCCAGATATGACTCTTGGACTTCCACACATTACATATTTTCATTTTATTGAGAATACATATTTACATTCCACATGATGATGTGGCATGACACATGGACACATATCAACCATTATGATGACACTTGTACAAATTTCAACTTGACAATGATGACGTGGACTACATGATTAGGTGGCAATGCCAAGTTATCTTCCTTGCTACTTCATCTTGCATTATTGATGATAGATCTGATCTATGCTTGATATTCATGAAGGATCTGTTGTTTTCTTCATTTTCACCCTCCAAAGGGTCTTTAATCAATATCATAATCTCCTAAGTCATCATGTAATGTCTTCTTTTTGTCTCAATCCATTATCTGCTTCATGTCTCCATGCTAGATTTCTTTTCTCTGCAAGCGTTTCATTATGCTTTCTCCTTGCTATCTTCTCTTGAGTATTGCGTTGTCATGCTAGGAAGGTAATCCTTACAATGAAAATCATTCATGATGAGGCCAAATCAATCTAAAAAATATATATTCTATCATGTAATGATCTTCTCATGGTAGGCCTGTGAGAGTGTTAAAAGAAGAAGGTTTGGTTAGGAGGGCGTAGTCAAACTTGTCAAGGATCACAAGAGGCCTTCAAGTAAGAGAGAGAGATCTCAAGGGCACACTTCGGAGAGATGAAGGAGTGAGGCTTCAAGCCTTTAGGCCTTCAAGGTTTGCTCATGTGCTCAAAGAGACTAAGAAGGTGCAAGGGTGCACTCCTAAGATAAAAAGGAGTGAGGCTTCGAGCCTTTAGGCCTTCAAGATGCACTCATGCTAACATGAGGACAAGGAGGGTGCAAGATTACATGGTGAAGAGATGAAGGAGAAACACTCAAGCCTTTAGGGTGCACTCATGGTCTAAAAGAGGGCACAGTTATTCGTGCCGAAGGAGTGCGCTCAAATAGAGGCTTTGCGCTTCGTTATTGTACCATGTGCTCTAAGAGAAGAATGAAAATTCATGCTTCATGTGTGCACCATGCACTCAAGGAGCGAATAATTCTTCGAGTTGAAGGAGTGCGCTCATAGTCCTGAAGTGTTGTTATTGTTCTGAAGTGTGCTCAGGCTCTTAGAGTGCACTTTTGAAGGAAAAAAGGTCCTTGTTTGTCAAGAGTGCAATTTTTTTTAGAGGAAATAAAGTCCTTGTTATTCTGAAGTGAAATTTTTCACTTAGTGTTTGAAGTGCAATTCATTTTTCTGGAGTGCACTTCATTGTTTAAAAGTGTGCTCAGACTTGGGAGGCAACATAAGGTCAGATGACTTATCCTTATGAAGTACTAATGCACTCTGAGAGGGAGGAGACCTTAGAAAGCACTTAGTGCACAAGTATGGGAGGAAATATACATAAATGAGGCTCATGGATAAGTTTCACTCATCGCCTAGTAAGAGGGTTAACACCTTTAGAACTTGTGATGGGCTGAAGGACCAAGAAGAGCTCTTACAATGGCTAAGCATGGGACCAAAAGAGTAGGAGAAATAAATGCATCCTAACATGACTTAAACATAGGTGACACACATAAATTCCATCAATAAAAGCCAATGGAATTTAGAGGACTCATGAACAATAGTCACACCTTAAAGCAACAACAAAGCAACACCTATTTCTAAGTGTGGCAGTTGAAACGACACATTACAATGCTTAGAACACATGCTACGATATAAGTGACAACTGTGGCCAATTCGTGTGCTAAGCTACAAGAATGTTTCTAGCACATATTAAAATGATATGTAATATCATATAATGTATAAGAGTGTACAATAACCAAATTTGGTGATGTGTAAAGGTGTGACACATGCAAGAGTGAAAACCGCAAAAGCGACACCTGTGACATGAGGAAAACATAAGTTGACACTTGAAAAATGCAAAAAACTATGAAAGCGACACATGCAAGAGAAAATATAACATGAAAATGACACTTATTAAAGTAAAAAAAAAGTCAAAATGATAGTTGTGAATGTGAAAGTGACACTTGTGAAAGAAAAAATGCACAAAAGACAACAGTTGAGAATGTTAATTTTCAGACTGTTCTATGCTGATTCAATTACTTTAGCCCAATTAAATTCTTCGATTATCAATTCTTACAATTATTAACAATGTTTCCAGTCATAATTATTAATTGAATATAGGAGAATAAATTCAATGACAAAGGAGCCGTAATCCCAACAAGTTGAGCTTGTGGGTATGATGCTAACTATGGTATACTCTACAAAGGCCAAGATAGGGGAGAAACTTCTCCAACACTATGGGTAAAATATAGGGGAGAAACATCTATGACAGTATTTTCCAGAGATCCCTCAACCCTAGGAGCCCTCTATCTCAATTCCTCAACCTAGGAGCTCATACAAGGGAGGGGAAGAGTTGGCTTAGTGTTCTCGATCAGTGATGCCCCTTTTCATGAAATCAGACATTGGAAATCTACACCTTACCACCCCCAAGTGAATGGACAGGTAGAGTCTACTAATAAAGTAATCGAGGCTATTCTCACTAAGACAATACAACTGCATCATAAAGACTGGGCTGATAGGTTACCAAAATATTTGTAGGCCTATAGGACAACCTGGAGAAACACACAAGGACATTCTACTTATGAGTTGGTTTACGAGAAACATATATTGATTCCTATAGAATTCAAAGTTAAAACCTTCAGAATTGTCATGCAACTAGGAATGGATTTAGATGAGGCACAAAAACAAAGGCTAATGGAATTGAATGCATTAGGTGAGATTAAACATGATGTTCTTCAAAAGACGACACTTGTTTAGGATCAAAGAGCCAAATGACATGATAAGCTTATCAAGAAGAAATGTTTTCAACCAGGTGAGTGGGATTTTTTGTATGGCAACAGGTTTAAGGATTTCAAAGGAAAATTGACAACACGGTGGCTGGGGCTTTATGAGGTAGATACAACCTATGAAAATGGTTCGGTTAAGATAAAAACTATCAATCTAGATCAAACTTCCTTTGTCATGAATGGACATCGATTGAAAGTTTATCATAAGCCAATGTCTAAAGAGGATTTTACCAAACATGTTCTTCAAAATTATGAAATGAAGTTGGTTAGAAAGGGGAGTTCTCCTCTTACTAATCCACCACTCTAAGTTTTGCTGTATAATTTAATTTAACTTTGTACATATATGTATATAGGTGTGTTGTTGGATAGTGATTTTGGTATTACTAACTGTGTTTCCTTCCCTATAGATAGACAATAAAGAAGGACATTTACCAGGTGTAAGTTTATTCCTTTAACTAACCCTGGTAAATTATTTATGGAAAAGGAACCTATGGAGTTTTCTTTAAGTTTTTCAGACTCCTTAAAATTGAAAACACTGGTGAGCAGGAACTGGCCTAGGCTCGAGAAAAATCCACAGGATAGTAAATGGAGTTTTGTTTAAGTTTTTCAAACTCCTTAAAATTGAAAACACCGACGAGCGTGAACTAGATCGAGCTCGAAAAAAATCCAAGGGTAAGTGAAATGGAGTTTTCTTTAAGATTTTTAGACTCCTAAAAATTGAAAATACTGGCAAGCATTAAATGATCCGGGCTTGAGAAAAATCCATAAAACAGTGGTAGTTAGGTTTATTTTCCAGTCAAATGGAAGTGGCCACAAAAGCAATGGTTAGTTTGGTTCCAAAAAGAGAAGGTTTTCCAACTACAAAATGCATTCATGTTACAGAGATTGGAGCCCGATCATTGAATTCTTTGACCTCATTTTCTGACACTTCCACTGCAATTTCAAAGTTATTGTACCAGTGTGGTGTTTATAGTTTTTCCAGTAGAACAAATTCACATGAAACATTAGTAATCACTAGCACCTACTCCAATTTGACCCTCAGAACAAGCTAAGCTACAAAGAGAAACCTATAGGATTCCAATTTGAAGACTATGCATCCAGGTACCTTATTAAAATTTCATCCAGCACTGAAGAAAAACTCCCTATATTCATTATGTACTGGAAATCAGTTTCCTGTGTTCATACTAGAAAGAAATCTCCTGTGTTCGTCTAGTACTAGAAAACAATTTTCATCCCGTACTAAAAAAAATGTTTCTTGTGTTGATCCAGTAATGGAGGTATGAGGTCAGTGTTTTACTTATTTTTTCTATTAATTTCATATCAATCATGTGATGAATATATAATTACCCTCATAAACCTTTATTACCATCAGTTGTTAAGCCCCTAGCCTAAATTCTAAAGCACTCATTTTTATTCCCCTGCTTTTTTAGAAAAAAATCCTTTTTATGATATGATCGAATGGGGTAATGATGGGCATGATTGGATGGATGCCAATCATAATTTGAGAAAATGAATTATATGTTGAATATCTCATGATAGAGCTTCTACCTTGGGTTATTTAAACAATGATTTTACCAGTACTCCATAACCATAAATTGAATGATTATGATGAATGATTACCATAACCATGATATTGAACGTCTCGTACTAATATATTGGTCCAATCAACCACATTTTCTCCATCGCGACTAACCTGTATATAAATGAAGTTTGACATCATTAATTAAGATGAACGTCTAAAAAATCTCTCCATACGACTTATCACCATCATCTTGTATGAGCTCACCTTGTAATTATGGCAACCATTTGACCATTACCATTTCCTTTAAAATTATAAATGTTGTTTGTTGGTATTCAAATATGAATTATGGAATTTACCCTTCCCCACATTAATTGTCAACCCAGGGTTCGTTAATTGTTTCAAGGCTACTATGCAAAGTCTATGCAGGCTACATGTTACCTACCCATTATTGAGCAGTCAATCAAGCATAATAATTGAATAACATAAAGAATATAACAATAACAACAATCTGAATTCGTAGTAATGTGATCAATAAATCATTACAACAATAAAGCAAGTGAACACAACCAACATAAATCTACACACAAGTAATCCAATAGCACCTGACCAGGAGAGTGGGCCCGACTCTCTGATCAGGGCTGTGGCAAAAGATCGAAGATTATTCAGTGCTTAGGAAATTAGAATTGCATTAATCAAAAGGGATTACAATAAAGTTTGTTGTTACACTTCTCGGATACCCTCCGCATTTCTACCTCCTTAACCATTAATTATACATTGCATTATTACAAAGATAGTACTAACAAACTCAAAGATTCAACAACTCTGTCTACCCGCAAATATACAAAAATCGTTAAGGAAAAAATAAAATGCAGAAGATAGTAATACTATTAATCCATCATCTTCTTGTTGGTTAAACACCGTTGCAGTCCCTGTCCTAGAATAACACTGCTAGCTCATCAACACTCGTATGCTGATTTGTAGCTTGCTAGTCATCATTATCTCGATTCTACAAGAAAGATTTAGTTAGCAAGTCACATAGGAAATGTTCCCCTTAGGACTACATTTCATTAATCAATATTCAAAAAGACATGCCAATTTATCATACCTTCATTGTTGAGACATGAATTAACCTCGCAAAAAGCTATGAAATGGGTAAGGTGAAGTGGATAAAAATAGGTAAATCTACCGACCAACATCTCCCCCCAACTGGCTTATCTGCATGTCCTCATGCAACTCGTTTCCTGCAAAGGTCTGGATTAGACCCACTATGACAGAAATGGAGTTGTGCAAGATCATACCGTGCAACCAATCTATCCCGTGAGGTTTAAATCCATCCTAGCAAATGGCGTCCTTGCACCAATCCTCTTCTTCCACATAAGTTGGTATGTATTGCTCAGAAGGTAACCAAATGATGGGAAATTGAAATCTTAGCCCTATCCCTTGGACCCCATAGTGTCATATGCATGCAATTTAATGTGGAATTCTCTTCAAAGCCCTAGCAAAATTGGGGGCCCCAAAAGGTTCTCTCACACGAACCGCTGATGATGACAACTTCCAATGTTTCTGACAAACGTCTTGGGCTTCCTCCTGGAAAAAAATATTTTCCTCATACACAAGTCAACACCCACTTTTTTGTTGTCAACATCTGGTCCTTTTGTCCTTCCAGTTGCATAAATGTTTGATGTCTATTATAAATATCCACTGATTGAAAATGTTCCACTCTGATCACAGGTGGTCGATTTCTCTTATTTTCTTCAAACGTGTCGAAGGAATTTTTCCACTTGACCTGATTAATCATGAAGGATGTGAATGCTCACAGCTGAATGTCTCCCACATACGATACTGGATTGAATGACTGATCATTCTATAGGATGTAATTATGCATATAAATCTCACACATCAAATGCCGATTTAATTGATTATGGGTTCTTGAAATCCTTAGGAACTACATGGGGTCTTCCATATCATGGCTTACCTCATGATGGGTACTCTCTAGGAAGAAGAACATGTATTTTTCATGGAGGAACATGCATAACAATGAGTAGGAGGTCTACATGCCATGATCTATTGTGTCAAGGAAAACATCTCGTCTTTGTCTACTTTTAATAATTGGACCTGCCCCTGCAACTCCTCAATCTTCTTCTGTAGATTTTCCTACATCTGCTTGGCCTTATCCACTTGAGAAATATGATCAGCCACCACTCTTGTTGATTGATCCCATATTTCCTTCACTCCTCTCCAGTGAGCTTCTATAGGAATAGACCCACACTGAAGGCTGAAGTAGTAGCCTTCCATTTTTGAATTTCCACTGTCAACAGGAATTCCTAAGCCTCTACCAAATGGAGAAGTGATTCAGTCTACATGGATATTGAGGTTGTCTGCTTGTCTTGTATCTGCACTATTGTTGAAGATGTTCTATTGGTTTTTTGAGTTACAACAACTTGACCAACATTCCCTTTTCACTTTCTTTCCCTTCTCCGCAACCATATCCCCTGTTTTCTCAATTTAGTAATTTCCCTTTTAATTGAATGTTTTCTTTGAACAATGATCGACATCGGCTCTAGATGGGGCCTTTCGTTTTTCATTTGCTGCTCGATAAATTCTTGTTTTATAATGACCTCCTCTTCTTGTCTTGCAGTCGATGTTGGGTTTGGTGGATTAACATCAACAAATTCGTCGGTTGGTTCCTACTTTACTATCACTTCCTCCACTCGTTCAACTACTTGTGTCCGAGGAGCGACTTTAGCACCCCCTACTACAGGTTTCGATATCACCAATTTCTTTCCAATGACTCGGGAGCCACAACTGGTTCCTAAAAGGTGGTACCATTAACGTCTCCTTCCTGGAGTTGTTCTGGGGCCCTAGTTTCTTATCCTACTTGCTCAAGAATTGGTACTAGTCTTTGCAGGTCAGAATCAACAACCGCGTATCTTTCCATCTGTTTAGTAGTTGACACTGGCTCTTATAGAATGGTATCAACATTAATCCTCTCTTCTATCCATTCTCTGGTTGACACTGGTTCTTGTGGAGTAGTGTCACCTACAACATCCCTTTCTATTTGCTCATAATTGGACGTTGGTTCTTGTGGGACAGTGTCAAGAGTAGCTTCCCCCTCCATTGGTTTGACAATTGACATTGTTTCCCATGGGGTAGTGTCAAGAGTAGCTTCCTCCTCCATTGGTTCGATAGTTGACACTAGTTCTTGTGGGGAAGTTTCAAGGGTAGCTTCCTCCTCCATTGGTTCGACAATTGACACTAGTTCTTGTGGGGTAGTGTTAAGGGTGACTTATTTCTTTGTTTGTCCAACAATTGACACTGGTTCTTGTGGGATAATGACAACAGTGGCTCCCTATTCTATTTGTTCGACCATTGAAATTGGTCTTGTGGTACTGTGTCAACAATGGCCCCTTCCTCTGTAATTACTCCAATAAATCTTAATTCTGGAGGAAAAATCTTTTCTCTAACTGCACGGGTAGGAGAACTAAATTTCCTTGCCCACCTCGATAGTGAAGTGGGAAGTGGAGAATGAGGAGTAACATCTTCAATTCACATCCCACTAACACCTTCTACGTCAATTTCCTCAACTTTGCCCCTATCCCCCGCATCATCTGACTGGTTTATCTTCTCTACTTCCCTTTCTTTCTCTGCTCCCTCCAGTGATTGTTTCATTATAGGTTTTGTTATCACTCCGTAGTTTTCTCTAGGCTGAAAGGAGAAACTCAGAGGTAACCACAGACCTCTTTTGGTTGATAGACTGGTCTTCTTCAACCAAAGGGGGCTCCCTCACTCAAAAAATATAAAGACTTTAAAACACAAATTTATAGCAGAGACCAGTTCTGACAAAGGAATTCTGAAGATATTTGGTTGAAGTATGAATGGTTGGCTAGGTAATAACACATGATCAATTTATCCTTTTACTCATTTACTTATGCAAGTAAACCGATAACTATTACAAGGGCTTTTAAGCATGACTTGGGATACAATGCTAGTTTTTACTATAGAGGAGATAAACTAAAACAAAACAAATTCTTCCTTTGTAATAAGACAATGTTGTTTATATAGGAGAAAGAGTGACTAAACATAAAAGATAACATGCATGGGTATATAACATTTCATTTGCAACTGAAACGTGAAAATAGTTGAATGAGAGTATCTTAACTGAATTCTAAATCAATTGAGATCATAATACTCATAAAACATAAAGAGACAATAGAATAAGTGATAAATAAAAAAAAATAATCCAAGACATCATACCATAAGAATCCTTGTACAGTGGAATCGATATCCCTCAATACATAAGCACTGCACCATGAATTGATCACAAAAGCAAAAATTGCAGAAAATTGAAACCAACACAACGTTGAACCATCAACAACCTGTTCTATCTTCATTAATCAAATATATAGTTTATAAATAGGATAACATCATGTCTAAATTCAATGCATACTTGATCTAGCAGAGGATTGATCTCAAAACTGAAAGGAGGAAAACTGCTATTTTTCCAAGAAATTTTCCTTAAAAACATAAAACATAAAAGTGTTTTTTGTCTTTAAAAACAAATTTTTTTCAAATAAAAAACCAACATATCTTTGAAGAAGATCATCATGGAGAAAAATTGCAAAAATCCCAAAGCTGATTTTCTAAGTGTACAAAAGGCTACGTAGCAGCTACGCAACATCCAAAACTTTGAGTTGTTGGAAATGGCATGTGGTGGGATGCTAAGGAGATGAGATGGATGTCACACATACTCCATGTTAGACTCTTGAAAATATGATAGGTGGGTTCCCTCCAGCATGTGTGTGATGATCTGGGCATGACTTGCGTAGCAGTTGTGCAACGCCTGCACAACGTAATTTCTACAGTTGTCTACCTAGTGCCTTCTAGTCCTCCTAAAACGCCATCATGCTACTGTATGCCACTCAAAACATCAAATCCATAATATTAAAACATCAAAAAACTTAACACAAAACTTGGAACCATGAAATGAGGCTTGATCACCTCCTTTTTCTCTTACCTGAAACCTTGCTGTTAGAAGCCTTGGTGCTGGAAGTTTGAGGAGTAAATCCATGATGTTCAACAGGTGATGACATGGTGGGTTTGGGTTTAGTCATGATCTTAGAATCCAATTTAGGCACCCTTATAAGAGGAGGTATCACAACTACTCCTTCATATTTCTTTATCAATCTTCGTGCCTCATCCAAGCTTTGCTTCATGCTCCTCAACTGGGCATTCAATACCAAATTTCTAACATATAAAATTTTACATTGCCTCCTTACTGGCTGAGACCAGTTGACAAAGTATTTTCTCTTATTGAGGGCTTTAGATTCTTTCCTAACTTCACGATCACAGTTCTCAAGGGTGTGTTGTATTGAATTTTTATAATCTAGATTCTGCTATATGAACTGGTTCGCCTGGTCCTTGCTTTCCTCTAGCTCCTCCAAACACCTTTGATATTCTTTCCACTAATTGAAGGGGGGTTTTCCAGGAGCCTGAGCTATCTACTTCATCTACTGCACATATATAAATTTAGACTAGAAAGCCCTGAATGATGACCCACTAGGCTCTACTACAACATTCTTGGCCTGCTCTGCAAAAGCAACATGCTTCCCCCTTCCATTAACAACTATTGCTGTAGGTGAATTTAACTTGTCCTCTTCTAGTTTAACTACTTACTTAAGATATTTGTTCTTTTTCTTTAAGAATGCTATTCTCATTTGATATTTATAAAGTGTTGCTTTCATCTTGGTCATTTTAGGGTCCTCTTCTTCATAATGCATAACACCTCTTTCAGGTTGTGTTATGTCCTCTTCTTGGTTTGGCTGTACTATTTTAGGTCCCTTAACTTCATATACTTTGTCTTGATCTTGGTTATCTACTTGTCTGTCTTCAGAAATCTCCACTACTGCCTGAGGGGCTACCTCTTCCTGGGTCTGTTTGACTCTAGACCTTGTCTTGGGTCTCATCACAAATTCATCCTGCACTATGTCTTCAATCTTGACTTTAATCCTAACAAGTTGAGCTGATGGCACTTTCTCCTTTGTTTCTTCGACTGCTTTCTTATTCTTCATACTTTTCACCTTTGCCTTCTTGCTCAGCCTTCCTATAAGACCTTTGTTTGGCTTCTCATCTTCCTTCTTTATTGGTTTCATCTCCATAGCTGAGTGTAACTTTTCCTTTTTTGGGGCTTCCTACTTGGTCTCTTCCTCACCTATATTCACTAATGGAGAACCAGTTTATGGCAACAAATCAACATTAGCAAGGAAATCATACCAATATATTTTCTTCTTCTAAACTACATGCTTAACTAAAATCTTGAATAAAGAAAAATGAAAAAGATTGGAAGCATGACTATCCTTCTGAATTTTCACTTTAGTTGCCATTCTCTCCATACTCTTGAGAAAAAGGTAAGGAAGATTCATTGGATTCTTCTCTGTGAAATGCCATAATAGTCTTAGATGGTATTGATATATCCTACTAAACCTGCCCTCATAGGTGTAGTATCTTTGAATAACTTTCAGGAGGTCGACATATTGTTCTTGAAGATAAACATTGGGGAAAGTAGAGGCAAACCTGTCAAGAAACTTCAGCTTCACAAAATGTTTATAGGCTAATATTTCTAATTCATCTCCTTTAAACCACTTCTCCCCTATTGTAGGGAGGTTGGTTACATCAGAAATAAATTTCTCACTCATAACAATCTCTAGGTCCCCTAGTTTTACTTTGCCATCGTGGAAATTGAGAGCAAACAAAATGGCAAGTCTTGTGTTGTGACCTATCTTATGGAGTTTTTGACAAAAAGGAATGCAACCTACATTTTCAAAGGCCACTCTAATGGCAGGTGATGAGTTTAGCAAGCTTAAGGTACTGGGTTTAGTATGCACAAGGTCTCCACCCTTTTTACTGGTAACAGGGGCCATCTTATTTTAATACATGACAAATTAAATTTGACTTTGAAAAAGGGCTACATGTACAGACTTAATGAAACAAATCTAATAAAGGGTGACAACACAATTCTGGTTCAATAATTGTGACAATGAGATGGTGACAGAGAGGTTTTCTTGGGTCGAATGTAAGCAAGAAAATTTTAGAATCATAAAACAACTGACTTAGACCCTTCAACAATCAAATATTGACACAATTTCATATCTATGGTATGCGACAACAAATCTAGAAGTGAATGCTTATTGCTGGGAAAAATAGAGTGTGCGCAGCGTATTTCTTAGCAGGAAAAACTCAAGGTTTGACAACACTAATCAGGATATGAAAAAATGATAAATTAGGATAGGTTATCAACTTCCTATATCTCCAATCCTTGAGGGCGAAACCATGCATTGATAACTGGCCTGTGAAACAATTTAATGTCTTGACCCTCTCTGCGTAGAAAAATGAAACACCCCGTGTGAATTCCTCTGCGAACTTGGATTCAAAATACAAATAAATTTACCCATTCCTTGCATGAAGAATGAGACCATTCATTTGCGATCAATCATGAAGAAAATTGGAAGCTTTCTGCAATGATTCAAAATAATTTGCTGATGTATTTGAATTTATATAACCCACGTTGCACTTGAAAATCACATGGAATGCGATCACTGATTTGAGTTTGGGATGATGGCGAAAACTTTGGAAATGATGGGATTATGATCAAAGTTCGTATGAAGTGGAAATGGACATAAGTCAATCATGATATGCGATGGTGCTTAGGCAAGGAGTATTTAGGCCTAGGGACTTGTAGTTAGGATAAAATGGGGGTGAGGGTCTAGGCCTGAAATAGGGAATAGGGATAGTGAAAATGTTTGGGAATAGGGGAAAATTAATATAATGAGGGAAATAAGGGGATAGAAAAAGGAGAAAATATGATGTCTAACAAGGGAATAGAATGAAACATTTATGACTGATTTTTTTTTTGAGATCTTTCCTTCATCTGTAGACACCTTGACCATGTAACCATCCTATCAATACCTAATACCTAGACTCAACAATTTATTAAAATAGCTTTCCATACACAGACACCCCTTCCTATGACTGACTATAATGACTAGAGTAATGACCCAACTCATGAGGAATCTTCAGGAAATGATAGATCAAATTATGACAGTGAAAACATTATGAAGTTGACCTCTTTTAAGACAAAAAATTTTTATTTCTAAATACCTTCGACTAATAACCTACTCCAACAGGTTCAATAGTTGACACTAGTTCTTATGGTGTAGTGCCAACCGTGACTCCCTCTTCCTCCAACAATTCTTCTTCAACCCTTACTGGCATCATAGTTGCAACCTCTTCTTCTACTATCTCAACCAACTATTGCCAAGTCACACGATTTTGTGATAGGGCATGCATCACTAACAATCTTATGAATCCATGATTTGTGAGGACTGCCAATGCTTGGTGTGACCAACACGCAGACTGTGCCATTAATTGAATATTGTTCCAAAGAAAGAACAAAATATCTAAAGGATGAACTTGAAAAAACCAGAGACATGCCAAAAGCTTAAAATGATACTTAAAAATGGTAGATATGCAACCTTCACAGGTAATGTACCACATCATGAAGTACGCAACCTCGGCCCATGGCTGTGATTTTCGATCATATCCTCTCCCCTTCTGTACCACATTTTCTCCTACTTGAAAAAATAACTTTGGAAATTTTGGCATGGGTGTTCTCCGAGTGAACCACTTATGTCCTCCTTGCAGCAATCCACTAATAGTTGAAATAACTTCTTCTGTCACCTGAATTTCTAGTCCGCGGACTCTGGAACGATTCCCTTCCAAATTCAACACAAAATCGATTGTTACCCCTTCGTTAAACACTTGTAAACTTTCAAAATTAATATGCCATCACGCATCCTAAAAAATCTATCATACATTTGCTTGACACCGAACCTACATTGTGTTTTCTGGCTCATGTCTAATGGCTTGACCACCCATTCTATCTGTTGTTCTGTAGCAACACTCGAAGTAGCAACAAGTCATTGAGGGGGTTGTTAGCCATTAAAGTTTGTAGTAACAATGATGATTGTAAATCCGGGTGAAGGTTACGACAGGATTGATGGTAAATGTGTTATAGTTATGGTAATTACTCCAATGCATTGGAAAACACTGCAAATTAATGCAGGCCTACATATTCGTACAAAACGCCATTTCCAATGCGCATGGGTATACGTGAAGGATATGATGGGAATATAAATGAATCATGATAATGATGAGAATTTAAAGCGAGGGATCATGGTAATGATGAGTGATTAAAGTGAGAGATCGTGGTAATGATGAGCGATTAAAGTGAGGTTTAATAATAATGATGAAATGACATCATTATTATTAAATACAAGATCCCCCCCAACTAAGGTATGACTGTCCTCAGTCATGATAGGTCATGTCATAAATGAAATACCAATCAAATCCACATAGTTGTTCGGGTATGTACCTGGCAACTTACCTTAGTGGAGTATCATCCTCGGCGGAGTAACAACACCAGTGGAGTATCATCATCAGCGGAGTAACAACACCAGTGGAGTATCAACATCGGTGGAATAACAACACGAGTGGAGTATCAACATCGGTGGACTAAAAACACCAGTGGAGTATCAACATCAACGGAGTGACAATAACAATGGAGTATCAGCATCAGCGAAGTAACAACACTAGTGGAATATCAACATCAGTGGAGTAACAACACCAGTGGAGTATCAACATCGGTGGAGTAACAACACTAGTGGAGTATCAACATCGGTGAAGTAACAACACCAATGGAGTATCAACATCGGTGGAGTAACAACACTAGTGGAGTAACAACACCTGCAAGAAAAATAACGCTACTAATGGAGTAGAAACAACGTTTTAATTTCATTATCTATATATATATATATATATATATAATTTATTTATTTATATTCAATGTGCAATGCAAGGGAAGTGTTCTCTGCACTAATGATTTCAAAACCAGATTTATCAGAAATATGCTTAACAAAGGAGTCCCTAGAGGTCGGGCGATGATATAATCTAAGGCGATGTCCATTTACAAATAAAGGAGTGTGTGCCTCATCTATTGTTGTAAGTCTAACAATCCCATTGTCAAATACTGCATCAACTTCATATGGTCCCATCCACCTAGAGTAGAGATTTCCCTTGAAGTCCTTGAATCGAGAGTCATAGAGTAACACCCAATCACCTTTTTGAAACACCTTTTTCTTGATGAATTTGTCGTGCCACTTGGTTCGCTGCTACTGAATTGCAGCAGTATTCTGTACAACTATCAAGCGAATTTCATCTAACTCATTTAGTTGTTCCAATCAGTGTTTTTGGGTTGCAGTAAGATCCAAACCTACTTCAAAAGTTGTCATGAGTGTCTTAATTTCAAATTCCATTGGAAACAAAGGGGATTTTCCATACACAAGCTCATATGGTGAAAATCCCATTGTATTCTGCCATGTCATTCTATACGCCCAAAGTGCTTCAGGAAGTTTTTCAGCCCAGTTTCGACGATGGTTAGCTACAATATTTGTGAGGATATTTTCCAGTACCTTATTTGTGCTCTCGACTTGACCATTCGCTTGAGGATGATATGGAGATGTCACCCTATGTTTGATCCCATATTTTTCCATAAGTGTTGCTATTAAATGTGATGTGAACTATGCCCCTCCATTTGAGACTATCTCTCTAGGAGCTCCGTACCGAGTGAAAATTTCTTCGAATAAAAAGTCTGAGACAACCTGTTCTGTGGATTTTGTGACAACTTTGGCTTCCACCCACTTTGTCACATAATCTGTGCAGACAAGAATGTGGACTTTCTGATGAGAAGGAGGGTTAAATGGCCCAACAAAATCGATAGCCCACTTTTCAAAAGGCTCCAAAACTAATTGAGGCTGTAGTGGCATTTCATCTGACTGACCAGGTTGACCCATCTGCTAACAACTGTCACATCCCCAAACATATTTCTTGGAATCACAAAAAATAGAAGGCCAATAGTATCCCATCTGCAACACCTTATGACTAGTTCGCTTATCTGCAAAATTCCCTCCGCAAGGACCATCATGGGCAACTTTTAGAATATCATAAATCTCGTCCTCCCCTACATAGCATTAGATCTGCTGATCTGGTCCAGTGTAGAAGAGATATCCCTCTATCCATGTATAACAGGCACTTTGCTAGATAATTCTTTGTTGTTCCCTGTACGACAAATGATGAGGTACCTTTCTTGTAATAAGATAGTTAACAACATATGCATACTAAGGAATGTGAGTGGAGTTTCAAAGAGATGTTGATCTGGAAAAATATCCTCTATAGGTGTATCTTCATCATTAGTATTCAACCTAGACAGGAAATCTGCTACCACATTATCTTTTCCTGGTTTATCTACAATAGTAATATCAAATTCTTGTATCAATAACAACCATCTTGTAATTCGACCAGGAGTTATCGGTTTGTTCATCAGATACCTGATGGCTGAATGGTATGTGTGCACAAAGGTGGGGTACCTTGTAATATAATGCTGAAATTTGTTAATAGCATATATGACAGCCAAAAATTATTTTTCTGTTACCATATAATTGAGTTCAACATGAGTTAAATTCTTGCTGACATAGTAAATCGTGTACGATTTCTTGTCCTCATGTTGTCCCAAGACTGCCCCTACTACTGTATGAGAAGCATCTGTGGAGATATGAAATGAGAGTTTCCAGTCAGGGCCTCATAATATCAGAGCTTTACAGACTAGTTTCTTGATTTCTAAAAAAGTTGCTTCACATGCATCAGTCCACACAAATTCTGCATCTTTAGGTAATAATTGGAAAAGTGGAAATGTTATTTTAGAAAAATTCTCTATAAAGCGTCAATAATAGCCAGCATAACCAATAAAGCTACATACCACCATTGGTGTCTTTGGTGTAGGAAAATTTAAGATTACCTCAACCTTGGCAGGATCAACCCGTATTCCTGTAGCTGAAAGTAAGTGCCCTAGAACTACCCCTTCTTCCATCATCATATGAAATTTCACTGTACTAAGAGAAACATGAGTCTGTTTGCATCATTTAAGTACTTTTTCTAAATTCTCTATACCTTCTTTGAAAGAATTCCCATATGGGGTAAAGTCATCCATGTAAATTTCAACACTGTCATTAACTAGATCAAAAAAAAATCCTAGTATTGCCCATTGAAAGGTAGTAGGTGCATTACAGAGGCCAAATGGAAGGACTTGGCATGAAAAATTTCCCCAAGGGCAAGTAAAAGTATTTTTATCCTGATCCTTAGGAGCTATCTAGATCTGGTTATATCCACTAAATCCATCTAGAAAGGAGAAGAACCTCTTCCCGGCTAATGTGTCGAGGACCTGGTCAATAAAAGGTAAGGGAAAGTGATCTTTTTGAGTTGCTTTATTCAATTCCCTATAATCAACACAGATCTGCCACTTTCCATTTTTATTTAGAACAATGACTAATGGGGATACCCACAAACTATCTAAGATTAGATAAATAAACCCAACATCCAATAGCTTCTACATTTCTTCCTTGACAATGTTCTTCAAAGCAGGATACATCCTTATTTGTGGTTGTCGAATATGTTGGAATTATTGTCTTATGTATATATGATGGGTACATAGATAAAAAAGGATCCCTATCATATCTATATATTACCAAGCGAAGGCTTCCTTATGATCTCGAAGGACTTTCAACAATTGTTCAGCTTGGGAAGGTGAAAGGTTAGGATTAACATTCAATGTTTTTCCTAGATCAATTTTTGCAGGAATACTGTTATGGGGTACAATGACAGGAACATGTTTGATTTTTGTTTTTGGTTCAATAGTTTCCTGCATAGTGCAACTCATGAAAAATTCTAATAGCTACTAGTTCGAACCAGAAATGAAGCTGGGGCTACTAATAAATGTGCTAATAGCATCATCTTTCATTTCACCCTTAAAACAGAGAGCTTCACTAATGGTAAGAATTGGTCTAATGTCTTCATTTCCAAGTTTAGGCTCATCCGAGGGTGGAAACTTTTGTGCTAAGGTAAACCCTGGTTTTATTGACGGGCTTGGTTCTACTGGTGGGTAAAGAACAAGGTTCTTTGTGATTTCCCCATTGGATATTACCATATTTCCCGATCGACACCCAATGTAAGCATCTGCGGTAGCAAGCCAAGGTCTACCCAGAATCAAAGGATGCCCTCTGGTTGGAGATTGAGTATGCAACACCAGAATATCGACAAGATATTTCCATGAGTCTACAGAAATAGTCACATCTTCCAACTTCCCTATTGGTCTTACAGTCGATCAGTATTGAAGTTCTAGGATTTTAGGAGTTGGATTAAGATCAAGTACACCCAAGTTAAGTACGGTTGTGGAAGTTATAATGTTAATTGCAGCTCCTAGGTCTACCAACATATTTGGGATGTCAACTCCATTAATTTGTAGTGTGAGAATCAAGTTTCCTGGACCACCTATTTGACGGGTATAGTTTTTCCCAACATTATGTTTGACAATTTTCCCATGACATGAATAGTGGGTGGGTCTTTCGATTTTCCTCCAGGATTTTTGGAGAAAAATTCCTTAATCATTTTTGCATAGATCGACACATCCTTCATAGCTTGTAGTAATGGGATTTAGACAAATAAGTTTTGTAATCCCCCCAAAAGATCAAATTTAGTTTGGGGACTTTGTTTGCTCAAGGATAGCCTCTCAGTATATGGTGAGCCAGTTTGGCATCCTCGAGTGACAATTGTTTGAGTAGGGGGTTTTTATCCCATGATAATATGTGTTTAATCACCCCCAGTCCTTCTAAAGGAATTCCTAGGTTCTAGTTTTGAGGCTTCCTCATCAGTATTTTCAACAATTATCAGTGAAGTCTTGGCATTTACCACCAGATCGGGTTGAAGATTTAATTCATTGCATTCTGCGGTGGAAATATTGTATGTAGGAAGGTTGAGTGTCTCAACCTATTGGGCTCCCAAATTGTTCAGATTCAGGTTGGTTTGAACAAGAAGTTGTGGGCAGAGAGGAGGATTGCTAGTGGAGGCATTCGAGGGAAGTTGTAACTGTTGTTGTGGGATAGGCTTGGAGAATTAACCTGTAGGAAGAGGAGTTCCACGCTAGCTCTGGGACCATGAAGGCAATGGACCAAGTTGGAGGGACCATGATTTCCAAGGAATTGGATACTGATAGTATTGCGGCCATGAAGGTGAAAATGATATAGATTGAGGCCAAAAATTCAAATTATTAAAATACCAAGAAGGGTCTTGAGACATACCTTGATTCATGTTCTATGACCGTGGTTTCCATGGTTTCTTTGATCCCATGAAGTAAAGCTAATCTACTTCTTCATTTACTCCCTGAAAAATTGCCTTCAGCCCAGGAAGAGATGGACATGTGCTATTAGAATGACTGTGATCACATATTGCACAAGTTTCAATGGTATTCAGTGGGCATTCCTTCAGTGGGTGCTTCTGCCTGCATTGAGGGAAAATATGGCCATTTCATTCTCAGCTTCGATATGTTTCTATTTTTCTTGTATAACATCCAATTGTGAGGATAGTGTGCATAGAATATCAGTCCTCAAATTATCCAGAAAGTTTCCAATTTCCACTTTTGTAACCCCACTGTTGGATGTCTTGAGAGTTCATACTCCTTGCTTATGCCTTGCAGCCCCACATGAAAATTTGATACACAACTCATAGATGGTGTTGAATTCTTCCTTTGAGATATCCCCCTTTCCTACCACGTTAAGGAGTTCGAAAGATTCATCCCTTAGTGCTCGGAGAAAGATCATCTTTAAGATATCCTTATCCAAATCACTATGGCCCGATCTCTGCAGATTGTATTTAAATCGTTCCACAAAGTCCTCCATATTCTCATCCTCTTTTTGCACAATCTTAAAGATTTCCTCATTAATATCTCAAGATTTTCAGTAGTCCTAATATTTTTCAAGGAAAATTATCTTCATGTCATCCCATGTTGTAATATATTCCCCCCCTAAACCCATAAACCATCTCAGATTTGTTCCTTTTAGAGTAGCGGGGAATATCTTCAATTTATGAGCATCATAAATATAAGCATATCCCCGACAGACAACGTCGAATTCTAAGAGGAATGTGTTCGGATCTTCAGAAGAGAGACCATGGAAATTAGGTAGACCTGTTAAAGGAATAGGTTTCATAGGTGAATCACCTCTAATATCTCCAATTGGGAACTCGATCGTGGAAGTTGTATGGGCCATGAATATCTTCTAATATTCACTTGGAATATCAACTGGTTCTAGTTGTTCTATAACGTGGGGTTGAGTTTGTCTAACAACACTTCCTCGATCAAATGGTGGAGTTAATTCCCTCAAGTCTTCCTCTTCTTCTTCTGAACTTGCAATGCTCAATTCCTCGGATCCTCTGCTCTCTATTTCTTCTTCCCTGAATTCAACTTCTATTATTGGGGAAGGTTCTGGTTGTGAAACTCACTATCCTTCAGATCTCCTATTAGATCTCGTATGAGATCTAACCTTAATAGCAGCTCATGATGATGCTCCTAACTCAGATCTTGAAATGATTTCTTGGATATAGGTAACTCTACCTAGATCTTTCCTTCCTCTTTTTGGGGGTCTTCCTCTGCCCCTTTTATTCGTGTCTCTATTCATGCAATCTGAAAGTGAAGGAAAAACATCCAAATAAATCTAGAGCTCAGGTCCTGGAACAGGGTAAAAAAAACTTGCTTGTTTAGGACAAGAGGATGGCCCTTATAATTAACAAGAAAAATGAACAATCCAACAATTTAAGGATGGCCTTGGAAGAGGTTTAGTGCAGACTTTGCCCAACCAGGGTCAGAGAGTTTTTCTAAAATCAAGAAAACAAAGAAAGGAAAATAACCTAATCACAAAATTTAAAGCTTGGGCCTTGAAAGAGGTAAAGACTGCCTAATTAGGGCAAGAGAGTGTTCCTAGAAAAAGAAAAATAAAATCACAAAATCTAAGCTCGGGCCCTGAAAAAGGTAAGAACTACCTAATCAAAGTGAGAGAGTGTTCCTATGGCCAATATTGGTCGTACTTTTGCACCTTAGATAGCCTCCATGTCAACGACACCAATGTTAGTGTTCAGGTATGAATTATGGAATTAACCCTTCCCCACATTAATTGTCATCCCGAGGTTCGTTAATTATTTCAAGGCTATTGTGCAAAGTCTATGCAGGCCACATGTTCCCTACCCAGTATTGAGCAGTCAATCAAGCATAATAATTTAATAACAACAAGAAAATAACATTAAAAACAAGTAAACAACAATAATAACAAATTAGAGTAACATTAATCTGAATTCACAATAATGTGATCAATAAATCATTACAACAATAAAGAAAGTGAACACAACCAACATAAATCTACACACACAACTAATCCAACAACACTTGATCAGGAGAGTGGGCTCGACTCTCTGATCAGGGCTATGGCAAAAGATCAAAGATTATTCGATGCTCAGGAAATTAGAATTGCATTATTCAAAAGGGATTACAATAAAGTCTATTGTTACACTTCTCAGACCCCCTCCGCATTTATGCCTCCTTAACCATTACTTATACATTGAATTTTTACAAAGATAGTACTAACAAACAAAAATATTCGGCAGCTTTGTCTCCCCGCAAATATACAACAATCATTAAGGTAAAATCAAAATGCAAAAGATAGCAATAATATTAATCCATCATCTTATCGTTGGTTAAACACCATTATATTCCTTGTCCCAGAATAACATGGCCAGCTCATCAACACTCGTATGCTGATTTCTAGCCTGTTGGTCATCATTATCTCAATTCTGCAAGAAAACTTTAGTTAAAAAGTCACATAGGCAACATTATCCTTAGGACTACATTTCATTAATCAGTATTAAAAAAGACATGCTAATTTATCATACCTTCATTGTTGAGACATGAATTAACCTCACAAAAATCTATGAAATGGGTAAGGTGAAGTGGATAAAAACAGGTAAAGATATGAAAATCTACCGACCAACACTCTTCTGGATGGCTTTGCCATATAGATGAGCATCATTTCTCTCTTACATACCATTTGACCTTCATTCCACTCATCCTCACCGATTCATCCAACACTATCTTTGTCGCATTGCTGCTATAATCCAACTTCTGGTACTCCGTCATTTCCGTTACCCTATAGTTTCCGTTACTCAACCATTTCCGAGATTTATCCCTAGAAATATTCTAAGACCTGTTCTTAAAAGCCAACATGGGGGTAGATCGACATGAACCAACATTCCATTTTTATCAATAAACGAAGGAGTATCAGACGTGAAAAGAAAATTTTGAGAAAGCTGGTTGGATTCCATTTCATAAAAAGTTTAAAGGATACTATGAGGGTGTTTCTCATCCCTTCGCCCAAATTTATGATGGAAAATATGTTCAACTAAGAGGTCTGCAAGTAGAGATCACAAAAATTATGGCTACAAGATTACTAGTTGCAGGGGAGAAATACTTCAAAGGTGTAAATATTAACAAAGAGATCTGTCAAAAGTTCTT
Source organism: Pinus tabuliformis (assembly GCA_031772625.1). Taxonomy (NCBI): domain Eukaryota; kingdom Viridiplantae; phylum Streptophyta; class Pinopsida; order Pinales; family Pinaceae; genus Pinus; species Pinus tabuliformis. The sequence continues at coordinate 524,545,510 of CM062820.1, forward strand.
AGAACTCGAACATTTGAATCCTGACTGGTCTAAGGGTATTCCCAGGAATTGGATCAAAGAGGAATATAGGTTGATGATTAATAGTGTTCAGAGATTATTAACATGTGAAGGAAGGTATGCTGTCACTTTTATTTATCATTTAAGACTTTTGTTACATTTTGAAGGGGGGCCCGAGATAAACTTCTCGTACTTCCTTTGGATGAGTTTAAACAAGATGGTAAGAGGAGTTAAATCAGTTTCCAAAAAGGTTTAGAATAGAATTTATAATCATGGATTGATAATACTTTTAGTTACTCATGAGATAAGGAAGCAGGGTAGCAGTTGGAAAGCATTGCTTACACAACATTTTTCTCTAGAAGGAAGTTCTAAATCCATAGAAGAAAACAAGCCAGGGATAGTAATAAGGATCTAGACAACAGACATGAGAGTAATAAGAAGAAAGAAAGGAAGTCAAAATCTAAAGAAGGCATTGTTGGCCCTACTTCACTAGAATCCGTGAATCAATTAGACAAGGGTAAAACGATAGAGGAGGAGGAATCTCTTTCACCAACAAGGTGATCATTAAAAGGTAAAATCCCTTCTCTTTATTCAACCAATCAAATTAAAAACTCAAAGAATGAGAAGAAGAAGAGAAAGCAAGCTGATAGTGATGGAGGAGAACTCACAGGTACTATTTTAGAGGTAGATTTTGAGTTACCTCAGGAGGACACTCCTGAGCCGAGGGTCAAAAATATGAAAAATCCTAGAACAGTGAAAAGGGTGACAAAGAACAAACTTCTGAAAAGGGTGACATAGCACAAACTTCTGAAAGAAAGGAGAAACATGCACAGAAGGGAGAGATCTCAAAGTCCATGTCACAGACCAAAAGGAAGAAGAGGAGATTGTTTCAAGACAATATCCTCACTCCTGAAAACAAATATGGTGAGTCATCAACACCTACATGCCGAACTACTAGGAGCATGGTACATTTGGTAATGGCCACTCATACCCCTTTTGTTCTAGAAAATTCAATAGATATCTCTGCTTCACCTGAAAAGGAACATGCATAGGTTGAAACACTTAGTGAAAAAAAGTAATTAGTTATAGAAACCTTGAAAGAATTAAGAAAATAAGTAGAGGCTAGTGAAAAATAAGTTGAGGCTAGTAAAGTAACCATTAAGTATGCAATAGTTTAACCTACTAGTTTTCTAACTAGTGATCAGATGACAATTGAGAGACTTCAGATGGAAAATGAAAAACTAAAGGAAAAAGTGAAAGAGTATAAGTTGTTGGATAGGTACATCAAGAAAGAGAATGAGCAATTAAAGGAGAATAGCTATAGGTTGCAAGATGAGTACGATGAGGTCTCCACGAAGCTTAATAAGGTTCTTCACCTCATACACTATACTAGGGTTATTAAAAGGGAACTCAAAGAAGAGGCTTTAGGTGTGAATATCTTAGATCCAAACAACTGATGTTCAAGAAAGCTGTAAGAAGACTCCATTTTTGAAATTTTGAGGAATGGTTCAACACTTTTTGCATGAGGACATGCAATGACTTAGGCATGGGGGAATGTTGGGTCTCCTTTTTTATGCCTTTAATACCCCATATTGTCCTCTTTTTTTGACCAACTTTACCTCAAAACCTACTCACCACTCTCCTACCTTATTCAAGAACATAAATTTTAACATCCTTGTGTATTTATGAGGTAATTTATATTTAAGGCATGGTCTTTATGATTTCTTGTTAGTAGGAATGAAATAATTGATTCTTTATACTCTCTAATTATTTGGATTGACTCAAATAGATCTTAAGACTCATGTTCTTGCTCATCTGATACCAGTGCGCTTGCATTCATCCTGTACCTGTGCACCTGCGTTCATTCGGTACCCGTGTACTTGTGCTCATCTGGTACCCGTGTACCTAAGTTTGTTCGATACTTTTGTTAATCTGGCACTGATATCATCTATACAGTACCAACCCTGTTCGTCCAGTACTTGTGTTCGTCTTGCATTGACTATGTTCATCCCGTACCAAACCTGACTCTTCAGCTTTGACGGTTCAAGTGAGCTACTTCGATGAAACCAAGGGAACTGATGGTCAAAGCATTACCTTTTTATGGCAATTCGAGATACGCTTCATCACTCATGCACTGCGTTTCATGAGGATGAAGCCCAATATGTAAAGGAAAACAATGTGTAGTATTTTTATGATGATTTGATCATATATTTTAACTTTGTATGTAATGACCATTCCTCTATAAGAGAAGGCTCGTAGATGGTAGGTGTTAGTTACACAAAGAGTTAATTAGAGACAAAAGTTAGTAAATGAGACAGAGGTATAGAGATTTAAGCAATACTGTTTGTAATCCTTTCTTTTGAAATCAATGATATGAGCAATGATTGATAAGTTCAATGTGTTAATAGATTCTTTAGTTCTGTAAGTTCTTTTAGCTTTCCTTGGTAGCTCGGCAAGGGCCCATCGAAGCCATCAAGGCAAGTTTTTATTACAGTTATTGTGAATTTAGTTTGATTTATGTGTGAAGAGTGACTTAGTGTTATAATTCAATTTCAAAGTATTTGATATGATTCCAATTTTGATTCTATGCAAGTAATATGTTTAAGAATGTGTGATATAAATATGGAGATGTTACTTTCTGAGTGATAATTATTTGGTTTTATGAATGCAAAATTTATTTCTCAGGTTGTATGTTTAATTGCCGGTTTCTATTTTTAAGAACAAGAAGAGTTAAGATAAGAGATCTCACCATTCACCTACATGTGTTGTTAAGTGAATACTATTTTCATACCTAACATTTCTTGTATAAGAATGTATAGCTTCCTCCAGAACTAGTTAAATTAGGAATGATTGCTTTTGCTTGATTGCAGTGAGTTGATTTTAATCAGTTGCTACAGGAAAACAAAGTTGAACCCATCTTTTTTATTTCATGAGCCTATAAGTGGAAATACTTGTTACCTGAGCAAGAACCTTTAGATTACATGCTTTATAAGATCTTATTCATGAGTTTTTCTTTTTGATCTTTAAATTGTGTGAGGAAGTTAGATTGAAACTTGTAAAATGGTGTATTGGTTTTGAATGCTTCTTATCTAGGCTATACTCACCAAACATAGGAACTTATCCATTATCGAAGCATATAGTGTATCAGCTCTATTGATTATGATTCAATGGTTGATAATTTAATTTGTGACGATATATCATTCATATAATTCCCCCAACAAGAGAGAAACCTTCCATCCTTCGTTCATCTACGATCAAGAGTCAAACCCTAGCTCAGAGCCCCAGTTGTACTCATAAAGTAGTCATGCGAGTGACTGTGGATTTCTAGTCACTCCCTTAAGCCCTGCAAGCAAGTGACTATGGTCAGATCAATCATGTATCAAGCGTTTGACTGGAAAACACAAACCCTAAACTCGTGGGAGCCTCAGACTTGTAATTTCAGACCTTCTGTGAGCTTCCTCTGTCAGACTTATGTGAACCAACCAATGAAAGAAGAGAAGAAGAAGATGCTTGATGATATTGTCCAAATGATCTTTAGGTCACTTGTATTTATAGGCTTCCATGGGTGTCCATTTGATGTTGAGGCCGACCTGACCAAATGTGCATGTGTGGGTACATAAATTCAAAAGCCAACTTCTGCTTGTTCAAATGAGGTGATTTTTAGGTTGATTTTGGTCCTCTTGAAAAGTGGAATTCAATGAAATCATCATATTCATCATGTGAGATGAACAAGGTGGAATTTTACCCTAGTTGCATAATTTAACAGAGAAAACTCACCAAAATAAAAGTACAAACGTAACAAAGTGAGGGGGATTGTTAATAAAAGTGTGGACCGACTGTTGAGATGAGTTGAGCATCACACATGAAATGAATTGATGGACATTGTTATGCCTGTCCAATATTTCATAAAGGAAGTGTTCTCATGAACTCATCAAAGACTGAGCATGTGTATGCAAGTGACTTGACAATTTTAAAACTAGGAAAAAGACTTAGACACTCTACAAAGCATTAAATGACCATGGAGTAACCATAAGATGATGGACCATAAGATCTTCAATAGGATCCAAAATTCAAGTGTGAGCAACATTTTGGAGGGTGTTGATTGCAGCGACAAGTTTATTTTCTTCTTTCACTAGAATAAAAATTGAGTAATTCTATTAAGGGAATAAAATTACACACTAAGGTGTCAGGGCCAACCCATTTATTGGATGGAAGAGGAATGATCAACCCATGATGGTATTCTATCACCAGTATATTGTGGGGTTCGATGGAGCTTGGACACCCCTTGGGATAGTTTAATTCCCATAAAGGTTCTCCCATTCTCAACCACCCATAAGGTTTGAACTCAAGACTTGGTGGGGACTAAACCCTAGACAAACCAATTGATTTACACCTCATGGATAATGATGGTTCATATTAGTACTTAAAATTTAGTAAATAACCATATAAAGGCTTAATACTTCCACACACACACACATATATTGTTTGCTATACATATCATATAAAAATAAAAAAGTATAAGTTATGTGAAAGGAAAATGCCATGCATATATATGCGTTTATTAATTATATGTATTCTAAGGGCTTAATATAATTAGATCCATCTAAACTTTTTAGAGTGTAAAACTTGTGGAAATATTTTCACTTCAAAATATTTGATCCTTCCCTCTCAAATAATTAATGCTCGATAGATTTAAAATTAATTGGATTTATCTTCTCCCTTTGAACCTTTTAATACTTGATAGATTCAAAACTAATGTGGATTTTTGTTGATCTTTATAAAATTATTTATATTATATATAATTTTCATATCTCTTTCTATGTAAAAATATTGATATTTTGTAATTTTATTAAAACCCTCGTAATATATATATATATATCTATATATATATATATATATATATATATATATATATATATATATATATATATATATAGATATATATATATATATATAACCACATACATATGTAAATGGATTTTTTTGACACGTTTTATATATATATTTGTTTAATGTGTATGCATAGTGCACACACACACACACACAAGTTTATACTAAATATTAAATTTTTATATGTTTATTCACTTCCCCGCGATGGGTTTCAATTCAAGGGATCCAAGCCATTGTCTAATGATATGGGAAATTAGTTCTATGAGGGGACTTGACTCTCCCTATAGGTGGCATCTAACATTATTTCAAGGTGGTATTATTAGTTTTTCATGAGAGATATACAATATAATGTCAATTTGGAAGTAGGTTATCCTTGCAGGATAGCCCAACCTTTTATCCAACTCCATAGTAATCTTCTTAGTCATTACATAAGGTGGTTTGAAGAGCGATGGTCATCATGCATTAGAGTGTTGGTTATCAACATCCATTTTCATATCTAATTTAAAGACGCACCTTGCTGGATGATTTCGTTTGTATGGACTGATATATGGTGTTTTCATGCTACTATTTTAACTGATAGAAGTATTCCTATGTTAGTTTCATTGTTGTGTTTTAGAATACTTCTACTTTTGAAGGTTTAATCTACAAGTCCAAAAATTAGTATGGTTCTCCCTTTGTCGTTTGTGTCATAAATGTATTTTTCTTAGATTTTTTCTTTGGGTTGAGGGAAGAGTTAACTTGGCTTCAGTGTGCCCATAGGAATTTAGTTGTCTCCTTGTTTTTCTAGATTGGTGTTCAAGCGCTTCTCTCCCCAATCTTTAGGCTTTGATCCTTGAGCGAGGTTGCTCTTCTTTCAAGTTATGGGACCAAGTTCTTTAGTTGGGTGTTTCCTTTTCCATTTTATAGGTGTTTTTTTGTTGTTGGATTGGTCATCTCGTTGAATTCAGTCCCTCCTTCATTTGACTTGAGTGTCACTCTCTACTCAAGAAGTTTCAAGGGAGTCTCGGGGGTTATCTCTTGTATTTGTCTCATTTGAGGTCCCATCTCATTTCTACCTCCTCCTCAAAGGCCTCATTAGATTTTTTGGAAAGGTTGGAGAAGTCTTGGGCTCTATTGATTAAGTTGGTCTCCAATCGCTTGTGTCCTTACCTTACCTCTTATGTGGGCTTGCCTTCAGGGTTTGGTTTCTACTCTTCTTGCAGGGGGGAGTTCTTCTATTTTCGCTCTAAGTTAGAATGTGCAACATAGATCTCTCTGTGAGAGATAGGGTACTAGGAGGGGTCAACCATTTTTTCAACCATGATCCTAGGTGGAGACTTGATGTTTTATGGATAAATGTAATGAGTCTACTACAATGAAAATTTGCAGAATTATTTCTGATACAAAAGAAGAAGAAAATTTTAGTATAAGATTTATTTGTAACTAACATGTTTCTGTATTCAAGCTTCTGTGATCCATAATGAATTAAATGAAGTCTTTTAGTAGAAATCATTATTTAAATATTATTTTTCAAGAACTAGTAATATTTGATTTTAATAAATTAATTTAAATATTATTTTTCAAAAACTAGCCATTTAATATAGCCGTTAGCTATTAATATTTTTAATTAATTAATGAAATAATATCATTATTTAAATAATTTTTCAAAAATTAGTCGTTTAATATAGCCGTTACATATTAATATTTTAATAAATTAATAAACTAATATCATTATTTAAATATTATTTTTCAAGATCTAGTAATATTTGGTTTTAATAAATTAATGAAATAATATCATTATTTAAATATTTTTTTCAAAAACTAACCGTTTAATATAGCCGTTACTTAATAATATTTGTTTTTAATATATTAATAAACTAATATTATAATTTAAGCATTATTGTTCAAATATAGCCGTTACTTGAAATTATGTCTCTACATTGCTCTTTATTTAAGCCTTTGCCATGGTCTGCCTCTTCATCTGGTCCTAATGATGAACCACACTTGTTGGTTCGAAACGCGTCGGCCAAAAAATACTCTCATGTGATTTCTACTGAAAGACTTTGTTTAATTAACATGTTGTTAGGTCCCTATAATACTAGTGTATCCCCCTTATTGTTATTATTATTGTAGCCCCCTATTGTTATTTTTGTGCCCCATAGAAGCCCACTATTGTTATTGTTGTGCCCTTACATTATTATTGTTATGTAGGCTTTGATTATATTGTGACCCCTTAGACTCCTATATATATCAAGGAGGTCTTATCATTTGTATCATCAACGAGTTGTTCATTATGTGATATAAAGTAGTTCCCTCCCTTGAAGAGGCTATTTCTCAAGTCGTTGATCTATCTTTTCTTCTATATTGTGAGCTCGTTGTAACCTTTGGTATCAGAGCTTTGGGTTCTAGGATTTCACTACTTTAAACAGGCCATCTTGGAATTTTTGCTATAATTTTTTTTTCTACGAGGCTTCAGAATCTTAAATTTCGATCACATGGAGCCTAAATCTTGGTGAACTTCATGTAAAACTTTCAGATCTTGGTTCGCTATATTTTCCGAGATATGGTCTGAAGAAGTTAGGGTTTTTGCAGGCTCTAGAATTCATTCTCAAACAAGTGATCCAGGGAAAATCATCATAGCTTTATCTATGAGCATCATATTTGAATTTCGTAAAACTTTTTTGAAATAAAATGGGCTGAAGTTGTTCGTGTATCATTTTCAAGGTCAAAGATAGAAACAATGACACGCGACATTCTATACAAGTTCACTTTATTGAATAAGTCCATAATCAGGCCATTGTGGGAGATTGGGAATAACTTTATCTTGAAGAATAGAATCTTGGTTTGACTTAAGGAATTGGAAATAATAATTAAAGGGATATCACAAGATTAAATTTCAGACCTTCAAGAGACAAAATTACAGAGATACAACCATTTCAATATTGAGCTCCTAAAAGTGAGAAAAAGGTGTGTATTTTTTTAAAAAATGCATAACTTTTGTTTAGAAAAAATAGTTTTAAGTAAGTCCAAGGGAATATTGAAGCATATATATCATTATTTGTTTCTAAAATTCCTCCCCAAAAAAATAATTCTACACCCATTAAGCCCTCAGAAAGCTCTACTATGACAGATGAAGAAGAAGAATTGCAACATGATATATCAAAATTACGGGACCAAGTGCAACAAATTTTGCTCTCGCAAAGAAAACCAAATATGAACTAAAAAAAACATGGAAGGTTTGAAGGATGGATTAAAAGTAGACATGGAAGCTAATATGGATGGTTTGAAGAATTATTTAAATGCAGACACGGAAGGTTTGACAAAATTGCAACAAGAAATGATTCCTAATGGAGAAAAGGTATTCCCAAAAATTCATAATGAGAACAAAAGGAATTTTAATCATGGTTTTAGAGACTCTAACTTTGGATAGAATAACAACCACATTCTAAAGATCGATATGAGGAAGTTTGATGGAAAGGATCTGGTAACATGGATACTATAGATGGAACAATATTTTGATCTCCATGATGCGAAACACACACAAAAGGTAGGCATTATATCTTTATATTTAGAGCCCAATCAATTTGTATGTCATAAATTAATTTGTTCTTGTAAACCACTTGCCACTTGGTCAATTTATACGGAGGAAATGATAGCAAATTATGAGGATACAAAGAGAAATACCTTCTTTAGCCAATTGATAAAAGTAAAAAAAAAGGGTTCAATGGCGGAGGACATTGAGGACTTCCAAAAATTGAATATCAGGGTAACTAATTTTCTAAAGGAGAATAGGATTGATGTATTCATAGGGAATTTAAAATATAACATCCAACATGAGGTTCACCTTTGGGAACCTGATTCATTGGAGAAGGAATTCAGGGTGACAACAAAAGTTGAAAGAAAAAATATGGAAATAAAGAAGCCTACCATTCACAACTATAAAGATGGAAGTGTTGCTGCTCCTAGCCTTCCATAACCTACAAGGTTGGCACCACAAAAATTGGAGGAAAAAGGAGGAAAAGAGATTTGTTACAGTTGTGATAGAAAATTCACTAAAGGTCATAAGTGTGTTGAGAATAAATTATTTTACATAGATTGTGAAGAGAAGGAAGAAAAGGAACAAGAAACATCAAAAGAGGAGGATATACACAAGGAACCGACCCAAAAGAAAGAAGAAATGAATCCAACCATATCTTGTAATGCATTGGAAATAATTACCACTCCTCAAACTCTCAGGATATAAGGACATATCAGGAAGAAAAAGGTAATAGTGTTGATTGATTCGAGTAATACCCATAATTTTATTCATTGTAAGATAGCAAGGGAATTAAATTGCTTCCTATATCCATCACTAGAGTGTCAACTGATGGTTGCAAATGGAGGAAATATAAATTTCTCTAGAAAGTGCCGTAATACGAAGCTAATCACGGGGGAATATGTATTGAATAGTGTTATCATTATGTATTTTTGAGGTTGAGGGAGTAAACACATTGGACAACATCAAACCACTTTTGAAGCTCAGATCTATCCCTGCCAGCTTCAGAGATGGATCTCTCTTTATGATTTAACTTTGTTTTTTAACTTGATCTTAGGCTTATAATTATTCTTGATTGTTTGTTTGACTTTGTTTGATTGGTTTGGTTGGTTGATCTGATCAAATTACTTTCTTTCCATTGGGCTGTGGAGTTAAATAAAGCCAGATATTTCATCAGATGTTTAAAAGAGTAATCACAGGGAAAGCTAGTTACATTTACTGGATCTTTAAAGTGAATAATGAAATGAAGAAGAGGTGTTTTCAGTAATGATCGAAAATCATTTAATAATTTTACGATTAGACTTCAGAAGAAAACATACAGATTGTAAAAACAATCCAAATAAGGTGTTCAATTAACAAATATTATTTTTCACATTTCCTATTTTACAATTAGATTTTCAGATGATTATAATGCAGAGAACAACAGTGAAAACAACAATTACAATAGGAAAAACATCACCAGTAAATTGCTGCACAACATTCCTGTGGAAGTCTTTGTATTAATGACGCTTCAGCAGCATGGAAAATGTACAATGTTCAATAAGAAAAACTACAATGATCATGAACCGAACCTCAATACTTCGAATGAATCAAGTATTTAAACTAAATTTGAAAAGGGATTACAATGAATGCCACATTGACATGGCAATCTACTATTAATTACAAAATAATAGAATTGACTAGTGTGGCCAAAAGAGGTGAATTTGGTGAAGTGATCTGGACGTCTGGCACTGTTTTCGCGGAGAACTGTTGTTGAGTTTCCATGTTTTGGGTGCTGCACTAATGTAGTTGATCTCTTTCTTTAGTCTTTAAATCCACACAATTTATCCCACTGCTCTTCATCTGGGATGGTGATTTTTGTTTCCTTACGGTAGATCTCATCTACCTCAGCATATCGAGAAAATGTGGGTTTTACCATGAAAATATGCTTGATCTCATGTTGAACAAAAATATCATTGCTGATAACTTCAAAGAAATCTCTCCCTGTCATAGAACCTTTAATGTGGGAAAATTTAGCAGTGTCTCTTGCAATGTCTTTAATATTTTTCATATAATATTTCCTGGTCATTAGTTTGTCATTAATTACAAATAAAGAAGGCAGACCCCTATTTGTTAATGACTCAATTCTGCTAAAAAAATTGTTGACTACTATTTCCAAACTGTGACATTTTTATTTAAGCCGCACAATCAAATTTTTCTTTGTAAGAACTTTCTTCACTTCCAAAATTGTCTTTGTCTTGTCATCTACTCCCAAATCATCTAACTCATATCTGTTTTTGGAAATTAGAAACTTGATGATGTTGTTGGCTATAGAAAGCATATCTCCCAACTCATTGTTAATAGTGGAAATTACCTTATTAGCTTTCTCAATCAACTCTTTCTACTCAAATATAATTTGAATACATGGCCAGATTTCATCCATGGCTTCAATAATATTGGTTCATATAATTTCCTTAACTTGACCTAGTGTGTGGCCAATGGAGGATTCAGTTGCAGACTTCTGCCATGCTTCTATCTTCTTTTGAGCTCTCTGTAGCTTTGCTACATGGAAAGTTTCAGTCCTTGCCTTCTGTTCTTGTAGAACTTTAACTTGAGCTTGCAATCTTTTAATTTCTTCTATTTGGAAAGACATATTCTCCACTGCACTTTCCAGCTGATCTGCAATATTCCCTGTGTTTGTTATATAAGATGTAGATGTAGGAATTGCTGTAAGAAGTACAAATTGCAAAGGGACTATCCATTTTGGCAGCTTGCTCCTTTTCTTTGATTATTTTCTCCATCTCTATTTCCATTTGTTTCAACTGTACATTTTGCTCCATGATGAGCTTCATCATGTCTGACTTTTGTGACTCTATTTCTTCAATGCCTTTAGCTAGAGGATATTTTGTGGCTGGTAATTTCAACTGTTTTCTCAATGCTTCTATGTTAGTATTCTTCTTTCTTATGATCTCTTCTACAACATTGATGTTTGAATGATCATATCTTACTTTTATTACCAAGTCCTCCAAATCTTTGATTCTTGTGTCTTTAGCAAGTGAAGGGACTTTCTCCATCTTCAATTGTGACTGAACATTAGCTAAAGTAACCTCCAATTTGGACAAACTCATAGTAGTGTTAGTGAGTGTGGATGAAATCATTTGACTAGTTTGTTTGTGCATCTCCATTTGATCAATGGGATGTATGTCTTTTATATCAAATTCAAATGAAGTTTTTTTGTAATCTAATGCTGCCTTGGGCTGTGGGATCTATGCTTGGAGGAAGGTCATCTGCATTTTTCCTTTCTTAGAGTCAAAGGCTGACAACAGTCTGCTTTGAGAACTGGAAGTCTGCTTCCAGAATTGATTATATGTATTGATCTTCAAAGCTTCATTTCTCACTTTAATCTCCTTGAATATGTCAAACATGTTATTTTCTTTCTCCTATGTGGTAGATGTACTGGTTTTCATGACTTGTTGTTAATCCTGTGAAGCTGTCGAGGTGGTAGGAGAAAGTGTAGTCTGATCACCTACTAGTGAGGAAACAGGTGTCTCTTTGGTGGTGATAATATCCTCTTGATCTGAATCCTTGCTTAGGTTTAGTTTGGAATTGAGCTTGGTCCTCTTCCTGTACATGATTTTGAAGTCTTTGCTGGGAATATTAGTCACTGAAGGTGACTCTTCTTCTCTGTTCCTTTTTCCTATTTTCTCCTGTGTGACAGGAGTCTGTAATGTTGAAGTTGACACCAATTGCTCCTTTGCCTCTTGTAGAGTGTTTTCATTCCATTCTAGTTGGTTCTTGTATCTCTCAATCTCTAGTCTAGATGTATGAAAATAAGTTGTAGATTTGTTCTCTACCCTTAACTTGGAGATGACCCCTAATGGATCATATGACCATGTAAAACTGAGGCTGAATTGCATTTCCTTCGACAATCTATCTGCTTCTTCCCCTGCTGCCCTGTTGTTACAAATGAAAGGTCATATTTGGGTTTTGATCTTGAATTCAGATTTCTTCTTGGTAGACACAAAATGAATCTCATCAACATTGAGCATTTTCTTGATGTATTCAAGGGAAAAAATCCTCATTGGGAGGAATTTTGGCAGTTTTTAAGGAGCGAGTTCACACCCATATATCCTTAGCTCCGTGTAATTTTGGTAAAGATCCCAATCCCCTGTTCTGACTTGGTTTTGGTAACCGCAAAAAATTCGGATTTGTTCACTGATTCTTGGCTCTGGATCACTACTAAGGAGACTGAGTGCTAGATGTACAAACATTTCTACGAATTGTTTGTATGAGTATTCCTTTTGGTCCTTCATTACTAGTGTAGTCCAGAAGATGACTGATTGTTGATTTCCCTCGTCATCCAAATTTTGTAAAGAAAGCTTGAGTTTGTCTCCCTGAAGATACAAAAACATATATACTAACACAGAAGCATATTTAAATACTTCTTCAGTTTGGAATTTGACAAATTGTTCATGGATAGAATATGCAAGGAATTGGTTGAAGTTGAACAAGATGGAAGGCTTGGAATCTGTAGAGAAAATAGAAAGAACACCTATAATAGCCTCATCTACCCACTAATATGAGAAATAACCAAGGAGATAAGAGAGGACTGTAATGATCTGCTTGGCTCTCTCAGGGAAAATGGAGGATGGATAGGGAGGATTTTTCTTGGGTAGTGGGGCATCTTCAATCAAGAAAAGCTCAAGGGTTTTGGCTCTTTTTGCAAAGTCTAGTTTCTGATACAATTCAATGAGTGCTTCATGAGAGAAAGGAGTGGCATTCTCTGTGATAGGAGCATGCATCATTTGGTCTATTGATTGGGTAGTTATAGTGAATAAAATTTCTCCTATAGGGGCAATAATAGCTCTTTGACTGGGTACATAACAAACATGACATTTCTTGATGAATTTTGAGGCACTGTGGGTATGGGGAAAAATTTAATGGGGCAAATTGGTTTCCCACAATCCAATATCGTCAGACATATCAATGAATTTGTTTTCAAGCCAGCAATACATCTCAAATAAATTGAACTCACATAGGGTTTCATGGATTTTTTAATCCCTATTGGCTAGAGGTATATGATGAAAATCAATGGAAGGGTGGATTAGAGGACTTATAGGTTCTTCATGTCCCTTATCTTTAGGAGGCATGATCGGATTAGGCTAAGAATATTGATGGAATCTTAATTATGCAGGTTTATAGGGTGTGGGTATTGAATTGGATTTGAGAAGATAGGAAAACAAAATTAGTGGTTTGAATGGAAATTCACTGGTGTGAATTGGCCAACCTATCACAGGAAAAGGTATTAGTAGAGCGCGGTGTTGGTAACCCGTGAATAGGTGAAAGGAGGAACTTTATAGTTTTCATTCTTCCCATTGATGATGGCACGGGTTCATTATATTAACGGCTAAGTAATTAAATTACTTAACGGGTTGATTTGGAGGGAGTGGATGTGATTGGAAGGAGAAACGAATAGATGAGGTGGAGAGATGAGATTGGTGGGAGTGTAACAGATAGGGTGATGGTTTCATGTGGTGGAGAAAACCATTTTCGGAGGGGGCTTGAGGTGGTTAATGGTTTCGGTTGCAAAAGACCGAGACGACGACATGTTGCTGTGGGTCTGGGCTGTAACACCGCCCATTTCAGAACCCCCCCACCGAAAATAAAGTTCAGATGGTGGGGGGGGGGGGGGGGGGAACATAATATTGGTCGTTGGATGTGAAAAGGTGGGTTCAAATGAGGTGAAAGGTAGCGGTGCTTTATCATGATTCAATGGGCATGTGGTGGGGTAGGGGAATGAATGACATATATAGGAGGAGGAGTGATTTTGGGGTGGCGAACTTAGGAATAATGGAATAACACACCAAATTTCTTTTGATATGACGAACCTTGGAATAAAACCTTTTTCCTTTTACTTTTCTCCTGCGCATGAAAATATCTTTAACATTTGACTTAGGATAAAATTTTCATGCTTTTCCTGAAATCACCGTTATGCTTCTACCTACCCTCTCATTTTTCTAAGCTAACATTTTCTCTTCTTGCTTTGCAAGGTGCATTTAAACTAGCAGACCCATATCACTTTTTTTTTTATGAAAATATAACTTATCCTATCACTTATCTCATCATTGATTCAGATTAAACTGTCGAATCAATTTTATTTCTACTTAGTTACTGATTTACCAAGTTTAAAATGTTTGGTAAATCTGTATTGACTAACTTATTCAAAAAAAATTGAAATGTGTTCAATCATGATTAAACTATATGATTTGAACAAGACTTTAGTCATTGTGGCATTCAAAAACAATTTGCACACAACCTTATTTGATAATGAGCTAAAAGAACTAACTTATCAGTAATGGCATTTAGACTTGCAGAACTTTCCGTATTATTTTCTATTTTTTTTCTTGTGTGGGGTTCTTATTTCCTCCTTTTTTTTTCTTCTTTTACTTTTTTAACATACCCTCTTATATATATATATTTGGAAATCATTTGAATATTGAAAATTATGTACAATATGAAATTACAAATAGAAAATACTCCATCACCTTGAGATCCTATAATTTATAGGACCCTAAAAGTGGCTCCAACTAGGGTTGGCACTTCTCTAAGTGAATTGTCAATAACATATGATCAGTAGCCTTGAGTACTCCATGTCTATAATGTCTTCATTTGATTTCTTTCCCTGTTTTAAGATACTTTTGGTAGCTCATCAATCTAGGATTAGGGCCTTCACTACGGGCTTCAACCTTTTTTAATAAGTTACCCAGTCAAAACCATAAATACTATGATATTTGCAATGAAGTAAGAAAAATATGCAAGCTAATAAAAGTAGTGCTTCAACATCCTGTCATTGACAAGACCTCTAGGTATATCTGCTCCATCTATCTCTTTAAGGAAGAGTGCATTATTTACCTTGAAAGCATAAACAATATATGGCCCTTTCGAAATATTATCAAACTTGCCATGTTTACCTTTGTCCTCTCTCCTAGGATCCCACCTTAAATCATTTTCCATAATGTTAAAGTCATCAACCTTGGTTCTTCTGTCAAAGATCTTTTTAATATTTTCTTGAATAAATCATGTCTTGTTGTATACTTCCTCCCTGGATTACTGTAGCTGAATAGTTTGATTGATCCTTCTCTGTACATCATTGGGTTCAGCTTGCACTTCTTGAATGATCTTCATGACTGGAAGGAGGGATGGAACAACTGCTTCCATTCCATATACCAATTGGTATGGTAACATGCCAATTGATTTTTTAGTAGTAACTTTGTCAGCCCAAAGTGCATTGACCAACTTATTATGCCAAGATTTTTTGTTGTCTTCTAACAGTTTTTTGATGATGTTTACCAAAATTTTATTTGAGGATTCAGCCAACCCATTACCCTGAGGGGAATAAGCTGTTGAATGTCCCAAAGTAATGTGGTATTTATGGAAAATTTCAACCATTTTCTTAGATTTAAAGGCTACAACATTATCAGTGATGAGTTTTCTAAGCCAGCCAAATCTGGAGAGGATATTAGTCTCAAGGAATTTAATAATGACAACTTCAATGGTAGCTCTGGAAGGGGTGACCTCTATCCATTTGGTAAAGTAGTCAGTGGCTATAAGAATCAACTTATGTTGGGTAGAGGAAGGGGGATGAATTTCACCAATGAAGTCCAATCCCCATTGCTAGAAGGGGCTTTCATCAGAGATAGGCTTTAATGGCAAGGGAAACAATTTTCACTTTCCCTCAGAAATTTGGCATTTATGGCATGAGGTGACTTTTTGGTGAATGCCAGAGAAAAAAGTAAGCCAACAGAAACCAACTCTAAGGATTTTATTGGCAGTGGTTTTCCAATAAAGATGTCCACCGCAATCTCCTTCATGGAATTCCTGCATAACTTTTTCTGCATCATCCTTTAACAAGCATTTAAGTAAAATACCCCCAACATCTTTCCAATACAAAACATTTTCTATAATGAAAAATTTAACTGCTTTTAACTTGAGAAATCTTGCCTTTGTTTTTGTGAAACCAGGAGGAGCATTTAAATTAAATAAGACATAAAGAAAGTCTGCATACCAGGGTGAGTTCAGAAATGCCTCATCAATTTGTGGAGTCGCTTGTTCCTCTTGATTATCTAATGAATCAACCAAGTTAATGTCTAATGCATGGAAATTTGACTCAGCCATTAATTTGGCTAGTCCCTGACCTTTGATTAACTTGATGGGCTTGATTTGTTAGTCATACTCAAGAATGACATCAACCCATTTGCCTCTTTTTCCATCAGGTCCATTCTGCGTCAAAATGTCTTTGACTAATGAATTAGGTACATAAGCAATAATATGGGAATTTAAAATATATACTCTAAAATATTTTATTTCTCTAACCAATGCAAAGGTCTATTTTTCCATAATGTTGTATTTCAAAGATTCATCTCTTAAATCTTTACTAAAGAATGAAATAGGTTTCTCAAAACCTTCATTTCTTTTCTGTAGTAAGACTGCTGCAATAGTGTGTTCAGAAGCAAAAGAGAAGATTATGAAATCTTTTGTAAAATCTAGGCTAATCAACACTAGTGCTTTGGTCAGTGTCTTCTTAAATAAGTCAAAGGATTGTCTAGCCTCAATATTCCACTTGATTTCTGAATTCTTTTTTAAGCATGTTTGTTATGTTTCTGAGAAGTTATGCAAGGTTAGGAATGAATTTCCTTAGGAAATTTATTTTTCTAGTAAAAGATTGAAGCTATTTGATGTTTCTTGGATGAATGATTTTTAATATTGCTTCAATTCTACTGGGATCAATCCTAATCCCATCCTTGGAAATAATGTGACCAAGAAGTTTTCCTTCCTCAAGGCCAAACAATGTCTTCTTAGGATTTAGTGAGATGCCAAACCATCTACATTTTTCAAAAACTCTTCTTAGATGAGATAAATGTTCCTCATCAGTTTAGAATAGACAGTAATGTCATCTAGATAAATCACAATAAAATTACCAATTTCATCAGCAAAGGCAATATCCATTTCTCTTTGGAAGGTGGCTCCAACATTCATTGACCCAAAGGGAATTTTCACATACATGAAAGTTCCCCATGGAGTAGTGAAGGTAGTTTTATCCTGATCATCAAGATGCACTAAGACTTGGTTATAGCCTGAGAAACCATCTAATAAGGAAATTCTACTAGACCCTACTACCGTTTGCAATATATGGTCCATTTTAGGTAAGGGGTAGTTGTCTTTAAGGGATACCTTATTAGGATTTCTGAAATCAATACACAATCTGGTTTCTCCTGTTTTGTTTCTAGTAGGCACAATGTTAGACACCCATTTAGAGTATCTGAGAGGAAGTATGATTTTAGAATCATACATCCCTTTTACTTCTTTCTCAACAAAAGGAATTAAGACAGGATTTATCCTACAAAGTTTTTGTTTTAATGGTTTTTGATCTTCCTTGATTGGGATTTTATGTTGTATGATACTAGTGTCATATGCTTTTAGGTCCTCATAGCTCTAGGAAAAGACATCTACGAGCTCTTTGAAAATGTCTATGTATCGTTGTTTTGTGACAATAGGAAGTGATTTTGAGAGTTTTATCATTTTAGGAATTTTAGGATTCTCCTCACTAACTATAATTCATTCTTCTATGCTGGCCCTGGTGGGTTCTATTTTTGGCTTTTTTCTACATCATTAAAATAAAAAAGTTCTTCTAATGGAACTAGACCCCTAGGCAGAACATTATCCTTAAGCTCTATTACTTCAAATTCTTCTTTTTCTGGATATATTTCACGCAATTCTATTTTATGTACAACTTTATTAACTGGAATATTTACATCAGAATCATCAAACTGTTTATCTACACTAACATATTCAACAATATGATTTTCTACTTCACACTCTAAATCTATGCTACTGTCTTCATACTCATCCTTGGATTGCAAAAATTTTTCAATCTGCTTATCACTTCCAAATACCTGCCAATGTCTCATATTATCAGGTATAGTTGGATGGTGTTTAACTTCCACTTTATATTGTCTATTGGAATGAGGCATTTTGCATGTGCTAGCTGAAAAAACGAAACCATTAGCCAAGACATTATGATTTCTGGGAATGACGGCAAGATCATATTCTACAAAAGTTCTTAGAAATTCAAGCACAGTGTTCTTGTAGGTTCTCAACCTAGGATGTTTTGCATCATACTCTCCCTTGATCTGTCTTATAATTAATTCAGAATCCCCATGAACAGAAATTCTTTTAGCACCTAATCCCTTCAATAATTGCAACCCTAAGAGAAGTGCCTCATATTTTGCTATATTATTGGTGCAATGAAAGTTGAGTTTATAGGAATGACCTTCTACATGATTTTTCCCTGAATTGGACACCCAAACACCCACCCTTGAACTTTCTTTTCTACAAAAGCCATCAAAGCTCATGTTCCAAAAAGGTTCAGTTTCATTGTTTTGTTGCACAATTTGTATTTTATGTTCATGTTTCTCATCAATATCATTTTTTGCCTTAATAACATGTGCATCAATGTCTCCATCATTATAAAGAATGAAAGAGTCAAGGTCGGAATGAATAGAGTAAAGAGGATAGTTATGTGGTTTGTCTTGACTACTCACCATATACTTCATTAAAGTTTCCCTATACAATCTTCTTTGTTGACTAAACACTAGTATAGTAGCGTAAGTCATATCAATTTGTAGGGTTCCTTGTAATTTCCCCCCCTATGAGCGTGACAACAACATGCCATACTTAGGGGGAATGTTTGCAACCACTATATCCATCACTAGACTTTTAGAAGGGATTTGGGCTAAAGTAACACATAGGTCTTTGATAATACCTAGGCATCTAACTTTACTAGAATCAAAGGAGTACAAGTCTTTGTAGGGTCTAGTAATGTCAAGTCCTAGTCTCTCCATCACAATCTTAGGCATTAAATTATGGGATGCACTTGAATCTAGCATAACATTATGGAGAATTTTATCATGAATATTCAAACTGACATAAAATGGAGGGACCCCTCCTTCTTGTGGTTTGCCTTCAACTTCTGGCCCAAATATGAGTTCAGGCTGATCATCATTCAAATTTACCAAGTCAGTGTTTTCCCCAATGTTTAATGCTTTCATGACCTGAGTTCTGTATACATTTTTGTTCATTAATTCAATTAAGGGGATAGAAATTTTTAGCTTGGATAGTTCATTTTCAATACTGAATGGTGTTTGATTCTTAATAAGATTTGAAAAATTGGACTTATCAACAACTATTTTTGTGGCAACTTCTGTTTGCTGACTGGTAGAAGGGAAATCAGTTTGAGTAGTTCTGGAAGGAGTATCAATCGTCTTTTTAGTAGAAGCTTCTGATGGGTTCTTTCCAAGATTTTCAATGGTTTTCTTAGGAGGATTTTCTGTTATTTTCTTGGAATCAGAATCAGAGACCTTTTTGAAAGGATTTTCAGCATTTTTTTTTATAGTATCTTGATTTTTCTTAATTTTAAGATTATACTCCCTATGTACTTCCATTATGGCATTTTCAAACCCTTGTTTCTATTCATCTGACTCTTCTGAATCTAAGTCATCCTTGGCTATGAGAAAACGTTCTTGCTCCTCTTGAGTGATGAAAATTGTTTCATCATCATTTATCCCCAACAAATTTATTTGATTATCATCCAAATCTTCCACAATATTCCCCTCATCATCTGTGTGATTTTCCTAAAAAGGAGGCCGAACCTATTGGTCTAGACCATTTTGTTCTCTTTGTTTAATTTGGGGAACATTCCTTCTAAAGTTTTGGTTTCTAGTTTGTGGGAAATTTTGGTTTTCTCTTGCTTGAGTTTGGTCATTAATGTTCACTCTTTGCATCATTTGATTGAATACTCTGACTAAGTTATCAATCTTATGATCAACAACAGAAGTAGAAGGTTCCTCTTTTATGGTTACTCTGCATTCAGACTTCAGTTTGGATTTTTTGGCCTGGATGTTAGCTTCAACTTTAATTGCATTTTCTTGCATTTATTCCAAAGTTGTCGAGTCTCTCTCTCTAAGTTGATATTCCATATCTACATCGAAACCATCTGGAAAATCAATTAGAGCTAGACCAGGGGAGGGCTTAATGTCTTGTGGAATTGCGTTGTAAACAGTATTAAACCATTCACAATATTCTTCCACACTTTCATTTGGTTTTGTTTTCAGTCTTTTATATTTATTTAGGAGTTGAAGTGGATTCTTCTTGATCTACCATCTAGCTAAAAATGTTTGATGGAAAGCATAAAGGTTGGATATACTTCCTACAGGTAAACCCCTAAACCATTTCTTGACATCACCTCCTAAGCTGTGGGCAAACAATCTCATTTTAACATCATCTTCATCTACTTCTTGGAGGTCAAACACATCGTTCATCTTATCTACATGCTGCTGAGTAGTATAAGCACAATTATTATCAAAGGTCACAATTTTGGACGAGTAATCTGCAGACATAGAATTTAACTGGCCTGGTAACACCAAGGGTGCATACCTTCCTGCCATAATTGTCCTGGTAGATTGACTAGAGGATGGACCTAAAGGAGGTGCAATTTTGATAACTACAAGGATAGTAGGTATAGTTGTATGAGAGATCACAGTTAGGGAAGTTGAAACTATGGAATGAGTAGGACTGGGAGGCTGTAGATGTACAGACTAAGAAGACTGACTCGAAAAAGAGGCTATTGCAATAGTTAAAGCAGAAAATTCACAGACTACTGAATAAAAGCTTCTTCAATAGATCGGTCCAACACTAAAACTAGGCCTTGTAATTTGTTAAATTGATATAAAGATTCAAGATCAAGATCTGTTTCAAGGACTTGCGTTTGGGGTACATATGGTTGTAGTATGGCTTTATCTATGACAGTTTGATCTACAAAAGCCTCATACTTTGATCTAAAAAAACTTTGCTGGAAAGGTAAATCAAATTCTATATCTTGTAAAGTTTCAAATTTCTCTGGGAGAGAATTAGACCTTGACAAAGGAATATTCTCAGGGAGAGAATTGAATCTAGACAAAGGACTATTACTACCTTGACTCTCGGTAAAGCTTTTCTTTCTCACCAGTTTCTTAGGGTCATATACAATTTCAGTAGGGTTGGGATCAGGGTGAGATCTAGTGTAAATTATTTTGGGAGCTAGGGCTATGAAAAATCATCACACAAAAAATAAAAATCAGAATCAATGATACAATAAATATATAACAAATAACAACCTCAAATCATGTATTTCATAAAGATACAACAGTTGTTTATTGAAATACTAATTTTAAACCGAGGAATAATAATGTTTTGGATTAAAATGTATTCTTCCCCAATATGGTCGCCACTATGTTATGGTTCCGTATTTTTGAGGTTAAGGGAGGAAACACATTGGACAACATCAAACCACTTTTGAAGCTAGGATCTAGCCTTGCCAGCTTCAAAGAGGGATCTCTCTTTATGATTTAACTTTGTTTTTTAACTTGATCTTAGGCTAGTTATAATTATGATTGATTATTTGTTTGAATTTGGTTGATTGGTTTGGTTGGTTGATCTGATCAAATTACTTTCTTTCCATTGGGCTATGGAGTCAAATAAAGCCGGATATTGCATCAAATGTTTAAAAGAGTAATCACAAGGAAAGCTAGTTACATTTACTGGATCTTTAAAGTGAATAATGAAATGAAGAAGAGGTATTTTCAGTAATGATCGAAAAATCATTTAAGAATTTTACGATCAAACTTTAGGAGAAAAACATACATATTGTAAAAATAGTCCAAATAAGGTGTTCAATTAACAAATCTTATTTTTCACATTTCTTGTTTTACAATTAGATTTTCAAATGATTATAATGGAGAGAACAACAGTGAAAACAACAATTACAATAGGAAAAACATCACCAGTAAATTGCAACAAAAGAATCTTGTGAAAGTCTTTGTGTTAATGACGCCCCAAACAGCGTGGAAAAAGTACAATGTTCAATAAGAAAAACTACAATGATCAGGAACTGACCCTCAATACTTCGAATGAATGAAGTATTTAAAATAAATTTCCAAAAGGATTACAATGAATGCCGCATTGACATGGAAATCTATTATTAATTACAAAATAACAGAATTGACTAGTGTGACCAAAAGAGGTGAATTTGGTGAAGTGATTTGGACGTCTGGCACTGTTTTCGCAGAGAACAGTTGCTGAGTTGCCATGTTTTGGGTGTTGCGTTGATGTAGCTGATATCTTTATTTACACTTGAAATCCGCACAATTTATCCCACTACTCTTCATCTGGGATGGTGATTTTTGTTGCCTTATAGTAGATCTCATCTACCTCGGTAAATCGAGAAAATGTGGGTTTTACCATGAAAATATGCTTTATCTCATGCTAAATGAAAATATCGTTGTTGATAACTTCAAAGAAAGCTCTCCCTGTCATAGAACCTTTAATGTGGGAAAATTTAGCAGTGTCCTTTGCAATGTATTTAAGCTTCTTCATATAATCTTCCCTGGTCATCAATTTTTCATTAATTACAAATAAAGAAGGCAGGCCCCTATTTGTTAATGACTCAATTCTGCTAAAAAATCTGTTGATTGTTATTTCTAAACTGTGACATTTTTCTTTAAGCTGCACAATAAATTTTTTCTTTGTAAGAACTTTCTTCACTTCCAAAATTGTCTTTGTCCTGTCATCTACTCCCAAATCATCTAACTCATATATGTTTTCGGAATTTAGAAACTTGATGATGTTGTTGGTGTTGGAAATAATACTGAGAGGGGGGGGGGGGGGGGGGGGGGTGAATCAATATTATCAAGACAAATATTTCCTTTTTCAACTTCAGATAATATACGCTACTTAAGTTAATAAAAACCGCGTATATACACAACTTCAGATAAGGAAAACCGCGTATATAAAGGAGACTTATAATTTGATTTATCTTTCAGATGTCAGTTATTAATCTGTGAATCAGAAGCAAATAAACAGTACTAGAACCAGTGAAACAGAGCAGAAGACAGTCACACACATGAACACAAGATATAAGGAGGAAACCCAATGTGGGTGAAAACCCCCTGCTGCAATTCGTCTCTATCTTCTTTTTAATTAGAAAATTCTCTTTACAATGTTTTGCACTGGTGCAGTCTTTACCAGTACACAGGCTACAACCTGCAGAGAGCTACAACTCTCTCTCGTTCTCCAGCTTTCTTGGAAGGGAGCTCCAACCCCCTTAGTTCTTGTACTAGCTTTAGATACTAGTACGCAGGCTCCTACCTGCAGAAGGCTGCAACCTTCTCTCTGCTTTCAAGGACCTCGTTTCATTAATTTTCAGACTGGATCCACAAGTAATATCAATCAAACATCAAGTATTTCTGCATCAACCAAATCCTTTTCACCAATCAAAAACTGAATCAGATAAACACTTCTCTGTCAGTTGTACCCAGAACAAAGTAACTGTAATCAAACACCAATTCTGAACCCAAAATACTGTAGCAATAAAACAGAAGCAGCTAGAACATAAATCAAGATATGTACGCTACTTCACTATTCATCAATCTGCGTGTATACGCTTCTGTACCACAACCAACCTGCGTATACGCTTCTTTCATTCACAGAAAAAGCGTGTATACGCACCTGTACTTCACTGAACCTGCGTACAGATCTATAAAGGATAATTTATTCTTTTAAACATTTAGACATTAGTTAAACCAGATTTATAGATCAAGAGTGCACCACATATAACAGATCAAAATCATACAGAGATACCAATGTTCAAGCCTTGAGATTTTGATCCATCAATAGTCCTTATCCTTCTTGCGCTCAGGTTCCTCCTTCATTCAGATCTAGATCTGCACCATAACCTAATCACCAATATTCCATATCTAGCACGATATCAGATATTCAATAAATCAGATGATCCTTTGCCACATGATCTCCTTCCTCTTTTATAGTTTTAGCCCTTTCACAATACCACGGTCCAAAACCATAATAAACCAATATCAAGGGCAAAAAACCTGGGGTCAACACTTCTGACGAGATACCATAGTCCAAAACCATAGGTTCAAATTCCAAGGACTAACAACCATGGACCAAAAATAAGTTTCCCACCATGTACGTGCTTTTCTGTGCATAAAAGTGCGTGTATACACATACGCGACTTCTGAACATATAACTCGCGTGTATACGCGTCTTCAGCAAGGTGAACCTGCGTATACAAGATTTCCTTCATTCTGAGCACCTGAACTAAGATCTGTCACCAAAGTGAGTTGCCATCAAGGACAACACCTGTGCCATAGCGCCACACCGGTGCCAAAATGCCAACAATCTCCCCCTTTGGACTTGATGGCAATCCCAAGATCCTCAAAGTAATTCTCCCCCTTTGTCATCAAGGGGGCTGTGCTCCCCCTGAGTACATGCTGATATCTCTGCTCTGCTGTGCTGAACATGCTCCCCCTGACTGTAGGCAAGATCTGCAAAAAGGTGTTCTTCAAGAAGAACCATGAATTATACATCATAAAAGACCTTCCTATCACCAAAAGACTCAATACATACAACCATCACCCAACCAAGTGGGGATACATCAGAAATTTACATATGACAACCAATTGCATCAATCATCCCAGGCATAGTGGGGAAACCAAAATAGGCTGTTACATGACCTTGATAAAAAAAGACATACATGACATAGAGAGGAAATATCAAGGCTATGCAAATCACCAATAACTACTATCAGCAGCATCTGACAATCACTGTATATATCAGCAACCATGTTCCCCTTCAGTTCTTCTTTCTGCATCTGATCCACCTGAACCAAAAACAGCTTGAGTACTAGAACCAAGAGCTTCTAAGGTAATGCCAACAATGCATTATTAGAAGATTATCTGCTCCCCCTAAACCTGTGCCTGATGGTCTCTGACAAACCCATATCAGACTCTCTTCAACCAGAGTCTGTCCTTGCTGATTTTCTTCAGAACTCCATATACGTGACTGCACCTACATAATCGGCGTATGTACGCGGATTCCCTTCATCCAACTCACGTACACCAACTTTTCTTTGAAACAGACAAGCTTCAACAGCAGGATGAAGCATCAACTACTCCCAGCTTCTGTCTGAGATATTCAAAAGTTTCCCTGGGTAGTGGTTTGGTGAGGATATCAGCAATTTGTTCCTTAGAAGGAACATACTCCAACTTGAATTTTTGCTCAAGCACTTGTTCCCGAAGAAAGTGCTATTTGATAGGTATGTGCTTGGTCTTTGAATGCATGACAGGATTCTTTGAAATGCTTATTGCACTTGTATTATCACATAAGATAGAGACAGGTGGAGTACAAGTGATTTGAAAATCCTGCAAGGTTTGCATCATCCAAAGAAGTTGAGTGCAACAAGATGCAGCAGCCACATATTCTGCTTCAGCTATAGATAAAGCAATCGAACTCTATTTCTTGCTGAACTAAGATACTAATCTGGAACCCATAAAGAATGCACCACCACTTGTGCTCTTCCTGTCATCCACGCTTCCGGCCCAATCTGCATCTGTGTAAGCATGAAGTGTGAGATCTGTATCTCTAGGGTACCATAAGCCATAGTTTTGAGTTCCTTGAAGGTACTCGAAGATTCTCTTGACTGCCTGAAGATGAGTTTCCTTTGGATTTGCCTGAAATCTTCCAACTATTCCCACTGCATGCATGATGTCTAGTTGGGTACCTGTCAAATAAAGTAGACTTCCAATCATAGATCTATAGGTTGGTTGATGCACTACTGCCAATTCATCATTTGCACTGAGGCTGCATCCTGTAACCATGGGGGTACATACTGGTTTTGAATCTTCCATGCCATACTTCTTTAGAATCTGCTTGAGGTACTTGGTTTGAGACAAGAAGATACCGCCTTCATTTTATTGGATTTGCAATCCAAGAAAGTATGTCAGTTCTCCAAGCAAGGACATTTCGAATTCTTTCTGCATCACCAAGGCAAAGCTTTGACTCATAGCTTCTTCATTTCTTCCAAAGATAATATCATCTACATACACAACAAGTATTAGCAATTTGTTATTTTCAATTTTTATATAAAGATTGCTATCTGCTGATCCTTTTGAAAAACCTTGTTGATGAAGGTATTTATCCAAACGATAGTACCAAGCCCTTGGAGCTTGTTTAAGCCCATAGAGAGCCTTTTTAAGTCTGCATACAAGATTTGGATCATTCCCAAGGACGAAACCATCTAGTTGCTCGATGTATACTTCTTCTTCTAAGTCTCCATTTAGAAAGGCTGACTTCACGTCCATTTGAAATACTTTGAACTTCTGAAAGTTTGAGAGAGCAAGGAACATTCGAATGGCTTCAAGTCTAGCAACAGGAGCAAAAGTTTCTTCAAAGTCTATTCCTTCTTGTTGAGCATACCCTTTACAAACAAGCTTGGCCTTGTTTCTAATAACTCCCCCATTTTCATTCAACTTGTTCTTGAAGATCCATTTTGTTCCTATGACATTCTTATCTTTTGGTCTAGGAACCAACTCCCAAGTGTTGTTCTTTTCAATTTGCTCAAGTTCTTCATCCATTGCCTTGACCCAACATTCATCTTTGCATGCATCTTTTACATTTTGTGGTTCAGTGGAGGAGAGTAATGCCAAATAGCTTGAGGCTTCTGCAATTGTTCTTCTAGTTTGTACACCTGCTTCTTTCTGCCCCAAAATCTGAGATTCTGGATGATTCTTCTCAACGTACCTGGATGGAGTCTTCTCTTCTATCCTTGTCTGTCCCTCTAGTGCCTCTTGAGGTTCTTCTTCATCATTTGTCTGATTTGGAGAGTATTCTTCATCCTCATCGATATCTTCATGATTTACTTGCCTAGGGATGTATCCTTTTTCATCAACCACTACATCAATGCTGTCAACAATTCTTCCAAGTCTTTTATTGTAACACTTCTATGCTTTATTGTGAAGAGAATAACCAAGGATAATGCCTTCATCTGCTCTAGGTTCAAGTTTTCCAAGCTGCTCATCAGTATTCTTAATATTGCATTTTCTCCCAAAAATTTTGAAATGCTTTACTGAAGGAGTCTCACCATACCAGAGCTCATGAGGAGTTTGAGTGCTGTTTACTCGGACATTTGTTTTGTTTAGAATAACAACTGCAGCATATGTAGCTTCACCCCAGAAGGTTGCAGGAGTTCTAGACTCATCAAGCATAGCACGAGCCATTTGTTGGACTGTTCTGTTCATCCTTTCCACCACTCCATTTTGCTGAGGAGTCCTAGCTGTAGAGAATTCCCTTCTTATTCCATGTTCTTCACAGAAATCGAAAAATTCATTTGAGGTAAACTCCCCACCTCTGTCGGACCTAAGGCACTTAATTTTGTAATCTGATTCATTTTCAGCTAAGTCTTTGAAGGATTTGAATTTTTCGAATGCTTCGTCTTTGTGCTTCATAAGTCCTAACCAAACAAACCTGGAGAAGTCGCCAATGAATAATATCAAGTATTCTTCTCCTCGAGGTGACCTTGTCCTAAATGGACCACATACATCTGTATGGACTAGCTCAAGAGGCCTGCTAGCTGATCCTTCCTTCTCAGGAAAGTTAGTTCTGGTTTGCTTACGAAACTGACATGATTTACATATGGTGTTGTCTGGTATTTTGATATTTGGAAGACCACGAACTGCCTGGTATTTGCATGCTTTCCTTATTTGAGAAAAGCTTAGATGCCCTAACCTCTGGTGCCATAACCAGTGTTCATCATCCTTGCTCAAATAGCATTGTTGTTGTCCTTCTTCAAATATGTATAGATTATTTGGAGTTCTTCTGCCTTTGATCACTGTTTTTCCTATATCAAGATCACGAACACTACATCCATTTGATCAAAATATTACTTCGGTTCCTTGATCGCACATCCGACTAACACTTAGTAGATTATGCTTCAAGCCATCAACATACAAAACAATTCCAGCTTTGACCTTTTCTTTCAACTGAGCAGTGCCTTTTCCTTTTATGGCTGCAGGGTATCATTTCCAAAAGACACCTTCTTTCCCTCTTCTAATGCAGTATATGATTCAAGTTTTTCTTTATCCCCTGTCATATGCTTCGAACATCCGCTTTCGATATACCATAGATTTTCCTGTCCTTCTACATAGAAAGTTATCCCACATCTTTCAGGTTGTGGTTCCTTCATTCTCCATGTTCTCGCACTTGAGGTATGTTCCTTCTGAGTTGTCTTCCAAAACCTGCTCTTGCATTCATAATCTTCATGACCAAATTTATTACAAATAGAACATTCAACTTCATTTTCAAGGGCCGAAAAGTTGTTATAAGTCCTTTTCATGATTCCAGTCATATTCCTTTGTTTTTGAGCTTCTCTAGTCATGATTGTGTTATAGGCAACACATTGAGCTGCTTTGTGACCAAAATTATGGCAAGAGAAACATTGGCCATTGAAGAAACTCCTGCGATTCTCAAATCTATCATCCAACCGAATGTAGTTTCTACTGACATCCATTCTTGAGGCAAATTGGGAAGATTTTACCTGTGGCTGATTGTAGCTTCTGTTTGTCCTTAAGGTAGCTTGTCCCTGATTTTCTTGATAGTATTTATTCGTTCTTGAGGTAAATTGTCCCTGATTTACCTGATGATTTCTATTAGGCCTTTGCTCGCTCCTCCTTGCTGCATCAAGATAACTTTTGGAGGTAGAAGCTTGAGATGTCTCTCCATTATATCCCAGACCTATCTTGATTAGTGGAGAACACTGCACATTGATAATCTCATCCAGAGTTTCAGATCCTTTAACAAATTTAAGATTAATAGCTTTTGTTTTCTCAATCTCCTTTCTAAGACAAACAATTTCACATTCCGATTTTTCAAGATGTTTTTCCCTTTCAGCCAGTTGACATTGTAGAGAATCAATAATTGCATTTTTCTCTTCTAAGCAGATTTTGAGATTAGTCATCTCTTCACAAAAACCTTCTACATCTATAGCATCCATGTAGTCATCATCTTCAAAAGCCATTAAAAGTTTATATTCATTACCTCATTCATATTCGTCACTATTTGACAGACCATCACTATCTTCATGAGTGTAATAGCTTTTCTTATTTTCATTCTGTTTCTTGTTCCATCTAACAGGTTCCTTTCCCTTGTCAATCTTATCCTTATGAGGACATTTGGCAGCATAGTGACCTACTCTTCCACAAGCAAAGCACTTGAAAGGTAACTTACCTCGGAATCGTCCAGCACCCCTTTGAAGATTTTTGACAAAATTTGATTCTTCTTCTTCTTCTGACACGTGTCCTGATTCATAGTATTCTCCTTTGCCTGAAGCCTTGAAGGCAGCTTCTCTCCTGTCTGATGGACCTCCTTTCCTCATTTCATAAGCAGTAAGAATTCCGTGCAGTTGTGACATTTTAAGACTTTGTAGATTCTCCTTTTCTTCTATTGCAGAAACTTTAGATTCAAACCTAGGTGACAAAGATCTTAGAATTTTTTCAACCACAACAGCCTCTTTCATTTCTTCTCCCAAGTTTTTCATACAATTAACAATCTCATCTACACGAAGAAAATAGTTAGCCACACTTTCATCATTATACATCTTGAGATTTTCATACTGAATCCTAAGGGTTTGAAGTTTTTCTCGTTTTACCTGATCATCTCCTTCATAGCTTAGGACAATCTTGTCCCATATTTCTTTTACTGATTTTAACTGCATAACTTTCACGAATTCTGATTGAGATAGACATCCTAGAAGAGTATTGACCGCCTTTGCATTTGTTTCATATTTCTTCTTCTCAGCTGGATCTGTAGGGGTAGCTGATGGAAAAGTATACCCTGTTTCTATGATGTCCCAGACTTCTGTACCCAGAGATTGAAGATAGGCAGTAACTCTTACCTTCCAATATACGAAGTTTGTCCCATCAAAAACCGGTGGCCTGATTGATGCTTCCCTCTCGTAGTTGCTCATGATGAAAAACCTTCCTTCAAGTGATCAAGCTTCTTCAGAAGGACCTGCTCCGATACCAATTGTTGGAAATAATACTGAGAGGGGGGGGGTGAATCAGTATTATCAAGACAAATATTTCCTTTTTCAACTTCAGATAATATACGCTACTTAAGTTAATAAAAACCGCGTATATACGCAACTTCAGATAACGAAAACCGCGTATATAAAGCAGACTTATAATTTGATTTATCTTTTAGATGTCAGTTATTAACCTGTGAATCAGAAGAAAATAAACAGTACTAGAACCAGTGAAACAGAGCAGAAGACAGTCACACACATGAACACAAGATATAAGGAGGAAACCCAATGTGGGTGAAAACCCCCTGCTACAATTCGTCTCTATCTTCTTTTTAATTAGAAACGTCTCTTTACAATGTTTTGCACTGGTGCAGTCTTTACAAGTACGCAAGCTGCAACCTGCAAAGAGCTACAACTCTCTCTCGTTCTCCAGCTTTCTTGGAAGGGAGCTCCAACCCCCTTAGTTCTTGTATTAGCTTGAGATACTAGTACGTAGGCTCCTACCTGTAGAAGGTTGCAACCTTCTCTCTGCTTTCAGGGACCTCGTTTCATTAATTTTCAGACTGGATCCACAAGTAATATCAATCAAACATCAAGTATTTCTGCATCAACCAAACCCTTTTCACCAATCAAAAACCGAATAAGATAAACACTTCTCTGTCAGCTGTACCCAGAACACAGTAACTGTAATCAAACACCAATTCTTAACCCAGAATACTGTAGCAATAAAACATAAGCAGCTAGAACATAAATCAAGATATGTACACTACTTCACTATTCATCAATCTGTGTGTATACGCTTCTGTACCACAACCAACCTGCGTATACGCTTCTTTCATTCACAGAAAAAGCGTGTATACGCACCTGAACTTCACTGAACCTGCATACAGATCTATAAAGGATAATTTATTCTTTTAAACATTCAGACATTAGTTAACCCATATTTATAGATCAAGAGTGCGCCACATATAAAATATCAAAATCATATAGAGATACCAATGTTCAAGCCTTGAGATTTTGATCCATCAATAGTCCTTATCCTTCTTGCGCTCAGGTTCCTCCTTCATTCAGATCTAGATCTGCACCATAACCCAATCACCAGTATTCCAGATCTAGCACGATATCAGATATTCAATAAATCAGATGATCCTTTGCCACATGATCTCCTTCCTCTTTTATAGTTTTAGCCCTTCCACAATACCACGGTCCAAAACCATAATAAACCAATACCAAGGGCCAAAAACCTAGGGTCAACACTTCTGACGAGATACCATGGTCCAAAACCATAGGTTCAAATTCCAAGGACTAACAACCACGGACCAAAAATAAGTTTCCCACCATGTACGCGCTTTTCTGTGCATAAAAGTGCGTGTATACGCATACGCGACTTCTGAACGTATAACCCGTGTGTATACACGTCTTCGGTGTAGAAATTTTGAATAATATGACACATATTCAACAGAGATTATCCTGATCATACAATTTAAGCGGAACATGTATAATACATAATCTCCTCTACGTTGATCATCAAATTACAGAAGCAGAAACATCCACAGGCACACATAGAAGCATCAATCAAACTCATAAACACAGTATGTATCCCGGGGAAAGCATCTCGCTAAAAACCCCACACTATCTGTATATTATATTGATTGAATCATGTAACAATACAAAGCATAATACTTCTCACAAGTATCTCCACCTGTTACACACAATACAGCTCAGATTTGATCTCCAAATCTCTCCCGCTGCTTGCCTGCCTCCACTGCTCAAACCTGCTCGAGAACTGATGAGAATAGCTTCCCAAACTCGATTTTACACTGCAAAATAGTCACCCACACTATGTTGGACGTGAGCAACAGCTATAATATCATGAAGATACGTGAGCAAACTCATTGGCATACTCAATCCTTTGATTGTGCAAATCATCATGCACAGCTATAGTCACAACTGATAGCAATCTGATCCTCTAACACCTGTCCCTGCTGAACTGAACATGCACTGACATGCAACTGAGTTATCTGATGTATTCTATAGTTGCATTATGAGTTAATAACTTGTGAATTAATTAATAACTAATTCACCCAACTCATCTTTAGTCTATTGATCAGTTAGACTAAATACAACCAGTTTAACAAAGCTAAACTGAACACAACTCCATCAACTGTACCTCCAGTCCACTAAACTCAACTCACTTGAGTTCTAACTGAAGTCATGCATGCAACAACTCAACTGACTCATAAGAAAAACGAATTTCCTTCTGACAGCTGCATGTGCCACTTCCGTAGCTCAAACTGAAGTGCTCCAAGAGAATAAGATTAAGTTTATAGTCCAAATATTATTGTGAGATAATAATATTTGACTTTTCTATTTTTGACTTTGATCACTCACACTGTGATCACTCACACTGTAATCACTCACACTGTGATCACTCACACTTTCATCAAAAATAGAAGTCCATCTATTTTTCCCAACTTGATCAATCATCCATAGACATGATCCATATGTCTAAAAATAGACATAGTCTAAAAATAGACTTGCGCCAAAAATAGCCTGCGGGCCCACTTAGTGAAGGCGACTCTTTTCACTAAGCTCCATCATCTTGTTGCACTCTCAACAAGCATTTCTTGTTGCACACTTTTCAACATTCGGCAAGGTGAACTGCGTATACAAGATTTCCTTCATTCTGAGCGCCTGAACTGAGATCTGTCACCAACGTGAGTTGCCATCAAGGACAACACCTGTGCCATAGCGCCACACCAGTGCCAAAATGCCCACAGTTGGTTGTAGCAAGCATATATCCCAACTCATTGTTAATAGTGGGAATGGCCTTATTAGATTTCTCAATCAACTCTTTCTACTCAAATATAATCTGAATACATGGCCATATTTCATCCATGGCTTCAATAATATTGGTCCATATAATTTCCTTAACTTGACCTAGTGTGTGGCCAACGGAGGATTCATTTGTGGAATTCTGTCATGCTTCTATCTACTTTTGAGCTCTCTATATCTCTACTGCATGAAAAGTTTCAATCCTTGGCTTCTGGTCTTACAGAACATTAACTTGAGGTTGCAATCTTTTAGTTTCTTCTGTTTGGAGAGACATATGCTCCGCTACACTTTCCAGCTGATCTACAATATTACCTGTGTTTGTTGTATAAGATTTAGATGTAGGAATCGTTGTAAGAGGTACAACTTGCAAAGGGACAATATCCATTTTGGCAGCTTGCTCCTTTTCTTTGATTATTTTCTCCTTCTCTGTTTCCATTTGTTTCAATTGTACATTCTGCTCCATGATGAGCTTCATCATGTCTCCCTTCTGTGACTCTGTTTCTTTAATTTCTTTGGCCAGAGGATCTTTTTTGGTTGGTAATTTCAACTGTTTTCTCAATGCTTCTATGTTAGTATTCTTCTTTCGTATGATCTCTTCTGCAACATTGATGCTTGAAGGATCATATCCTACTTTTGTTACAAAGTCCTCCAAAGCTTTGATTCTTGTGTCTTTAGCAAGTGAAGGGACTTTCTCCATCTTCAATTGTGACTGAACATTAGCTAAAGTAACCTGCAATTTGGACAAACTCATAGTAGTGTTAGCGAGTGTGGATGAAATCAATTGACTAGTTTGTTTGTGCATCTCCATTTGATCAATGGGATGTATGTATTTTATATCAAATTCAAATGAATTCTTTTTGTAATCTGATGCTGCCTTGGGCTGTGGGATCTGTGCTTGGAGTAAGGTCATCTGCATTTTGCCTTTCTCAGAGTCAAAGGCTGACAACAATCTGCTTTGAGAACTATAAGTTTGCTTCCAGAACTGATTACATGTATTGATCTTCAAAGCTTCATTTCTCACTTTAATCTCCTTGAATATGTCAAATATGCCATTTTCTTTCTCCTCTGTGGTAGATGTATTGGTTTGCATGACTTGTTGTTGATCCTGTGAAGCTGTCAAGGTGGTAGGAGAAAGTGTAGTATGTGTTAGTGTCGGTCTTGAAGCCCTCCATCAGCGATCAAAGCTCTTTGCATTTGCATAGGTAGGTGTCTCATCAGTGTTAAGTTTTGCATCCCGTTAGGCATGCCATAACCCTGATGGAGGAGCTGGTCTATTTATACCCCTCTTGGCTTTGCTGGATCAGGTCATATCAGTCATTAAGCTCTTTCAAGCTTGTCTTGTTTTGTCTTGAGGTCAAAGTCCTAGGTCTAGGGTTTTGGTCATTTATCTCTGCAAGGTCATGTCTCTGAAAGTCCATGAGTGCTCAACAAGCCAGAGGGAGGAATTGTAAACATGTTTCTTCGATATTTTTATCTTGTACAGTGAATTTTCACCTTGGATTTAAAAACTCTGTTTTTAAAGCCAAGGTCATTTTTTTAAATTTTTTTGTAAAAAGTGATGAAAATTCAAAAGACTGCAGCGGACATCATGAAAACCCTGGTCCCCTTACCGAGATCCCTCAGATGATCTACCTGCAAAAAGAATCAAGAAAAAGCACTAAAAGAGTCGATTTCAGGGCAAAAGAAACCCAAAAAGTCAGTTTTATAAAGTGTCAAAGATAAACTTTAGAAAGTTGGTTTGAGAATTAAATTTTTTCAAATGGAGTTTATAAAAGTTCAATTTCCCTCCTATTAGTCTCATTGTGCATCCAAAGCATGGTTGAGAGAGAGTGAGCAAACATCAAGAGCATTGGGCGAAAATTGGTCAAGGTTCGAGCTCAGGCCAGGCGCGCGACCCGTCAGAGGCCATCCAGCAGTTCAGTTTTTGAACGGGCGCGACCCGTCAAGCGCGCGCGACCCGTTGGGAGGGGCGCGCGACCCGTCAACCTGTTCTCTGCAATCTCCTTTCAAATTTGCTCAATCTTCCTCCAAGTCATCGAATTTGTTCAAGGTAGGCTCTCTACACATCATTTTGGTGGTTGGTTATGAATGTAAGCCCTCATGCTTGTGTTTTAACCTCAAATCATGCAAGCGAAAAGACACTATATGGCTACATTGTTAATGTTTAAATGTGCTAGGGTTTGTGTTGTTTCAAGGTATTTCCCTTGGTAAATTGTTTCCCTCCTTCCCTTTTTACTCATATTTGCATTCATATCTATTTTCCCATACTATTTTATAAATAAAATGCAAACCCTCCTCCCTAATCACTAAAAATGCAAACCCTACCCCTCTCCCAAGGCATAAAAAAACTCAAACCCTAATCTTGCTGCACCATATGCATGTGTAAACACAAGAATTTGTTGGTGAATATGTAAAGAGTTTTGTAAATATGTTTCCCTATCTTCCCCTGTTAATGCATGTATTCATATTCCCATACGTTCACTGTTTATACATGTATTCCTATATGCAGTGATTTTGTAAATGATTCCCTATATCCTTGTTATGTACATGTATGCCTGTATATATGCAAATATTTGTTTGCAATGTATTCCCTAAATTCCCTGTTATTCACATATTCCCAATTCCTTGTGCAAGAGGTCCCTCCCCTAACATTTCCCTCATGTCATTGTCCCCTTGAAACAGCATAGAGTTCAGCACTTTTACAAGCAGAAACAGCAGTACATTTTGTCCACTCTACTCCTCAAACATGTCAGAAACCGAAACATATGAGCAGAGTGATGACCAAGCATCAGTGTCAGAGGTTGAGGTACAGAGGAGGCCACATAGAGGTGGAAAAGGTGGCCATCACAGGAGAGAGGAGCCTACTTCTTTGGCAGGTCTACAAGCTTGTCCTTTGGCAGTTTCTTGCTTTCAGTACATGTCCTGTTATGAGTTTTGTGAGAGGATCTCTCGGATTCAACATCACCGAGAGTTGGCCCGCCTCTTTGTCTTGCACTTGCATGAGGGACATGTTAACCTTGTTGGGGTGGATTTCATTTTGACACCCGAGATCATTGCACAGGCTACAGGGATTCCAAATGTTGGGGAAATTTGGAATAAGCGTAAGGTATTGGATACAGTTCACTTTGAGCCTTTTGTCCAGCCACCATTCATGAGACATTTGGCCGGTGTGTTTCCTTTTAGGTTCCTCCGGAGTCAGTATGCCCCCATGTTGAGACTCATTATGCTTTATTTCACCTGTGAGGGCAGATTTTCCCAGGTATACTCATATCACATTCGCCTCTTGATGCACTTCACTCGAGTGCGGATGATGAACATCCCGGTCTTATTTTATCAGAACATTGAGAGGATGGTCTCCGTCATGCAGAGGAAGAGCCCGGCCCAGCAGTACAGGAGCCTATGTCATTATGGTTTGATTCAGCTTGTAGTCTTGCATCAGTTGGCTCAGCAGGGCATCTCATGGGAGGAGTTCATTTCCCGTGAGTTTTTCACAGCACCACCCCAGCCACATCCTGAGGTCATTCAGGAGGAGGGAGGACCATCTCAGCAGCCTGATATTCCGGTCACTCGACATGTTAGTTCCTCACCTCAGCTCACTTATCAGAGAGGCCAGAGGGCCTTGTTTGCAGCAGCTCGGCGAGTACTATCTCCACAGCAGGTGGAAGGGGTCTCGCCTTCATCATCGGCTCAGCGAGTGTTATCTCCACATCAGGTGGAAGGGGCCTCGCTTTCGTCACCAGCACAGGTACCAGAGAGGGGAAAACAGCCCATGATTGATGAGGGTCCATCAGGAGTTCCCGATATTGAGTTTGTTGACCTTGAGGCCAGTTCTCCTAGCCAAGAGGCAAAGGAGATCATTCAGCATCTCAGAGCTGAAAATGATGCCTTGCAGAGGAGATTAGAGGGGGCACAATGGACCATCACCTACCTTGAGCAGCGCAACAAACAGTTGGAAGATGAGCATGCACTTGATGAGTTATGGAGGATTCGTAGTGACCGAGTCTTGAACCGAAGAAGACCCGGTGATCCATTGCCCGCTGACCGAGAGTCCATGCTCATCCAGGAGAACGCACACTTGGAGAGGCTGTTGGCTAAGGCCAACCAAGAGAAGAAATTATTGAGGAACATGAAAAACCATTACTGGGCAAGAATGCATGTGTGCAAGGCCAAGATGAAAATGTTTCAAAGGCGGTTGTCCGAGGCCCTTAAACGGAAAAAGAGGACCAATCCACTCCGTATCTTGGCTGAGGCTTCCCTCAAAGATCAAGGCACTAATTAGCCCAGCCACAGCACAAAACCCAAAAAATTTTGAGAATTTTGGGTGAATTTTGACATTTTCAAGCAATTTGCAGGTTTTTCCCATTAACGGGTCTCACCCCGCGCGCGACCCTTCATCATAGCAACTCCTTTTGGCGAAAACTCAGCATTTCTAGATTTTTCATGCAAAGTTACATATGCCCATGGATGGACTTGAGATTTTGTGCAGTTTTGGTCTCCCAAAAGGTCAAAAAACTACCAAAAACTGACTTTCTGGCCCTTTTTTGAGTTGCAGAAACCAGTCTTGGGAGAATTAAGTTTTGACAGGGAAAATGACCTCCAAATTCAAAAATTCCATTTGGGTTGGAAAGTAGACTCACAGACCTTTCCAACAAGCCCACTTTTGCTCAATTTTGACACCTGTAAGTGCCTCAAACATCACTCCAAAGGCGTGCGACCCGTCAGGCAGTTTTTGCCAGATTGCATTGTACAGCCCAGAAAACACAGTTTTGACCCAGTTTGACTTTTTGGGGTGGAAAATGATTATATTTGATGTAATTATTGTAACTCTAAGACACTTTTACTCTTGTTTAACACTTCTAGAAGATTCATTCATGTAAAGGGTAAATATTTAATTAATGGATTGGTTTCCTAGCTTATAGAGGCAAGTTGTTTTGACTGCCTAGATTGTAGTGCTTAGTTTAGAAGTGGTTGAAACAGCTCCTAGGATAGTGAGCTCGACCCATGGAGGCAGGGAAAGAGGTTAGATCATCTATATTATGTACTTTCTTGCTCATTTTCATGGTTGGACTCTTGAGGGAGAAGCTATCATTGTAATATTTCACTGTATCTCTGCAATATTTGGCTAAGGAAGACCAGGGTTTTGCAGTCCTCTTTGGGATTCTTGTGGACTCATGTGTTGATGGTGTGTTTCTCAATGTTCTTGTAAGCTTTTTATGTGATTCATTTCCTTTCTTTTACTTCTGCATATTAAACAAATGAAGTGTTAAACTAAGAATTCATGCTTTCCATGCTCTGCTTTTATGTTTGTTTAATTTCAATGTTTTCTTCTGTCTAAAGAGAATTCAAAGTAATTTTTTGCTCTCTTTAGCTCCACATCTTTCATTCCTGACCATTCACTTCAGTTAAAGGCATCAACGCTGTCTCCTACCTCGCCCCAAGGAACCCCCTGCAGAAACTGTGTCCAATCCCCGCACCCAAAATTGCCATCCCCTCAATTTGCCACCAAAAAACCCCAAAAAACCAAAACCAAACTCTTGATCAGTTTACTAGCCTAATATCAGTGTTACCTTATTGGTCATCTCTTTTATTGAAGATTTTACTGAGATAGACCGGAGAGAGCCTTCTCCTGCTCCGTAGGGCTAGCTACGAGGCTAAATGGTTTGATGTTGCCTTGAGGTTTACCTTTCTCAGCCTGAGGTGAAATTTCAAGCGCTAACAGTATGATCACCTATTAGTGAGGAAACATGTGTCTCTTTGATGGTGATAATATCGTCTTGATCTAAATCCTTGCTTAGGTTTAGTTTGGAATTCAACTTGGTCCTCTTCCTGTACATGATTTTGAAGTCTTCGCTAGGAATATCAGTAACTGAAGGTGACTCTTCTTCTCTGTTCCTTTTTCATGTTTTCTCCTGTGTGACAGGAGTCTGCAATGTTGAAATTGACACCAATTGCTCCTCTGCCTCTTGTAGAGTGTTTTCAGTCCATTATAGCTGGTTCTTGTATCTCTCAATCTCTGGTCTAGATGTATGAAAATAAGTTGTAGATTTGTTCTCTATCCTTAACTTGGAGATGGCCCTTAATGGATCATATGACCATGTAAAATTGAGGCTAAATTGCATTTCTTTTAGCAATCTGTCTGCTTCTTCCCCTGCTGCCCTGCTATTACAAATGAAAGGTCTTATTTGGGTTTTGATCTTGAATTGAGATTTCTTCTTGGCATACACAAAATGAATCTCATTAACATTGAGAATTTTCCTGACGTATTCAAGGGAAAAAATCGTCATTGGGAGGAATTTTGGCAGTTTGTAAGGAGCGAGTTCACACCCATATATCCTTAGCTTTGTGTAATTTTGGTAAAGATACCAATCCCCTGTTCTGACTTGGTCTGATAACTACAAAACTTTTCAAATTTGTTCACTAATTCTTGGCTCTAGATTGCTGCTTAGGAGACTGAGTGTTGGATGTACAAACATTTATATGAATTGTTTGTATGAGTATTCTTTTTGGTCCTTCATTACTAGTGTAGTCTAGAAGATGACTGATTGCTGATTTCCATTGTCATCCAACTTTTGTAAATCAATATTGAGCTTGTCTCTCTAAAAATACAAAAACATATATACTAACATAGAAGCATATTTAAATACTTCTTCAGTTTGGAATTTGACAAATTGTTCATGGATATAATCTGCAAGGAATTGGCTGAAGTTGAACAAGATGGAAGGCTTGGAATCTATAGAGAAAATAGAAAGAACACCTATAATAGGGAGGATTTTTCTTGGGTAATGGGGCATTTTCAGTCAAGAAAAGCTCAAGGGTTTTGGCTCTTTTTGCAAAGTCTAGTTTCTGATACAATTCAACGAGTGCTTCATGAGAGAAAGGAGTGAGATTCTCTGTAACATGAGCTTTCATCATTTGGTCTATTGATTGGGCAGTTATAGTGAATAAAATTTCTCCTGTAGGGGCAATAACAACTCCTTGACTGGGTACATAACAAACATGACATTTCCTGACAAATTCCGGGGCAGTGTGGGTATGGGGAAAAATATAATGTGGAAAATTGGATTCCCACAGTTCAATATCGCCAAACTTATCAATGAATTTGTCTTCAAGCCAACAATACATCTCAAATAAATCGAATTCACATAGGGTTTCATGGATTTTGTAATCCCTGTCAGCCAGAGGTATATGATGAAAATCAATGGAAGGGTGGATCAGAGGACTTACGGGTTATTCCTGTCCCTTATCTTTAGGAGGCATGATTGGATTAGGCTAAGAATACTGATGGAATCTTGATTATGCAATTTTATAGGGTGCATAGATTGAAATGGATTCGAGAAGATAGGAAAACAAAAGTAGTGGTTTGAACGACAGTTCACTGGTGTGATCCTCAGCCGTGTTAAAATGTTGCAATTTGAATTGGCCAACCTATCATGGGAAAAGGTATTAGCAGAGCACGGTGTTGGTAACCTGTGAATAGACGAAGGAGGAACTTTATAGTTTTCAGGCTTCTTTTTTATGATGGCGCAGGTCCGTTATAGTAATGGTTAAGTAATTAAATTACTTAACGGGTTGATTTGGAGGGAGCAGATGTGATTAGTGAGAGAAATAGATAGATGAGGTGGTGAGATGGGATTGGCGGGAGTGTAACGAATAGGGCAGTGGTTTCATGTGGCGGAGAAAACCATTTTCGGAGGGGGCCTGAGGTAGTTAATGGTTTCGGCAAGGGGGTGTGAAAGCACGAGATGGCAACACGTTGTTGTGGGTCCGGGCTATAATACCGCCCATTTCGGACACCCCAGCCCCCCCGGGATGGTAAAGTTCGGATGGCGAGGGGGACCGAAAGATAATATTGGCCATCGGATGTCAAAAGGTGGGTTTAGATGAGGTGAAAGGTAGGGGAATGAATGACATATATAGGCAGAGGAGTGATTTTGGGGTGGTGAACTTAGGAATGATGGAATAATGCACCAAATGTCTTTTGATATGACAAACGTTAGAATTAAACCTTTGTCCTTTTGCTTTTCTCCTGCGCATGAAAATAACTTTAACATTTGAATTAGGATAAAATTTTCATGCTTTTCCTAAAATCACCATTGTGCTTCTACCTACCCTCTCATTTCAATTTTTTTTCTAATCTAACATTTTCTCTCCTTTCTTTGCAGGGTTCATTTAAAATAGCTGACCCAGATCAATTTTTTTAATGAAAATCTACCTTATCCTATCACTTATCTCACCATTGATTCAGATTAAACTATTGAATCAATTATATTTCTACCTAGCTACTGATTTACCAAGTTTAAACTGTTTGGTAAATATTTATTCACTAACCTATTCAACAAAAATTGAAATGTGTTCAATCATGATTAAACTGTATGATTTGAACAAGACTTTGGTCATCGTGACATTAAAAAACAATTTGCACACCTTATTTGATAATGAGTAATAAAAGAACTAACTTATCAATAGTGGCATTTAGACTTGCAACACTTTCCGTATTGTTTTCTATTTTTTTCTTGTGTGGGGTTCTTATTTCCTCTTTTGTTGTTGTTTTTTTTTTTCAACATACCCTCTTTTCATTTTTCTTTTATATATTTTTGGAAATCATTTGAATATTGAAAATTATGTACAATATGAAAACACAAATAGAAAATACTCCATCACCTTGAGATCCTATAATTATAGGACCCTAAAAAATAGTACAATGCTTTCCATTTCAATAGGTGGTGATGATGTTGTACTAGGAGTTCAATGGTTACAATATTTGGGGATGATAACTTTTTATTTTCAAGAATTTTTCTTGAATTTGTTTTGGGAAGGAAAGAAAGTTCAATTAAAGAGTATTGCAAGGAAACTAGGAAAGGTAATCAACTCTAATGGCATGACAAATATTATGAAGAAATAACAACGAGGTGTGATTGCATAATTATGCTTACTAGAGGTTGAAACATCGAAATCATCTATTTCTCTAGATCTCCAAAAAGTCTTGGATAATAATTCCAAGGTATCTGATACTACCAAAGGCTTCCCATCTATTCATGATCATGATCATGTTATTCATTTGTTCCAGGAAGTGTTCCTCCAAACATTAGGCCTTACATATGTCCCTATGCCTAAAAGAGTGAACTTGAACGTATGGTTGTAGAAATGTTAGAGTCCGGTATAATTCAACCTAGTCAAAGTTCTTTCTCTGCTCCAGTAGTATTGGTGCACAAGAAGGATGGATCATGACGCATATGTCCAGATTATAGGGAGCTCAACAAGATCGCTATTAAATATAAATTTCCCATTCCTATCATTGATGAATTGTGGAATGAATTTCATGAATCAGTTTACTTCACCAAGTTGGATCTTCATTCAGGATATCATCAAATTAGAATAAAAACTGAAAACATTCTGAAAACAACATTCAAAACTCATGAGGGTCATTATGAATTTTTGGTCATGGCTTTTGGCCTTACCAATTCACCTTCCACATTTCAAGGTTTGATGAATTCCATTTTCAAACCCTTCCTTAGGAAATTTGTGTTAGTATTTTTTGATGATATACTAATCTACAACAAGTCTTGAAATGATCATGTTCAACATGTTGATAGGTTGCTCAAACTATTGGAGGAGAAATAATTATATGCAAAAAGCTGCAAATGTTTCTTTTGTGTAAAGGAGGTGGAATATTTGGGTCATATTGTATCTCATGAGAGTGTTAAGGTATACCCTAACAAAATTAAAACCATTAAGGAATGGAAAATCCACACAAACATAAAGCATCTTTGAGGATTTTTCTGGTTGAAAGGGTATTATCACAAGTTTGTTAAGAATTATGGGAGAATAGTAGCACCTCTAACAACATTACTAAAGAAAGATGCATTTTCTTGGACTCTAGAAGCAACTAAAGCCTTTGAACATCTTAAAGAGACAGTGTGCTAAAAATCGGTCTTAGCTACACTAGACTTCACAAAAACCTTTATTGTGGAATGTGATGCCTTAGGAAATGGAATTGGTGTTATTGTAATGCAAGAAGGAATACCCATAGCTTTTGAAAGATATCCAATCAAAGGAAAGTATTTACACAAACCTATTTATGAGAAATAAATGTTGGCAATACTATATGCACTAAAGCAATGATGACCTTACCTAATGGGAAGACACTTCAAGGTAAAAAAAGATCACGATAGTCTTAAATAGTTTTTGGAACAAATATTATCTTCAGAAGAACAACAAAAATGGGTCACAAAGATGTTGGGTTATGACTTTGAAATCATCTACAAAAAAGGGAAGAAAAATGTTGTTGCAGATGCACGCTCAAGAAATGAGGAGGATGTGGAAACATTTATTTGTGCCATTTATATTATCGAACTAGATTAGATAATCGAAGAAAGGGATGAAT
Organism: Pinus tabuliformis; assembly: GCA_031772625.1. Classification (NCBI taxonomy): domain Eukaryota; kingdom Viridiplantae; phylum Streptophyta; class Pinopsida; order Pinales; family Pinaceae; genus Pinus; species Pinus tabuliformis. Next base: position 524,589,076 of record CM062820.1, read on the forward strand.
GGAAGAATGAAGAAGAGGTGTGGAAACTCATTCAAAAGTTGCAGGAAGATCCAAGTACATTTGATACATTAGATGGAAAAATGATTCATTATGGTACAAAGATCACTTATATTTTTGTAATAATTCTCAACTCAAACAAAATATTATTTTGGAATTGCACACCTCCCCCTTAGGAGGACACTCAATATTTTTAAAAACTTACCGTAGGGTCAAGAAGGATTTTTTTGGATGTCCTTAAATATGATATTTAGAATTTTGTGGCAAAATGTTTGGTTTGCGAACAAAATAAAAGTTGAGACAATTAAGACCCCAAGTCTATTATAACCTTTAGTCATTCCAAGTCAGTGTTGGGAGGAGGTCTCAATGGATTTTATCACAGGTTTACCCAAGTTTGAAGGAAAAAGTGTCATCATGGTGGTAGTTGATAGAATTACCAAGTATGCACACTTTTTTGCATTATCTCATCCTTTTAAAGCCAATACAATTGCTATTGAATTTATGGAAACAATTCAAAAGCTACATGGAAACCCAAATATTATTGTAAGTGACAGAGATCCCATTCTCACTGGAAATATTTGGACAAAATTATTTTCTTGTCTTGGTACTCAATTAACTCATAGCTCATATTATCATCCTCAATTTGATGGGAAAACCGAGATAGTGAAGAAATGTTTGGAAGGATATCTTCATCGCTTTGTATATGATAAACAAACACAATGGTTCAAGTGGTTACCTTTAGCTGAATGATGGTATAACACTTCCTTCCGTTATGCAGCAAAAGTCACCCCATTTATGGCACCTTATGGATATCATCCACCATCCATCACATCATCTTTAAGATAAAATTCCAAGGTTCAAGTAGTGGAATATCACATCGAGCATCAACAACAAATTCTCAAATTCTTAAAGGATAACCTCTCTCTAGTGTAGAGTCAAATTAAACAATAATCAAATCAATATCGCAATGAAATAAGCTTTGATGCAGGCGACTGGGTATTTTTACAGCTACATCCAAATAAATAAATGTCCCTCAAGAAAGCTAAGAAGGATAATAAATCATCACCCAAGTACTATGGTCCTTACAAGGTGTTGAAAAAGATTGGTACTATGGAATTCAAATTGGAGATGGCTGCATCTTCCTGAGTATATCTAGTTTTCCATGTTTCATGATTAAAGAAGGTTATTGATGACAAGCTCCTAGTTCAAATAGTATTTCTAGAAAGAAGAAGGAAAAATCATATTTGAGCCTGAAGCAGTCACAAAAACAAGAATCTGACAACTACAAAATCAATTAATTTTAGAGTATCTCGTTAAGTGAAATAACTTACTCGCTGAATATTCCAAATGGGAGGATGATAATTTTATATAGAAGCACCCGAAACTACGCAAGCGTTGAGGACAACACCTTTTTGAAGGAGAGGGGCATGTTAGGTCCGTATAATACTAGTGTACCCCCTTATTTTTATTGTTAGTGTAGCCCCCTTTTGTTATTGTTTTGTGCATGTATCCACCATATTGTTATTTTTGTGTCCCATAGAAGCCCACTATTGTTATTATTGTGCCCTTACATTATTATTGTTATGTAGACTCTGATTATATTGTGACACCTTAGACTCCTATATATACCAAGGAGGTCTTATCATTTGCATCATCGAAGAATTGTTCATTTATGTGATGTAAAGTAGGCTTCCCCTCAAAGAGGCTATTTCTTAAGTCATTGATCTATCTTTTCTTCTATTTCGTGAGATGGTTGCATAACACATGTGGAAATTGAAAATAATAGTTGAATTTATGAAATAGGCAATACCAGATATTTCCAGACTTGATGCATGTGAACAATCAACCTCTTTTGGAAAATTAAAACACTATTAGGATGGGTTCTAGTGGAGCATTCATAGACTCAATAATAACTACTACTGTGCGTTGAAGGTTTTCAACAACAAGCGCAAAAACTAGATGATAGGGTCTCAATCTTAGAAAATATGTTAGTTAACCTCACATTCACTCCATTAGATGTTGGTATTGATCCTCCTCCTCATATTCATGTGGACTCCCCTTTAAGATGATATGGTTCAAATAATTATGTTTGATTGCATTGTCATCAACAAATAGGTTGCATCTCTTAGAAACCAGAAAAATACTGAGATGGGGGCTGGATCAATATTTTAACAATTTTGAGAATTACTTACTCAAAGAAAAAATACTTAGCAACAAAGTAATAAATACCATAAAATTTGGACACACATTATTAATGTGGAAACCCAACTAGGAAAACCACAATTTATTTTTGATTATGATGCAAAAAAAATCTCCAACTTAAAATTACATCAATTTGTGTAAGCTACAACTTACAAAAGGCTTCAACCTCCTTTTCATTTTGAAATCAACAACTTGCTAATTTTTTCAAGCACCAACTTGAAGAAAGTACCAATTCCCTATGTTGAGATTGCAACAAGATGATGGAGCTTAGTGAAAAGAGTCGCCTTCACTAAGTGGGCCCGCAGGCAAATTATGGTGCAAGTTCTATTTTTTATCACAGTGTGGATGATCACAGTGTGAGTGATCACAGTGTGAGTGATCACAATGTGGGTGACCAAAGTGTGGGTGACCACAGCGTGGGTGATCAAAGTCTATTTTTAGACTGGCTGTAAAAAATAGAAAAGTCAAATATTATTGTCTCATAATAATATTTGGACTATAAACTTGATCTTATTCTCTTGGAGCACTTCAGTTTGAGCTACATATGTGGCCCATGCAGCTGTCAGAGGGAAGTACGCTTTTCTTATGAATCAGTTGAGTTGTTGCATGCATGACTTTAGTTAGAACTCAATCAGTTGAGTTTGGTGGAGTTGATTGTGGAGTTGATGGAGTTGTGTTCAGTTTGACTTGGTTAAACTAGTTGTAGTTAGTCTAACTGCAAATAGACTAATGATGAGTTGTTAAACTAATTATTAACTCATAATACAACTATAGAATACATCAGTTAACTCAGTTGCATGTCAGTGCATGTTAAGTTCAGCAGGGACAGGTGTTAGAGAATCAGATTGCTATCAGTTGTGACTATAGTTGTGCATCAGATCTTGCACAATCAAGGGATTGAGTATGCCAATGAGTTTGCTCATGTATTTTCCCAGTTTGTAGCTTCTGCTCACGTCTTACACATTGTGAGTGATTCTTTGGAGGTGAAATACGAGTTTGGTAGACCATTCTCATTCATTCTTGAGCAGGTATTGAGCAGAGGAGGCAGGCAAGCAGTGGAATAGATTTGGAGATCAGATCTTAGCTGTATTGTGTGTAACAGGTGGAGCTGGTACTGGATTGCTTGTGATAAGCATTGTACTTTGTAATGTTACATGGTCTCAATCATTAATATACAGATAGTGTGGGGTTTTTAGCGAGATGCTTTCCCCGGGTTACATACTGTGTTAATGGTGAATGATCTTAATGTTTTATTGTTATTGATGCTGCTATATTGATGATCAACGTAGAGGAGCTTATGTATTGTGTATTTATTCCGCAATAGTACATGATCAGGATAATCTCTATTGAATATGTGTTAAATTATTCAAAATTTCTACATGGTATCAGAGCTGCTTGATTTGTAGAAGAGATTTTTACAGGATATCAAGCAAGGATTGATCATCATATCTACTATTCAGGAAGTGTTTACATTCTATTTCTTCAGGCAAAGTCTGTAATCGGGCCAGGTAGCCTCTGGATTCATCCTTCCTTTGGAAGGTGAGATATCCGGTGAATGCCCATACAGTCAATCTCTGTATGAGAAATATTGTGTTCTCACGAATCTTAGATCTGAGGCGGTTGAGTTGGAGCTGGTGGAAATTCGAATTTGCAGCAGTGTTGTTGAAAATGTCTTTCAATGGATTGCAAATGTTATTCCAAAGCAAGAGCGACCCGACGCTCAAGGATAAACTCAGAAACAATAAAGGTGAGAATGGATCTTCATCAAAGGTAGCTGATGAAGAGAATTGTGCTTTGGCTGCCAAAGCAAAGAAGGGGAAGAACAAGAAAGCTTCTCATTCCAGTGCGAAAGGAAAGAAGCAGGACATGTCCAAGGTGAAGTGTTTTCACTGTCACCAGCACGGACACTATGCCACTAATTGTCCGCAAAAGAAGAAGAACAAGAAGGCTTCTGGATCTTCAGCAGGAGAGGCTCTAGCCTCACAGTTTGAGCTTGATTTTTCATTGATCGCATGCTTGGTTTCAAGTGTGATGGGATCAGTGTGGTTCTTGGACAGTGGTGCGTCTTTTCACATGACGGGAGATAGAGATTTGTTCTCTGATCTGGAGGACAAAGATTTTGGAGTGCACATCGAGATGGGCGATGATGGTAGATACAGTGCGACCGATATCGGTACCATTTCCTTTGAGAGGGAGTCTGGTAAACCCTTCGTATTGAAGGAAGTCATGCATGTTCTAGGATTGACGAAGAATCTCATCTCAGTGGCGATGTTAGAAGACAAGGGGTATGATGTTGTTTTCAGCGAGGGAAAGGCTTTCCTGCACAGCAAGACAACTGGTGAGACCCGAAAGATAGGGGTTCGAGTGAGGAACCTTTATCAGTTGCATGTAGATGGATGCGCAACAATGGCGGGCAAGGCAGAAGGATTGGTGAGCCGGGGTGATGGCGAGTTGTGGCATAGGAGATTGGGTCACCTTCACCATGGAGCCTTGAAGATACTGTAGCAGATCACTACAGGGCTTCCTAAAGGCACATTTGCGGAGTCAGATCAGTGCAAGGGGTGTACTTTGGGGAAGTTTGTGAAAGCCACCTTTCACGAGAAGGATAGTCGCGCCACGACGATCCTTGAGAGAATTTGCATAGACATGTGTGGACCTTTCTCAGTTGCTTCGACAACAAAACATAGGTATTATGTGATTTTTGTTGATGATTTCTCTCTTAAGTTCTGGATCTTCTTCATGCAGAAGAAGAGCGAGACATATTCAAAGTTCTGTGAATTCAAAGCACTGGTCTGGAAGGAGTCGGGGAAGAAGGTGAAGGCTCTTAGGAGCGATAATGGTGGTGAATACATCTCAGACGAGTTCAAGGATTTCTGCAAGGCAGAAGGGATTCGTAGAGAGCTCATAGCTCCCCATAACCCACAACAGAACGGGGTAGCTGAGCGGAAGAACAAAACGATTGTGGGTGCTGCACGGGCAATTTTGCATGATCAGGGCCTACCCCTTTACTTGTGGGCGGAAGCATGCAATACAACAGTTTATGTGCAGAACCATTGTCCTCATAGGATACTTGGCATGAGTACACTTGAGGAGACTTATTCTGGTAAGAAGCCTGACCTTTCTCATTTGAGGATTTTTGGTGCTAACGTTTACATGCATGTGACGAAGGATGCCAGGAAGAAGTTGGAGCCGACCGCAGAGGTTGGGATATTTGTGGGGTACACTGATATGCCCCACAACTATCGTGTGTATTTTCCAGAAAGTGGTAAAACTGTTGTGCGACGGGATATAAAATTTTAGGAGGAGAAAGCCATGAAGTGTTCGCTTGAGAGGGAGCTACACTTGCATGCAGATGAGGAGCTATTAGTTCCTAAGGATGAGCTTCAGGACGTGGATCAGCCACAGGACGAGGTTCATGGAGTGGAAGAGACCACTCATGCAGCACCAACCATCAGAGGGCAAAATCGATTGACAGAAGCTGAGCGACTGGCTCAAGATGCAGAGAAAGTTGTAGGACCACCTACAGCCCAACGCAGGCAGAGACAGTCACCTGATCGGTACACTGGATACATGGCTCTGATGAGCAAGTGTGTTGTGACTGAGCCATCCTCTTTCGAGGAAGCTGTGGAGGATCCCGCATGGGTAGACGCCATGGTGGAAGAGTATGATTCTATTGTCAGAAATAGTGCATGGGACATTGTTCCTAGACCGGAAGGGAAATCAGTGGTGGGTTCGAGATGGATCTACAAGGTCAAGCAGGCAGCTGACGGGAGTGTGGAGAAGTACAAGGCAAGATTTGTTGCCCGAGGCTTTTCACAGATAGAGGGGATCGATTATGAGGAGACCTTTGCACCTGTCGCAAGGTATTCTTCCATACGGACGATTCTTGCTCTCTCAGCACAGATGGGATGGCACATTCATCAGATGGATGTGAAGACTGCGTTCCTCAATGGAGTCATTGAGGAGGAGGTGTACATTGAGCAGCCCGAAGGCTTTGAGGTCTTCAGCAGCGAGTCACATGTTTGCAGGCTCAAGAGAGCGCTGTATGGGTTGAAGCAAGCACCACGTGCTTGGTACACACGGATAGACAGCTATTTCACAGGACCTGGATTCTCCAAGAGCGAGGCGGATCCTAACCTATACCAGATTGTGGTGGAGGGTAAGTTGCTTATCATTGTACTGTATGTTGATGATTTGATTCTAACGGGTGATGAGCTGTTGATACTATCATGCAAGAAGGATCTTGCTACAGAGTTTGAGATGAAGGACTTGGGCCTCCTTCACTATTTTCTAGGATTGGAAATATGGCAGCGCAGTGGTGGACTGTTTGTTTCTCAGGGCAAGTATGCTCAGGAGATACTGGAGAAGTTCAACATGCATGGCTGCAAGCCTGTTGATACTCCTCTTCCTGGAGGTTGTGTTAGTGTCAGTCTTTCCAGCCTTCCTCCAGTGATCAAATATGCTCTTACAAAGTGATTTTGAAGTGTCAAGGTTAAATTTTGTCATTTCAGTGAGTCTTCAAGCAAAGTTTGGTCACTAGGAATTAGGTCTAGGGTTTGCTCTCACTCTTTTAAAAGTTGCCCAAATGCCAATCTATGTCACTATTCAGCTGAGTCTATCATCATTCATAGGGTTTTCATTATCATCTCAGTGTCTAATGAGTCATTTTACACCTTGTTCATGCTTCAGTTGTGCCTAGGCAAGGTCATTTCCCTCTCCTAGGGTTTTGAAGCCAAATTCTCTTGGACGGTCAAATCATCGGCAAAACTTGTATCCAGATGTTCATACACCTTCCCCTATCCTTAAAGTACCTTATTAAATGCTTCCCATCCCTTAGATCCGCCAAATTCCTCATTTTTGCACAAACCCTAGTTTCTAGCTACAACCTGGCAATTTTCTAGGTTGGGCCTGTGTTTTGCCCTTTTGGACCCCTTCCCCTCACTTGATCTCCACGATTCCACTTTCCCCTACTTCCTAACATCCCTCCCTACTTCCAAAAATTTCCCCAAGAATTTAGAAGCCTCTTATCCCCTTCATTTCGCTTCATTTCGACAAAATCCCTTGTTCCACACATCGTGATAAGTTTCACTCAAAAGCCGTTTCAGAGAAATCAAAGATGAATTTTGGAAAAATGAGAGAGGTTTTTGTCCACAACATGTCAGAGAAGAAAAATCTCCTTCACTTTTTGCACAGGTGTCATGGTTTTAGAGAAATGTCAAAATTACAATTGCCAGATCCAAGGAGGTTGGCCAAGGCACTAAAACGACGGAAAAGGCCCGATCCCCTCCACATATTGGATGAGGCTTCCTTGAAGGAGCATGATATTAAATGACCTCACTACAGCACAAATTTCAAAAAAATTTGAGCATTTTTGGTCACTTATGAATTTTTGGGCAAAAAACAGGTTTTTCTCCTTGATAGGTCGTGCGCTGCGCGCGACCTATTCGATGGGCAACTTCATTTTGGGAAAACTCAGCATTTCTAGATTTTTCATGCAAAGATACACCTGCTCAGCAATTACCAAGAGATTTCATCAAGTTTTGAGCCTCCAAAAGGTCAAAAAACATGCAAAAATTGACTTTCTGCCACCTTTGTGACAAACAGGGAGCAGTCTTGGGAGATTGCAATTTTGGAGGAGAAAATGGCCACCAAATTTAGAAATTCTAGTTGGGTTGGAAAGTAGACATCCAGACCTTTCCAGCAAGCCCACTTTTGCCTCATTTTGACACCTGTAAGTGCCTCAACCGGAGCTCCAAAGAAGCGCGACCTATCAGGATTAGGGCACGACCTATCAGGCAATTTTCATAATTTTTCACCTACAGCTCAGGAATTCGCCCAGCTTTGGCCAGTTTTGACTTGGGATGGGATTTTTCACCCTCTTTGATGTAATTAATGTATTTTCATGTTGATATGACACTTATTTACCTATTCTAGAAGATTCATTCATGAAATAGCAAACATTTAATGAATGAATTGGTTTCCTAGCTTATAGAGGCAAGTTGTTTTGACTACCTAGATTTTAGTGCTCAGTTTAGAATTGGTTGAAATAGCTCCTAGGATGATGAGCTCGACCCCTAGAGGCAAGGGAAGAGGTTGGCTTGCCTATATTATGTATTTTCTTAGTCATTTTCAGAGGTTGGAGAGGTTGGACTCTTGAGGGAGAAAGCTTCTATTGTATTACTCATTGCATCTCTGCAATTTTGGCAAAGGAAGAAAGACCAGGGTTTTGCAATCCTTTTTGGGATTCCTGTGGTTACATGTATTGATGGTGTGTTTCTCTTTGTACTTGTAAGTTTTTTATGTGAATCATCTTCTTACTTTTCCTTCTGCAAATTAGGCAAATGAAGTGTTAAAGTAGAATTCATGATTGCCATGCTCTGCTTTTAAGTTTGCTTAATATTTATGTTTTCATCTGTCTAAAGAGAACTCTTGAAGGTTTCTTGCTCTCTTTAGCTCCTCACTGGTCATTTCTATCCATTCACTTAATTCAAAGGCATCAATACAGTTTCCTACCTTGCCCCAAAGAACCCCCTGCAAAAACTGTGTCCAATCCCCGCACCCAAAATTGCCTTTCCCCAACTTTCCACCAAAACCCTAAAAATTGCAATTCAAACTTTTTATCAGTTTACTAGCCTAAAATCAGTGTTTCCTTATTGGTTATCTCGCCCGTTGAAGATCTTTACCGAGATAGACCGGAGAGAGCCCTCTCTTGCCCCGTAGGGCTAGCTACGAGGCTAAGTGGTTTGATGTTGCCTTGAAGTTTGCCTTTCTCAGCCTGAGGTGAAATTTCAAGCGCTAACATATTGTGACCATACTGGGGAGAACAAATTGTTTGCTGATTGATGTGCTTGTTTCATAAGTCTTAGACGGAGCCTGAAGTTATGCCAGGTAGCCTTCGAAACGCTTTTGCTTTGCATCAGCGCAAGTAGATAAACGCTGCTTCAGTCAATCTCCGTGAGCTTGTGAATACAGCACTTCGATTGCATTTTACCCCAGTACATGTATCAAGTTCAGATTTGATTGTTGATAGTGGACAACGATCAGACACTGACAAGGCTGAAATCATTCACTAGCGATTCCTTCACTGAAAACTCCAGAGATCAGTGCTTCATGGTGACTTCACTGCAGAGAGATCAGTAGCTTTGAGCTTTTCAAGATGGATCGGATTACAAGAAGATACGCTCCCCTGAGCCGAGATCACATCCTCGGTTTTCCAAATAAAATTCCGAAGGTAGATTGGTCAAGGAATTTTCCTACATTTAATGATGATGGTAAGAAGGATGCTGCTCTTCATCTAGTTAGATTTCATATGCATATTCGCAAGTTGAAGGTGGATTTTCCTGAAGATTGCTTGATGAAGATATTCCTGGCCACTCTGGAAGGTGAAGCCCAATCTTGGTATGAAAGTTTGCCGCCTGCTTGTATTTACTGTTTAAAGGATTTTCATGCTATGTTCATTGAAAGATATCAAAAATCTTATCCATCATTAAATTTGGTTCATGACTGTTGCAAGCATGCTTATAGTTTTATTGAAAGCCTTGAGAAATATTATGAAGATGATAATTTTATGGACATTGAGATTATGGAGGCTCTGTATGAGAATCCATTTCAGCAACATGAAGAGAACCTAGTGGATACCCATCAAGATGATCAGGAAATTTTGCAGCAGAATCAAGATCAGCAGGTTGAAGATGGCCATATGGCTGAAAATGATGAAAGAGAGGGTTCTATTTCGGATCTGCCCACAGAAGAAGATAGCGTGCAGGGTAGTCAAGATTCAATTTCAGAATGTGATGCGGTCAAGTCAACTATTTCAGATCAACATTCAGATCATGATGACCAAGAATACCTTGTGCTGAATCCTGAAAAGGAGAATTTTGTTGTTGAGATCATAGACAGCGGTATGGATTCAAATGTTCTCAGTCGTGCTGCCAGTCTGTCATTAGAACTGAGTCTTCATGAGGAGGTCATTCAGTCAGCTCATGAACAGCAAGGTGAGATCTTTGCTCAAGCAAGTGAAAAAGTTTCTTTGAGTGAATTTGTGGCAGACGATATAAATGATAATATTGTGCTTGATAATATTGAAGAATGTAATAAGGAACTTGATAATTTGGTTGTGATATCATATGAAGATGACCTACCATATTGTCAGACTACAGAAGATCATAGCATACAGGATTACCTTTCAGATTCTTCATATGTCTCATGTGTTGAAATGTTTTTACAAGAGGAGATCTGCTCATCTACCTATTCAGAGTTTTTTGAAGCCCATGAGCATACTTTTACCGAAGCACATGATGAAGGCAGAGCAGAATTTGAAGCAAAAGACACCTTGTTCTTTCAGCAGGAGGTGGCAATGGAAAAACTTCATGTTTTTCAAGATCCAATGGCAGCCCTGTTGCAGTCAACAGTGAAGGTGATTATTGTAGTATTTAGTGATGAAGGAGAATATGGTCGACTATATTTTTGGATGCCCAGTTACCAGTATTCATTGTTGACCAGAAGATCTGATCAGGAGAATCAATCAAGAAGGCATCTGCTTGATTGGTTGCATTGGCATTTTGATATAGTTTGATGGTATATTGTTTTGTAAGAAACACAGGTGGTTGTCATCATGATTTCAAATCTTGATGGACTGCTGCCCTTCAATAAGCTTTGTAAGTTCTTGTTTTCGTTAAGTCAGTCATGAGTTAGTTTTCAGTCATGTTGGTTTCATAATCGAGTCGGTTTGAGTCAAGTTTCAGTTAAGTTTCAGTCAGTTTTCAGTCAAGTTTTCATTCAATAAATGAGTCAAAGTCTTGTGTCGTTTGCCGAAATAATGGACTCCATAGCCCAATGGACGAAGGCGCTGGTCTAGCTCTTACAGAGATCTGCGGTTCATGGCACCTCCAAGGAGCTACCATCCCCATTGGAGCCAATGTTAGTGTCAGTCTTTCCAGCCTTCCTCCAGTGATCAAATATGCTCTTACAAAGTGATTTTGAAGTGTCAAGGTTAAATTTTGTCATTTCAATGAGTCTTCAAGCAAAATTTGGTCACTAGGAATTAGGTTTAGGGTTTGCTCTCACTCTTTTCAAAGTTGCCCAAATGCCAATCTATGTCACTATTCAGCTGAGTCTATCATCATTCATAGGGTTTTCATTATCATCTCAGTGTCTAATGAGTCATTTTACACCTTGTTCATGCTTCAGTTGCGCCTAGGCAAGGTCATTTCCCTCTCCTAGGGTTTTGAAGCCAAATTCTCTTGGACGGTCAAATCATCGGCAAAACTTGTATCCAGATGTTCATACACCTTCCCCTATCCTTAAATTACCTTATTAAATGCTTCCCATCCCTTAGATCTGCCAAATTCCTCATTTTCGCACAAACCCTAGTTTCTAGCTACAACCTGGCAATTTTCTAGGTTGGGCCTGTGTTTTGCCCTTTTGGACCCCTTCCCCTCACTCGATCTCCGCGATTCCACTTTCCCCTACTTCCTAACATCCCTCCCTACTTCCAAAAATTTCCCCAAGAATTTAGAAGCCTCTTATCCCCTTCATTTCGCTTCATTTCGACAAAATCCCTTGTTCCACACATCGGGATAAGTTTCACTCAAAAGCCGTTTCAGAGAAATCAAAGATGAATTTTGGAAAACTGAGAGAGGTTTTTGTCCACAACATGCCAAATAAGAAAAACCTCCTTCACTTTTGCACAGGTGTCATGGTTTTAGAGAAATGTCAAAATTACAATTGCCAGATCCAAGGAGGTTGGCCAAGGCACTAAAACGACGGAAAAGGCCCGATCCCCTCCACATCTTGGCTGAGGCTTCCTTGAAGGAGCATGATATTAAATGACCTCACTACAGCACAAATTTCAAAAAAAATTGAGCATTTTTGGTCACTTATGAATTTTTGGGCAAAAAACAGGTTTTTCTCCTTGATAGGTCGCGCGCCATGCGCGACCTATTCGATGGGCAACTTCATTGGGAAAACTCAGCATTTCTGGATTTTTCATGTAAAGATACACCTGCTCAGCAATTACCAAGAGATTTCATCAAGTTTTGAGCCTCCAGAAGGTAAAAAAACATGCAAAAATTGACTTTCTGCCACCTTTTTGACAAACAAGGAGCAGTCTTGGGAGATTGCAATTTTTGAGGGGCAAATGGCCACCAAATTCAGAAATTCCAGTTGGGTTGAAAAGCAGACATCCATACCTTTCCAACAAGCCCACGTTTGCCTCATTTGGACACCTGGAAGTGCCTCAAACGGAGCTCCAAAGAAGCGCGACCTATCAGGATTAGGGCGCGACCTATCATGCAATTTTCATAATTTTTCACTTACAGCTCAGGAATTCGCCCAGCTTTGGCCAGTTTTGACTTGGGATGGGATTTTTCACCCTCTTTGATGTAATTAATGTATTTTCATGTTGATATGACACTTATTTACCTATTCTAGAAGATTCATTCATGAAATAGCAAACATTTAATGAATGAATTGGTTTCCTAGCTTATAGAGGCAAGTTGTTTTGACTACCTAGATTTTAGTGCTCAGTTTAGAATTGGTTGAAACAGCTCCTAGGATGATGAGTTCGACCCCTAGAGGCAAGGGAAGAGGTTGGCTTGCCTATATTATGTATTTTCTTAGTCATTTTCAGAGGTTGGAGAGGTTGGACTCTTGAGGGAGAAAGCTTCTATTGTATTACTCATTGCATCTCTGCAATTTTGGCAAAGGAAGAAAGACCAGGGTTTTGCAGTCCTTTTTGGGATTCCTGTGGTTACATGTATTGATGGTGTGTTTCTCTTTGTACTTGTAATTTTTTTATGTGAATCATCTTCTTACTTTTCCTTCTGCAAATTAGGCAAATGAAGTGTTAAAGTAGAATTCATGATTGCCATGCTCTGCTTTTAAGTTTGCTTAATATTTATGTTTTCATCTGTCTAAAGAGAACTCTTGAAGGTTTCTTGCTCTCTTTAGCTCCTCACCGGTCATTTCTATCCATTCAATTAATTCAAAGGCATCAATACAGTCTCCTACCTTGCCCCAAAGAACCCCCTGCAAAAACTGTGTCCAATCCCCGCACCCAAAATTGCCTTTCCCCAACTTTCCACCAAAACCCTAAAAATTGCAATTCAAACTTTTTATCAGTTTACTAGCCTAAAATCAGTGTTTCCTTATTGGTTATCTCGCCCGTTGAAGATCTTTACCGAGATAGACCGGAGAGAGCCCTCTCCTGCCCCATAGGGCTAGCTATGAGGCTAAGTGGTTTGATGTTGCCTTGAAGTTTGCCTTTCTCAGCCTGAGGTGAAATTTCAAGCACTAACAGGTTGGAGGAAGGAGGATGCCACTTCGAGAGAAGAAGTGGATGCCACTGTTTATCGACAGTTGGTGGGGTCGCTGATGTATTTGGTCAATACACGACCTGATATATGCTATGCAATTAACCAGCTTTCACAAGCTATGGTTAAGCCTACCAAGCTCTTCTGGAAGGCGGGCAAGCATGTATTGCGCTACTTGAGAGGCACATCGGGATATGGTTTGTGGTACAGACAGGAGGATGAGGTGAAGCTATGTGGCTTCATGGATGCAAATTGGGCATGGAGCCCAACGGACAGAAAGAGCACATCAGGAGGGGTCTTCAGTATTGGATCGACAGTAGTTTCTTGGTACAACAGGAAGCAGAGATCCGTGGCACTCAGTTCAGCGGAGGCTGAGTATATGGTAGCAATTTTGGCTGCATGCGAGGCTATATGGATGAGGAAGATCCTGGTTGGTTTGTTTGGTTCTCATTTGGATCCTAATGTGATTTACTATGATAACCAAAGTTGCATTAAACTCTCGGCTAATCCTGTATTTCATGATAGATCTAAGCATATTGACATCAGGTACCATCATATCAGAGATTGTGTGCAGTGGAGGATCATGTTGCTTTCATACATTCGAACGGAGGATCAGGATGCTGATATTCTGATGAAGGTTCTCACCAGGAGCAAATTTGAGTACCACTGAGGCAGGATAGGGGTTGCTGATAATCAATATCTTGTCGAGAGGGAGTGCTGAGATTGCAACAAGATGATGGAGCTTAGTGAAAAGAGTCGCCTTCAGTAAGTGGGACCACAAGAAAATTATGGCGCAAGTTCTATTTTTGATCACAGTGTGGATGACCACAGTGTGAGTGATCACAGTGTGAGTGATCACAATGTGGGTGACCAAAGTGTGGGTGACCACAGTGTGGGTGATCAAAGTCTATTTTTAGACTGGCTGTCAAAAATAGAAAAGTCAAATATTATTGTCTCATAATAATATTTGGACTATAAACTTGATCTTATTCTCTTGGAGCACTTCAGTTTGAGCTACAGATGTGGCCCATGCAACTGTCAGAAGGAAGTACGCTTTTCTTATGAGTCAGTTGAGTTGTTGCATGCATGACTTCAGTTAGAACTCAATCAGTTGAGTTTGGTGGAGTTGATTGTGGAGTTGATGGAGTTGTGTTTAGTTTGACTTGGTTAAACTAGTTGTAGTTAGTCTAACTGCAAATAGACTAATGATGAGTTGTTAAACTAATTATTAACTCATAATACAACTACAGAATACATCAGTTAACTCAGTTTCATGTCAGTGCATGTTCAGTTCAGCGGGGACAGGTGTTAGAGAATCAGATTGCTATCAGTTGTGACTATAGTTGTGCATCAGATCTTGCACAATCAAGGGATTGAGTATGCCAATGAGTTTGCTCATGTATTTTCCGAGTTTGTAGCTTCTGCTCACGTCTTACACATTGTGAGTGATTCTTTGGAGGTGAAATACGAGTTTGGTAGACCATTCTCATTCATTCTTGAGCAGGTATTGAGCAGTGGAGGCAGGCAAGCAGTGGAATAGATTTGGAGATCAGATCTTAGCTGTATTGTGTGTAACAGGTGGAGCTGGTACTGGATTGCTTGTGATAAGCATTGTACTTTGTAATGTTACATGGTCTCAATCATTAATATACATATAGTGTGGGGTTTTTAGCGAGATACTTTCCCCGGGTTACATACTGTGTTAATGTGTGAATGCTCTTGATGTTTTATTGTTATTGATGCTACTATATTGATGATCAACGTAGAGGAGCTTATGTATTGTGTATGTATTCCGCAATAGTACATGATCAGGATAATCTTTATTGAATATGTGTTAAATTATTCAAAATTTCTACACCCTATATATCAGCACCAATTGAGAGGAATCACCAACTCCTTGTTGTCAAAGAACCTACTTGCACAACCTTTCAGATATTTATTTCATAAATTTTCAAACTTAGACTTGAGGCTTCTCTTTTACAATTTTTTTCTAAAATAATTATTTGTTATGCTCTTTCATACACATTCTCTATAATGCTACTCACCCAAGACAAACTCTCTGCTACATATCCTTTTCTCAATGTTGTTATTTCTTATAAACCTTTAGATCTTCTCAAATGGTTTTCTGTTGCGTTTAACTATTAGTTTGACTTCAACTCTATTTTTAGAATTAATTGTTGTTCACTTTATTAAATTCTCTGATTCTCTTCACTAGATGTTCATCTCTATTTAAACATCTTGTCAAATTTTCTCTTCAGATTAGTCTACCGCAAGTGGACTATTTTGGAATTGTTGTTCCATTTCTAATGTACATCATTCTTTTTAATTTTGGCCCTGGAATGCAAAAATTAACTCTACAGAATTTAGAATGCCAAAATTAACTCCACAGAATGCTAAATTTGTGAAACATAAAAACTTATAACTCATGCTAAAAAATGCCAAATTTATAAATACGCAATGCCAAATTTGTTACCTTCCCATGTTGATTAATAGTTCACTATCTTTCTGAACTTAAATCCTAGTTAAATTAATGGTTGAAATTCATTATGGAGCCTCCCGCATGAATGATTGGCATGATGTGATTCCTTGTGGTTATTAATACAAATATATTCAAGGGGAGAGGAAGCATGATGCCATATGGCTATTGGCTTCTCAGAAACATGTTGAGATTGCAACAAGATGATGGAGCTTAGTGAAAAGAGTCGCCTTCACTAAGTGGGACCGCAAGAAAATTATGGCGCAAGTTCTATTTTTGATCCCAACAGGGATGATCATAGTGTGGGTGACCACAGTATGAGTGATCACAGTGTGGGTGACCACAGTGTGAGTGATCACAGTGTGAGTGATCAAAGTCTATTTTTAGACTAGCTGTCAAAAATAGAAAAGTCAAATATTATTGTCTCATAATAATATTTGGACTATAAACTTGATCTTATTCTCTTGGAGCACTTCAGGATGAGCTACAGATGTAGTACATGCAGATCCTAGAGGGAAATACGTGGTTACCTATGGGATGAATATTTGCATGCAGGACTTCAGTTAGAAGTCAAGTGAGTTGAGTTTAGTGGACTGGAGGTGCAGTTGATGGAGTTGTGTTCAGTTTAGCTTTGTTAAACTGGTTGTATTTAGTCTAACTGGAAAATAGACTAATGATGAGTTGTTAAACTAATTATTAACTCATAATGCAACTATAGAATACATCAGTTAACTCAGTTGCATGTCAGTGCATGTTTAGTTCAACAGGGACAGGTGTTAGAGGATCAGATTGCTATCAATTGTGACTATAGTTGTGCATGATGATTTGCACAATCAGAGGGATTGAGTATGCCAATGAATTGGCCAATATCAAGAATTGTAGCCTGTGCTCACGTCCAACACAGTGTGAGTGATTCTTTGCAGGTGAAATATGAGTTTGGTAAACCATTCTCATCAGTTCTTGAGCATGTATTGAGCTGGAGAGGTAGGCAAGCAGTGGAATAGATTTGGAGATCAGATCTTAGCTGTATTGTGTGTAACAGGTGGAGCTGGTACTGGATTGCTTGTGATAAGCATTGTACTTTGTAATGTTACATGGTCTCAATTATTAATATACATATAGTGTGGGGTTTTTAGCGAGATTCTTTCCCCGGGTTACATACTGTGTTAATGTGTGAATGCTCTTGATGTTTTATTGTTATTGATGCCACTATATTGATGATCAATGTAGAGGAGCTTATGTATTGTGTATGTATTCCGCAATAGTACATGATCAGGATAATCTCTGTTGAATATGTGTTAAATTATTCAAAATTTCTACAAAACAAAGGGGGAGAGTGAGCATAACAACGAAATTGGAGATTGTGAAACAAATAATAAGATCGATGTTTCCAAGTGATGGAGTTACCATTTGTGTTTGGTAGCAATCTTCGGTGGTGTTTAAATCAATGCCAAATGGGGATATTATTGATAAAAGTGTTGTCAATATTGATGTGAAGTGAACAAGTGAATAAAAGTTCTGGGGGAGTAAACTAAGTGTTTTTTTATGATTATTATTGATGAGATATAGCCTATCTTTTGAAGGAATTTGTTCTATAGGAAAATCGTCCAAAAGCACATGCAAAGTGTTTGACTTATCTAAGAAATCCAGGATAGGAACATGTATCTGGCATATCTGCGCATATGGTATATTCATACACTTCTGAGTAATCGGAGGTGCAAACAATTTAGTGTGTTTCTAAACAAGCTAAATACTATATCAATTTGAACTCATCTGGGCAACGAAGGACATCTAGGCTATTAAGGGATTTAGGCATGCAATACTAGTACCACTTACTAAAGAACTTGACCTTAAGATAATTTTACAAACAAGAAGCAACACAATAGGCCTAGATGTCAGATTACCCTCCTTACAGATAAATGATGTGGTAGATGATGTATTTGATGGTGTGGTTGTAGAAATGGTGTACATGTGGCCAATGACGTGACATACAGGTGGCGATGACATGGCTAGTGTGATGACATGGTGCCTCAGTAGCGTGACATGTGGCGGGTGTTTTTGGACCTTTTGGGTGGCCAAGTGGGACGAATCTTAGTGATATGTGGCATTTCTCAGAGGACGTCACATGGAATGATGATGTAAGAATACTAAGTTTCCCAGTACTTGAGGACACAATGATATGTCCGTTGATGGGGAGACAAGTGGATGTTGATGTGGAGACATGTGGATGATCTATAACTAATAGGTGATGACATGGTTGATAGGTGGACTCTGCTGTGGACATGTGGATGTGACAAGGTTTGGGGTTCCATTCATGGATCTGGTTTTGTGTCTTCAAAACTATAAACTACAGACCCCCCTACTTTATGTACTTAGTTGCATATGATGCCACAATTGGCATGGTGTTAGTTCAACAGGATGATTTTAGCAACGAACATGTGATTTACTATTTGAGGAGTCTTAGTAAAACTGAGATTAAATACACACATGTGGAAAATCTAGCCTTGGAAGCTGTACAAGTTATTCAACAATTGTGTCACTATATACTTCTCCGAAAAACCATTGTTATTTCAGATTGCAACCCCATGATGTACATTCTTACAAAATAATTGCTAGGGGGAAAATACTCGAAGTGGATAGTCATTCTACAAGAGTTTGATTTAGAATTTGAAAAGTCAAAATCAAAGAAATCCTTGGTTTTCGTCGAACTATTGTGTGACTTTCCCCATACTGATATAGAAACTGTAGCAGAAGATTCTTTTGCTGACGAATCTCTCTTTCTTATTAGTACGTTAGATCCATGGTATGGAGACATCATTATATATCTCCAAACACAAACTTTTATGCCCGAGTTATCCAAAATTGATTGTCAGCGAATCTGATACCAATCCCAACAATACAACATTATTGATGACACTCTTTATCGTCGTGGTGCCTATTTTGTATTCCAACGTTGTTTAAATTTTCAAGAAGCCAAAAAGACTTTAAATGACTGTCACTCTGGAGCATGTGGTGGTCACATGTCTGGGTATACTACTGCCCAAAAGATATTACGTGCTGGCTAGTTTTGACCATATATTTTTAAAGGTTACATCACTATAGTCCGAAAATGCCATAATTGCCAAATTTATGATTGCAAAATATGAGCACCTCCCGCTACTCTTCACCCTATCATAGCTGTCATTACTTTTGCCAAATGGGGCATCGACTTCATCACTTGTAACCCTCACTCGACCGGGGGGCATGGATATATTATCCTTTTAGTCATTTAGTTTATAAAATGGGCCGAGGCAATGCCTACATATAGGGACGACAACAAAACTGCAACTATTTTCATTTTCAATCATGTGATTGCTCGGTTTGGCATTCCACAGGCTATTGTTACAAACCACAGTAGTCATTTTTGTAACTTTATGATGGTTGAACTATCTGTGCAACTCGGCCTCCACCATGATAGCTCTACTACATATTATCCACAAGCTAATGGTTAGGTCGAAGCTATCAATAAAGTTTTAACCAATATGATTAAACAGATAGTTGGTATGCATAAAGGAAATTGACACTCTATGCTCTTTTCAACACTGTGGGCTTACCGCACTACTGTAAAAACATCGACCGGTTTTACCCCTTTCCAACTTGTTTATGGTTTGGAAGTTGTATTACCTATTGAATGTGAAATTCCATCTCTTAAATTAGCTATCGAATTATTACCTGCTACCTCTGCAGACGAAGAACACTTTGTACATATAGCCCATCTAGATGAAAATAGCCGCAATATTGTATTGGCTAGCAAAGCTCACTAGAAACATGTCAAAGCCCAATATGATCAAAAAATCAATCCTCGTACATATTAAGAAGGTGACCTAGTATTGGTATATGATCAAGCTCATGACAAGCTAGGTGTAGGGAAATTCGATCCCATGTGGCATGACCCTTACATCATAAAACATTTATTAGCTAAAGGTGCCTATGAGATGGTTGATTACGATGGTGTTCCTTTGGGAAAGCGCATAAATGGTATTTACCTAAAGAAATATTTTGCATAAAATTTTGGTCAAGATTTGTAAATTATTTACTGTTTTTAGGTATATGTGATAAATTAGTGTTTTTTACTACTTCTGCTTCTTATCTCATTTTTACACTTGATTTGCAGATGTCGACGTTTTCTCCAAATTAAATTGGCTTTGCTGATGGCACTAGTCGTAGTACTCAGAATTTATCTTCCACATCCTGGGTTATCTATTCACCTAGTGACGAGCTAGTCTCTATTCACAAAATATGTCTTAGTCAAATAACGAACAATATAGCAGAATATAGCACAATCATTAAGCTATTAGTTGATGCCATTACAATTGGTATCCAACATTTGATTGTTAGGTTAGATTCAGAGCTCGTAGTATTACATTTAAACAATGTCTATTTAGTAAGGAGTCCAACCATGTTAAGGGTATTTTACGAGTCTATCTCTTGGAAATTAAATTTGATTATATCGAATATCAACACATCCCGAGATATTTAAACACATTGACAGATGCATTGGCAAATCATGTGTTAAATAGAAATTTGCAACATTTGTAAATTTAAAACAATATTCATTCATACATTGATCGAGATAAACATAGGTAAAAAGTAGTAGATTTTTCATTAAAATAGAGTTTGGGTGTGTCTACAAAATATGTCATCCAAGGACATAAGGTCCTGTTAGCGCTTGAAATTTCACCTCAGGCTGAAAAAAGTAAACTCCAAGGCAACATCAAACCACTTAGCCTCATAGCTAGCCCTACGGGGCAGGAGAGGGCTCTCTCCAGTCTATCTCGGTAAAGATCTTCAATGGGCGAGATAACCAATAAGGAAACACTGATTTTAGGCTAGTAAACTGATAAAAAAGTTTGAATTGCGATTTTTAGGGTTTTGGTGGAAAGTTGGGGAAAGGCAATTTTGGGTGCGGGGATTGGACACAGTTTTTGCAGGGGGGTTCTTTGGGGCAAGGTAGGAGACTGTACTGATGCCTTTGAATTAAGTGAATGGATAGGAATGACTGGTGAGGAGCTAAAGAGAGCAAGAAATCTTCAAGAGTTCTCTTTAGACAGATGAAAACATAAATATTAAGCAAACTTAAAAGCAGAGTATGACAATCATGAATTCTACTTTAACACTTCATTTGCCTAATTTGCAGAAGGAAAAGTAAGAAGATATTTCACATAACAAACTTACAAGTACAAAGAGAAACACACCATCAATACATGTAACCACAGGAATCCCAAAAAGGACTGCAAAACCCTGGTCTTTCTTCCTTTGCCAAAACTGCAGAGATACAATGAGTAATACAATAGAGCTCTCTCCCTCAAGAATCCAACCTCCAACCCTGAAAATGACTGAGAAAATACATAATATAGGCAAGCCAACCTCTTCCCTTGCCTCTAGGGGTCGAGCTCATCCTTCTAGGAGCTGTTTCAACCAATTCTAAACTGAACACTACAATCTAGGCAGTCAAAACAACTTGCCTCTATAAGCTAGGAAACCAATTCATTCATTAAATGTTTGCTATTTCATGAATGAATCTTCTAGAATAGGTAAATAGGTGTCATGTCAACATGAAAATACATTAATTACATCAAAGAGGGTGAAAAATCCCATCACAAGTCAAAACTGGTCAAAGCTGGGTGAATTCCTGAGCTGTAGATGAAAAATTGTGAAAACTGCCCAACAGGTCGCGCCCTGATCCTGAACAGGTCACTCGCCTTTGGAGCTGCTTTTGAGGCACTTCCAGGTGTCCAAATGAGGAAAAAGTGAGCTTGTTGGAAAGGTCTGGATGTCTACTTTCCAACCCAAGTGGAATTTCTGAATTGGGTGGCCATTTGCCCTTCCAAAATTGCAATCTCCCAAGACTGCTTCCTGTGTGTCAAAAAGGTGGCAGAAAGTCATTTTTTGCTTGTTTTTTGACCTTCTGGAGGCTCAAAACTTGATGAAATCTCTTGGTAATTGCTGAGAAGGTGTATCTTTGCATGAAAAATCCAAAAATGCTGAGTTTTCCCGAAATGGAGTTGCCCATCGAAGCGCGACCTGTTGGTGGAGAAAACCTGTGTTTGGCACAAAAAATTCACAATTGACAAAATTTTCTCCAAGTCTCTTGAAATTTGGGCTGGGAGTCCCCAATCAAGTACCATGCTTAGTCAAAGAGGCTTTGGCCAAAATTTGGAGTGGATCGGGCCTTTTCCGTCGTTTTAGTGCCTTGGCCAACCTCCTTGGATCTGGCGATTGTAATTTTGACATTTCTCTAAAACCATGACACCTGTGCAAAAAGTGAAGGAGGTTTTTCTTCTTTGGCATGTTGTGGACAAAAACCTCTCTCAGTTTTCCAAAATTCATCTTTTATTTCTCTGAAACATCTTTTGAGTGAAACTTATTCCGATATGTGGAACAAGGGATTTTGTCGAAATGAAGCGAAATGAAGGGGATAAGAGGCTTCTAAATTCTTGGGGAAATTTTTGGAAGTAGGGAGGGATGTTAGGAAGTAGGGGAAAGTGGAATCGTGGAGATCGAGTGAGGGGAAGGGGTCCAAAAGGGCAAAACACAGGCCCAACCTAGAAAATTGCCAGGTTGTAGCTAGAAACTAGGGTTTGTGGAAAAATGAGGAATTTGGGGAATCTCAGTGATGGGAAGCATTTGATAAGGTACTTTAAGGATAGGGGAAGGTGTATGAACATCAGGATACAAGTTTTGCCGATGATTTGACCGTCCAAAAGAAATTGCCTTCAAAACCCTAGGAGAGGGAAATGACCTTACCTAGGCGCAACTGAAGCATGGACAAGGTGTAAAATGACTCATTAGACACTGAGATGATAATGAAAACCCTATGAATGATGATAGACTCAGCAAAATGATGACATAGACCGACATTTGGACAAATTTAGAAGGAGTGAAAGTAAACCCTAGACCTAATGCCTAGTGACCAAATTTTGCTTGAAGACTCACTGAAATGACAAAATTTGACCTTGACACTTCAAAATCACTTTGTAAGAGCACGTTTGATCACTGGAGGAAGGCTGGAAAGACTGACACTAACATTGGCTCCAATGGGGATGGTAGCTCCTTGGAGGTGCCAAGAACCTCAGACCTCTGGGAGAGCAGACCAGTGCTTTCAACCATTGGGCGATGGAGTCATTATTTCGGCAAACGACACAAGACTTTGACTCATTTATTGACTGAAACTTGATTCAAACCGACTCAATTATGAAACCTACATGACTGAAAACTGACTCACAAATGATTCATGACTGACTTAACTAAAACAAGAACTTACAAAGCTTATTGAAGGGCAGCAGTCCATCAAGATTTGAAATCATGATGACAACCACCTGTGTTTCTTACAAGACAATATACATCAAACTATATCAAAATGCCAATGCAACCAATCAAGCAGATGCCTTCTTGATTGGTTCTCCTGATCAGATCTTCTGGTCAACAATGAATACTGGTAACTGGGCATCCAAAAATATAGTTGACCATATTCTCCTTCATCACTGAATACTGCAATAATCACCTTCACTGTTGATTGCAACAGGGCTGCCATTGGATCTTGAAAAACATGAAGTTTTGCCACTGCCACCTCCTGCTGAAAGAACAAGGTGTCTTTTTCTTCAACTTCTGATCTGCCTTCATCATGTGCTTCGGTAAAAGTTGCCCATGGGCTTCAAAAAATTCTGAACAAGTAGATGAGCAGATCTCCTCTTGAAATAACATTTCAAAACATGAGACATATGAGGAAGAATCTGAAATGGAATCCTGAATGGTCTGATCTTTTGTAGTTTGAATATATGGTAAGTCATCCTCATATGATATGGTAGCCAAATTCTCATTACATTCATCAATCATGAGAAAAGAAATTTCAGATGTTTCGTGAAACCCAACACTAACATTTCTATTAGCTATCATAGATTCATCCAGAGAAACCTTTTCACTTACTTGAACGAAGATCTTGTCTTGTTTTTTACAGAGGCAATGAACTACCTCCTCATGAAGATCTAGTGCTGGTGAGATGAGAGCATTTAGGTTTGCTACTCCATTTTCTTCATTTGAGGCAACCACGACAATAGAACTCTCTTTTATGAGATCCGGAACAACATGTTTTGCCTCATCACAATTTATCTCCCGATCTGATTTATCATCATCACTTTCTGAGATTGGAACATTACTTTCCTGCGTTACCTGCATGCTGTCTTCTTCTATGGACAGATCTGAAACAACATTTGCTCTTTCCTCATTTTCAACCATATAGAAATCTTCAGCCTACTGATCTTGACAAGTATCCTCTAAGATTTCGGTGTGCTGCTGAAATGGATTCTCATACAGAGCCTCCATAATCTCAACGTCCATAAAATTATCATCTTCATAATATTTCTCAAGGTTTTCAATAAAACTATAAGCATGCTTGCAACAGTCTTGAACTAAATTTAATGATGGATAAGAGTCCTTATATCTTTCAATGAACATAGCATGAAAATCCTTTAAACAATAAATACAAGCAGGCGGCAAACTTTCATACCATGATTGGGCTTCACCTTCCAGAGTGGCCAGGAATATCTTCATCAAGCAATCTTCAGGAAAATCCACCTTCAACTTGCGAATATGCATATGAAATCTAACTAGATGTAAAGCAGCATCTTTCTTACCATCATCATTAAATATAGGCAGATTCCTTGACCAATCTACCTTTGGAATTTTATTTGGAAAACCAGGGATGTGATCTCAGCTCAAGGGAGCATATCTTCTTGTGATTCGGTCCATCTCACAGCTACTGATCTCTCTGCAGTGAAGTCACCATGAAGCACAGATTGTTGGATTCTTGCAGTGAAAGGAGTCGCCAAGTGAATAATTTCAGCCTGTGAAAACTCTCAACTTATCATCAAAAGTTTAGAGTTTACAAATATACTGGGGTGAAATACAATCGAGGTGGCTGTATTCACAAGCTCATGGAGATTGACTAAAGCAGCGTTTATCTACTTCCGCTAATGCAAAGCAAAAGCGTTTCAAAGGCTACCTGGCATAACTTCAGGCTCCGTCTAAGACTTATGAAACCAACACATCAATCAACAAACAATTTTTTCTCCCCAGTATGGTCGCCAATATGTTAGCGCTTGAAATTTCACCTCAGGCTGAAAAAGGTAAACTCCAAGGCAACATCAAACCACTTAGCCTCGTAGCTAGCCCTACGGGGCAAGAGAGGGCTCTCTCCGGTCTATCTCGGTAAAGATCTTCAATGGGCGAGATAACCAATAAGGAAACACTGATTTTAGGCTAGTAAACTGATAAAAAAGTTTGAATTGTGATTTTTAGGGTTTTGGTGGAAAGTTGGGGAAAGGCAATTTTGGGTACGGGGATTGGACACAGTTTTTGCAGGGGGTTCTTTGGGGCAAGGTAGGAGACTATACTGATGCCTTTGAATTAAGTGAATGGATAGGAATGACCGGTGAGGAGCTAAAGAGAGCAAGAAACCTTCAAGAGTTCTCTTTAGACAGATGAAAACATAAATATTAAGCAAACTTAAAAGCAGAGCATGACAATCATGAATTCTACTTTAACACTTCATTTGCCTAATTTGCAGAAGGAAAAGTAAGAAGATCTTTCACATAACAAACTTACAAGTACAAAGAGAAACACACCATCAATACATGTAACCACAGGAATCCCAAAAAGGACTGCAAAACCTTGGTCTTTCTTCCTTTGCCAAAATTGCAGAGATACAATGAGTAATACAATAGAGCTCTCTCCCTCAAGAATCCAACCTCCAACCCTGAAAATGACTGAGAAAATACATAATATAGGCAATCCAACCTCTTCCCTTGCCTCTAGGGGTCGAGCTCATCCTTCTAGGAGCTGTTTCAACCAATTCTAAACTGAGCACTACAATCTAGGCAGTCAAAACAACTTGCCTCTATAAGCTAGGAAACCAATTCATTCATTAAATGTTTGCTATTTCATGAATGAATCTTCTAGAATAGGTAAATAGGTGTCATGTCAACATGAAAATACATTAATTACATCAAAGAGGGTGAAAAATCCCATCACAAGTCAAAACTGGTCAAAGCTGGGCGAATTCCTGAGCTGTAGATGAAAAATTGTGAAAACTGCCCAACAGGTCGCGCCCTGATCCTGAACAGGTCGCGTGCCTTTGGAGCTGCTTTTGAGGCACTTCCAGGTGTCCAAATGAGGAAAAAGTGAGCTTGTTGGAAAGGTCTAGATGTCTACCTTCCAACCCAAGTGGAATTTCTGAATTTGGTGGCCAGTTTCCCTTCCAAAATTGCAATCTCCCAAGACTACTTCCTGTGTGTCAAAAAGGTGGCAGAAAGTCATTTTTTGCTTGTTTTTTGACCTTCTGGAGGCTCAAAACTTGATGAAATCTCTTGGTAATTGCTGAGCAGGTGTATCTTTGCATGAAAAATCCAAAAATGCTGAGTTTTCCCGAAATGGAGTTGCCCATCGAAGCGCGACCTGTTGGTGGAGAAAACCTGTGTTTGGCACAAAAAATTCACAATTGACAAAATTTTCTCCAAGTCTCTTGAAATTTGGGCTGGGAGTCCCCAATCAAGTACCATGCTCAGTCAAAGAGGCTTTGGCCAAAATTTGGAGTGGATCGGGCCTTTTTCGTCGTTTTAGTGCCTTGGCCAACCTCCTTGGATCTAGCGATTGTAATTTTGACATTTCTCTAAAACCATGACACCTGTGCAAAAAGTGAAGGAGGTTTTTCTTCTTTGGCATGTTGTGGACAAAAACCTCTCTCAGTTTTCCAAAATTCATCTTTGATTTCTCTGAAACATCTTTTGAGTGAAACTTATCCCGATATGTGGAACAAGGGATTTTGTCGAAATGAAGCGAAATGAAGGGGATAAGAGGCTTCTAAATTCTTGGGGAAATTTTTGGAAGTAGGGAGGGATGTTAGGAAGCAGGGGAAAGTGGAATCACGGAGATCGAGTGAGGGGAAGGGGTCCAAAAGGGCAAAACACAGGCCCAACCTAGAAAATTGCCAGGTTGTAGCTAGAAACTACGGTTTGTGGAAAAATGAGGAATTTGGGGAATCTCAGTGATGGGAAGCATTTGATAAGGTACTTTAAGGATAGGGGAAGGTGTATGAACATCAGGATACAAGTTTTTCCGATGATTTGACCATCCAAAAGAAATTTCCTTCAAAACCCTAGGAGAGGGAAATGACCTTAACTAGGCGCAACTGAAGCATGGACAAGGTGTAAAATGACTCATTAGACACTGAGATGATAATGAAAACCCTATGAATGATGATAGACTCAGCAAAATGATGACATAGACCGACATTTGGACAAATTTAGAAGGAGTGAAAGTAAACCCTAGACCTAATGCCTAGTGACCAAATTTTGCTTGAAGACTCACTGAAATGACAAAATTTGACCTTGACACTTCAAAATCACTTTGTAAGAGCACGTTTGATCACTGGAGGAAGGTTAGAAAGATTGACACTAACAGGTCCCATGGCCTTTTATTTTATGAATATGTTGACACCAAAAAGTAAAAAATGGTCCTAGAAAGTAGAAAAACTAAACCTGATGATGCTCATGATAACACACAATAGCACGAGCAACTCCATGCAGCAAACGTTTGAGAGGCCTTGGAACCCCAACTACACGCCTCTAATAGGCATGTGGGATGTCAACAACTCCAGTCTCTAGGATGTTGGCAGTCAACCTCTCAAGGTTTTGCTCCAAGTCTGACAGGATGTCATCTACTTCTGGGTTCATTGCCATGGCTAGCATAGGCTGCTTGCCTCATCTATCGTACCGTCTCATCTCGGCTGGTCAAGTTGGACCCACATCTGCACATGGATTTTAGACAATTAGCCTCTGAAGAAAAAAACACTTAAAATTTTAAAATTTTTAAAATATGTCTGTTAGCACAGTTCTAGGCTAAGTCATGAGTAGGTTTTGAATTTTCTAATTTTTAGGATTAATTTTGTAAATTTCAAAATTTAAAATGCTACCGGAATTTCCAATAGCACCTGATTTTCTCGTTCAGACAGTCTCCCCTATTTTTCAGAAAGTCTTTCCGTTATTGTTTTATTTCCTATTTTCTTTAAAAAAAAATCGATGCTATCAGAATTTCCAGTAGTGTTTCCCATTTTTTAAAATAAAGCCAAAAACGCAACTGTTTTTTATTGTCCACATGTCATAACAACGGAATATCTAATCCAAATCATGAGATTTCGTGATTGGATAGGTCACAAACTCCAAGTCAAGTCAAGTGGTAGTCATTAATCATTTTGGTTGATCATGTTTTCTAGGTGTCAACCACAGCCATAGCCAACCGTTTTCTACCCCACCCATCTTAAATAACTCGGGTTTCCCAAAATCTTAAGTGTGTCTGCAGTGTTAGTCTCATCTAATTATTTAAATTTTGACGACAGTTCTTTCCGTTCCGCATAATGCACTACCGGAATTTCCAGCCAGTCCGAATTAATGCAGGAAAATTGTCAGATTTGCAAAAATTCTCGTACAACCACCTATAGCAGATCAGCTGGACTCTCCAAAGCAACTCAACTTCATCATGAGGTTATTGAAGGTTGTATTTAATGAAGCCATATGGTCATTCAATAGTCAAGACCATAAAGAGAAAAATTAGCAGCAAAAGGGGCAGCCAGTTAGTTTTTCCAGCAGAAAAATGTCATTTTTCCTCTTCTTCTCATCTACACCTATACTTTCTATTGCAATTCAATGGAAGATGATCTTAATATCTAAAAGACACCTATGTAACAAGGAAATAGTGGAACCACCAATTTAGGAGAGTTGGAGTTGGTGCCTCTCTCTATATATATATATATATATATATATATATATATATATATATATATATATATATATATATATATATATATATATATATATATATATATATAGTGTAAATATCATTTCAGGGTTGGATTTTGGTTCACCTAAAGACTTAGCTTAATACAATAGCTTTTTCTACACTTCATGTTGGAGAATTTTGTGATTCAAGTCATATCTAATGTGTGGTTTGTCTATCTCCTGTTTTCAACTTTCTGAATTATAAATTTGCAGTAGCTAGTATAGTATGAGTGAGAATCATTAAGAGGATCTGATGATGACTTATCTACTGTCCAGTTTTCTGTAAATTATAATATGTGTTCAAGTAGAACTTGCTAGTGAAGGTTTCACAAAGGATTTGTGAGATACTTTATACCTATTTTTACTTCCTAATTGTTAAAGTACAACAACTAGTATAGTATGAGTGAGAATCATTAAGAGGATCTAATGATGACTTATCTACTATCCAGTTTGTTGTAAATCATAATATCAGTTTAAGTAGAAATTGTTAGTGAAGGTTTCACAAAGGATTTGTGAAATACTTTATACTTTTTCCTACTTTCTATATGTTATTCTTCTTATAAAAAAAACAAAGTTTTCTATAAGGCTTTATGTAGTTGAGGTGATTGTCTTAAGATACTCAGTTTTCTTAGGATAAGTATCAGCTACCTGTTCTCCTTCCTCTGCTCCCCTATATTACTCACTTAACCATACAATTTATGCTTGCCATAGCTTGCAAAATGCATGAAAGTTAAAGAGGAACTCAATCATTTCAAAACCGCTTCAAAATCCATCCCACCACTCAAAAAACCCTTTTAAATTTTGAAATGAAATCATGATGTGTAAGGCTTACTCCTTTTGTACTGTAGGAGTAACTCCTTGCGCTAACAATGTCAAAATGAAAAATTCTTACCTAAATCACCGCACTGAGCTCTGGTTGGAAGTGGGATACCAGGATCACCTCTGTAATCCATCCCAGCATATGAAAAGTACTCGATTAGAACAATCAACTGGCTTAGCTAGTCAAAAAACTCTGTTGTATATCTCACTATAGGCCCATCACCTCCATGGCATGCCATCAATGTAACCCACCTCATCAGATGTGGATCCCTCGAACCCCCCATGTCCACCAGAATCTGTTGTGGCCAAAGAATAGGAACCCTCTTTAGGGAAAAATCAACGAGAATGGCACCATAACCAAAATTTGTCAATTTACCATTCTTGCACCTGGTCAACTAACTCTTCATGTTTACCACTAATTCCTTGCACTAGTTGTATACCATGGACTCCCAACATTCCACGACCATCTACATCTATACCCATGTAGCTAGATGAAGGGAAGCACTGCCACATCATTTGCAAACAATGAAAGAAATGGTTCTCAAGGGTAAAAGTCCAATGGTATGAATGCCAATCCATCCATATTTGGTCGGTGCACCCTTACAAAAGTGTTGTAGATATCCATCAATAGTATCTCCCCCTACTCTCGATCCAAATAGAAAAATATCGGCTCCTTGATGAGACAACCTTGTCAGAAAATAGATGTCATCGACATCAACGGTGAGGCGATAATCATCGATCACAAAGCACTATTCCTAGACATTCCAGGCCCTCACCAACCATGTCATCAAATCTACTTAGGCTTTCATCCCAGGGATTGGCAAGTATTTCTAGAGGCCACAAGCCTTGAGAGCCTGCAAAGTGGTCGGATCTACCAAAGCAGCCAAATCATTGGCTTCATGCTCTCTTTCCCTCCACTCCATTTTCGAGCAATCAAATGACCTGAAATGACCATTTAAAAGCAGTTAGAAGCATTTTTGAAACTCATTTCATGTTTTTTGGGGTTCAAAATTTGTTTTAAAAATAGCCCATGGCGCTTACGCGACCGCCCTTTTACGGACAGGGCGCAGCTGTGTGAAAATTTCTAGCATAATTCCGCGCAGGCCGAGATTTTCCGCATGGAAAATCTTATCAACCTGGGTGGGCCCGATTAAAAAAAACCCACGTAGGGCCGAGGGCACATTTTTGGACAAATATTTGTCCCAAAAAACTAAATGAAAGCTTAAAATGAAAAAAATGGGATAGAAAGCTAAGTTATGGAGGGATCTTCTACCTGGAGGAAATGTGTTGGGTTGTGTTATATTCTTTCCATGTAGTTAATAGGGGGTTTGAAGGGCACTCGTAACCCCACTTTATGGGGTCTGGGGCAGCGCCCCGAAAATTTTGGTTTTGGACCCTATGTTAGGTTGGGCAAAGCCACCTATGGTTTTGTGCATGATTTTCGCATATGTTTTTGGACGTGATGGTTTTCGGTCCATGGTATTGGATGCTTTGACATGTATAAATATGTATTGTAACATTGAAAGGAACATAATGAAAAATCAAGCTGGTAGTCCTGGTTTTGGGATCCAATGGGAAAATCTCTGTGTATATGTGTTTTATGTGTTATGCTCTCGCATTGTTTATTTTTCTGTGTTTTAGAATTCGTATGCAGTAATTTATGTATGGGGTTAAAACCTACATTTGGTATCAGAGCAGATTTAGCTTCAAGGGGACGCCTTTGTTGCTGAGGGGTTTTGCTCGAGCCTGTGGTAGACCCTGTTTAGTGGGAGATCTGCAAGACCAATTCTGGTGGTGAAAGAAGATGGCAAGCAGTGGAAAGATAGAGATCGAGAAATTTAATGGTTAGAGTTTTGAGTTGTGGAAACTCAAGATGGAGGATTTGTTGGTGGATAAAGATTAGTGGATTGTGGTAGATCCGGGTATTAAACCAATGGGAGTTTCCAATGAAGAATGGAAGAAGTTGGATCGGAAGGCAAAGAGCACAATACGATTGTGTGTCTTAGATTCAGTATTGTTGAATGTATCAGGGGAAGCTACGACGAAGGATTTGTGGGACAAGTTAGGGACTTTGTACCAATCTAAGTCTCTGGTGAATAAATTGTTCCTGCGGAAAAAACTGTATAAC
Source organism: Pinus tabuliformis (assembly GCA_031772625.1). Taxonomy (NCBI): domain Eukaryota; kingdom Viridiplantae; phylum Streptophyta; class Pinopsida; order Pinales; family Pinaceae; genus Pinus; species Pinus tabuliformis. The sequence continues at coordinate 524,620,879 of CM062820.1, forward strand.
CTAAGGATGAAAGATGGAGACTCGGTGACAGAGCATCTGAATGCATTTAATAATGTGGTAAGTCAGTTAGCATCTGTTGATATTAAAATTTCAGATGAATATAAGTGCATCAGTTTGTTGTGTTCTCTACCAGATTCATGGGATAGTCTGGTTATTGCAATAGGTAGCAATGCAACTGCCCTGCAGTTTAATGAAATAGTCTCAGCCTCGCTGACGGAGGAGATGAGACGAAAAAATATGGAGAGCCAGAATGGTGATGCCTTGTCTATACGAGGACAGTCCCAGAAAAAAAACAAAAATAAGTCATCGAGTGGGAGATCCAAATCTCCAGGAAAACCTATAAAGGTGGTGTGCTGGAAATGTGGAAAGGAAGGCAACTATAAAAGGGACTGTAAATCTAAAGCTCCTGAAAAAGAAATAGATCTAATGAGGCTCCTTCTGCAGAGGCGAAAACCACCTCAGATGAAGGTGGGGATGTGTACTTGGCTTCTTCAAGTACACATGTAGATCATGAGGCATGGTTGATTGACTCGGGTGCATCCTTTCACTTCATTCCCCATAGGGAGTGGTTCTACGAGTATGAGAAATATGATGGTGGCGATGTCTTCTTAGGGGATGACAGGAAGGCTAGAATCATTGGTCGTGGAAAAGTAAAGTTGAAGTTGCAAGGTGGAAGGGTTAGAATGCTTCCAGGTGTTCTACATATTCCTACATTAGCCAGAAATCTAGTGTCTCTAAGCACGCTAGATGATGCAGGTGTAAAAACAGTGTTTGAGAAGGATGCCTGCAAAATGGTTCGAGGAGCACTGGTATTGATGCGGGGAGTTCATTTTGGAACTCTGTACAAGCTACAAGGTAGCACTATTATTGATGGGTGTAATAGTTCTATGGCTCTTGAAAGTGGAGCAGAAAATCTAGTGATCTCTGGAGAGAAGACCATGTTGTGGCATCAAAGGCTTGGACATATTGGAGAGAAGGGCCTTCGAATACTTCATGGTAAAGGTATGGTAGAAGGTATGAGTAATAGCTCTCTAGATTTTGATTTCTGTGAAAATTTTGTATATGGGAAGCAGAATTGGGTGTGTTTCCCCTCTGGTAGTAAGAGGGCGAAATAGATATTAGAACTTGTGCACAGTGATGTGTTTGGACCTGTGAAGGTTCCATCACTGGGTAAGTCTGTGTACTATGTATCATTTATATATGAGTTCTCAAGGAATACATGGATATATTTCCTTAAGAAGAAATCTGAAGTCTTTGACAGGTTTAAAGAATTTAAGGCTCTGGTGGAAAACCAGATAGTGAAGAAGATAAAGGTGTTGAGGATAGATAATGGTGGAGAGTTTTGTAGTAAGGAATTTGAAGAATTATGTAAGAAGTGTGGTATAGCACAACAGAAGACTACGCCATATACACCTCAACAAAATGGAGTTGTAGAAATAATGAATAAGACGCTGATGGAAAGGGCAAGAAGCATGCTCAGTGGTATCGGGTTAGGACATGAATTCTGGGCAAAGGCGGTGGATACTGCATGTTACCTGGTCAACAGGTCACCTTCATCAGCGTTGGAGGATAAGACTCCTTAAGAGGTATGGACTGGTAAGAAACCCTCTCTTTCACATCTGAGGGTATTTGGATGTGATGCATATGTACATGTTCCAAATGAGAAATGAACCAAGTTGGATAGTAAATCTAAAAAGTGCATCCATATTGGGTATAAAGATGGTTTAAAGGGTTATAAGCTTTGGAACGCAATAACAAGGAAGGTTGTGTACAGCCGAGATGTGGTGTTCAGAGAGGTGAAAGATGTTATTAAACATGAAGTCCAACCAAAGGAACCTGAGAAGATAGAGTTTGAGCTAAATGAGGAAGAATCAGACTCTACAACAATGGAGGAATCAGAAGATGAAGAGCCACAAACTTCGGCTGTGAGAAGATCAGTTCGAGAAAGAAGGTAGCCAAAAAGGTATAGTCCATCTGCTTTCTGTTCAAATTTTTCTTTGTCTGTTACTGATGATGATCCCAAAACTGTGAAGGAAGCAGTGGATTCAGAGGATGGAAAACTATGGAAAGAGGCCATGGTTGATGAAATGGCATCTTTGCACAAAAATGAGGCTTGGGATCTGGTGGAGTTGCCGACTGGAAGGAAACCCATTGGCAGCAAATGGGTGTTCAAAAATAAGAGAAATGCAGAAGGAAAAGTGGAGAAATACAAAGCTCGGTTGGTAGCAAAAGGTTATTCCCAGGTGTCAGGAATTGATTTTGGTAATTTTTTTTTCTCCTATTGCCAAGGTAACTTCTATTATATTACTTTTATCTGTTGCTGCTGCTTTTGATTCTGAGGTAGAACAGATGGAGGTGAAGACAACATTTCTTCACCGGGATCTGGAAGAGGAGATCTACATGAAGCAACCTAAAGGCTTTGCGGTGAAGGATAAGAAAGAACTGGTATGCAAGTTAAAGAAGTCTCTGTATGGGTTAAAACAGTCACCAAGGATGTGATATCATAAATTTGATATATTTATATGGGGACTTGGCTTCACCAAAAGCAAAGCAGATCACTGTGTGTATTTTAAATTAATTGGTGACTGTGTTATTTATTTGGTCTTGTATGTGGATGATATGTTGATGGTTGGAAATGACAAAGAAATTATCCAGGATTTGAAGACCCAATTGTCCTCCAAATTCCACATGAAAGATCTTGGTGCTGCAAACTATATTTTGGGCATGGAAATTAAAATAGATCGTACAAAGAGGAAGCTCTGGTTAAACCAAAGGAAGTATGTCGAGACAATACTGTAGAGGTTTAATATGCAGGATAGTAAACCGGTGAAAGTTCCTATTCCTGTAGGTGTGAGGTTATCTGCTGAACAGTGTCCCAAGACACAAGAAGAGGAAGAGGACATGTCACGTGTTCCATATGCAAGTGCAATCAGTAGCCTGATGTATGCAATGGTCTGTACTAGACTAGACATTGCACATGCAGTGGGAGTATTGAGCAGGTTTATGTCAAAACCAAGGAAGGAGCACTAGACAGCAAGTGAAGCGGGTTTTCAGGTATTTGCGTGGCACTAGTGATTATGGTTTGTGCTACCAAAGAAGACTAGGATTGGACAGAGTGTTGGATATTCATGGCTTTGTTGATGCAGACTGGGCTGGAGATCTGGATTAGAGAAGATCTACAAGTGGGTATGTGTTTAACCTATTTGGAGGTGCAGTCAGTTGGATGAGTAAGAAACAATCTGTAGTGGCACTATCAAGTACGGAGGTAGAATACATGGTAGCCACTCATGCAAGCAAGGAAGCAGTTTGGTTGCAAAGATTGTGTTCAAGTATGGGGTTAGTACGGGAAGCTATAAGGATAGACTGTGACAGCCAAAGTGCAATTTTCTTGGAAAAGAACCCTGCATATCATTCAAAGACAAAGCAAATTGATGTTCAGTATCACTTTGTGAGGGATATGATAGAAGACAAAAGGGTGTTGCTGGTAAAGGTGGACACTTTGAAGAATACTACAGATGCATTGACAAAATTTGTGAGCTCTGAGAAGTTCTCTTGGTGTAGAGAGACAATGGGCATTTTAGGGCTGGGAAAATGACTAAGCTCTCTTGTGGCCCCCTGTGGAAGGAAAAAAACAAGTGGGAGAATGTTGGGTTGTGTTATATTCTTTCCATGTAGTTAATAGGGGGTTTGAAGGGCACCTGTAACCCCACTTTATGAGGTTTGGGGTAGCGCCCTGGAAAATTTTGGTTTTGGAGCCTATTTTAGGTTGGGCGGACCCACCTATGGTTTTGTGCATGATTTTTTCACATGTTTTTGGACATGATGGTTTTTCGGTCCATGGTATTGGACGCGATGGTTTTCGGTCCATGGTATTGGATGCTTCGTCATGTATAAATATGTATTGTAACATTGAAAGGAACATAATGAAAAATCAAGCTTGTAGTCCCAGTTTTGGGATCCAGTGGGAAAATCTCTATGTATATGTGTTATGCTATTGCATTGTTTATTTTTCTGTGTTTTAGAATTCGTATGCCGGTAATTTCTGTACGGGGTTAAAACCTACAAAATGGTGCACGATTTCATCCACTGGTTGGCTCGAAATTAGTCCTGGAAGTTTCATGATAAAAACCCCTCTTTGATCTGAACTAGTGAAAATGAAAATGGTAAAAATAAATTACCTTTTCCCACTTTTATAAGTTTTTCAAGCTTAAAAATTATTTTTTATTTATTTATTATTTTTTCTTTTATTTATTTTTATTATTTTTGTTTTTTTTGTTTTTTTTTTTTTGTTTTTGTTTTTGTTTTTTTTTTGTTTTTTTTGTTTTGTTTTTTTTTTTTTTTTGAATATTTTTTAGAGGGAAAACACCCTTTGGAGCAGTTATGACGGGTTACTGAGTTTAAATGTGCAAGATCGTTTACGGAGTCAAGATAAATCATTTTTGACATTTTAGCAAAATTTTATTGCTTTTTATTCTCTTTAAAAATTATGAAAAGCAAAAATCATGGAGTCTTCTTTTAAGCCCTTTTCAGACTCTTAAAACATGAAAAGATCGTCGAGTACTTGCTTGTTCAAAATCGTAAAAGTAAATGAACAACCGTCCACTCCGTATAAGTTTACCCCTTTTATAGACTGAGTTAGGACTATTTACGAAAAAGGTATATGTTGATCAAACATGGTCAATAGAGTTCTCTCTTGTATTATTTTATCCTTTTTCAGACCTGAGAGACTAAACTGACAAAAAAGAACCTGATGTAGTCTACTTATGTTTTTTTTCTAACTCTCTAAAAATGAAAAACGTTGAGTTTTACTTTCTTCGGGCTCGTTAAAATTTTACGGTTAAAGAGCTGAATGAGTTTTCTTTTTGTGTCTTTTTCAAACTATTAAAAAAAATGACGTCAAGTTACCCCTTTATTGGAATTGTAAAAAATTAAACAATATAGGACTCGTTAAAGCATGACGAGAACCGAACCATTCCTTCTCAGGGTTCGTTAAAAATAATTCGATGGACTCATTCCAAGGATGAGATTACAGCCCAAGCATATGTTATCCTCCTCAAGCTTGTAAAAAATAAAGAAGTACTTTCTAGTAATGGTGGGGGGAAATTGGGGAAGGTGTCCATTTTTACATCATCATTCAAAAGGTAGCATGTTAGTCTTGAACACGGCACTCCGTCACATTCATGTCCAAGTCGGGAAATCCATTTGTCTTATAGTTAATCAAACCTCATTGAAAGTGTTCATGGTTTTGAGTATTATTGTTAAGCCAAATGTTTCGAAATCATTATAGTGTTGTTATGTGTTCAAGAGAAGTTCAACCTTGGTTCAAATCCCTTTGCAAAATCTTTACCTTCATTCGCGTCGACCATCCTTGAGTCAGTCTTTGCAAACTATTTATAAAATTTGATATCATGTTTTGTGTCATAGGCTTTCCTATGACGAATCACTTCCTATCAACTTCAGATCATTATTTAGGAACTTGATTTAGAAACCTTCAATACCTTGAAGCCTGCATGCCTTAATGGCAGGTTTTTCGCTTTTGATGATAGGTTCTCATCATTGGCCTTCGATCGAACGATTCTATGAATGTTCGACTTTAGATCACATATTCACACTTCATATATTGTATTGGGAGTACCTTGAGAACCATTGTCATTATTGGTGGTTTCTCTCGTTCTTGTTAACGATTCACATCATTGACCGGTAATCAAGTTGTTTCTGCCATGTTTGACTTTGAGAAATTCACTCACATGGTTAGAATTGTACTGTGGATCGAGAGATGCAGATCAAGACCCTGGATCTAGTTTCATGAATCTAGGTTGCGAGGAGATTTTATATTCATGATTATGTAGATAAATGGTTGTGTCCATGTTATGTCTACTATCTATGTGCTCTTAGTTTTTACATGCTCGTTCATTGATTTGAATTTACTCTAAGTATGGGAATGCCTACCTCAAAGATGGTTTTTGATATATATTTTGCATTATGTTCCCTTGGATGTTCCTTGTAGGTTTTTGACCATTACCTCTGATCTAATCCTTGGAACGATAAAGTGCTTCAATCTTTTAAACTTATTTTTCAGACTTCACACTTTAGGGTGCAATCTGTTACATATCAATTTGTTTCCATGACACTTGATCAATTTATGGATATTTTTACCATCTGTGAACATGTTGAAACCAACTTCCTTAGAAGTCAAAGAACTAAATATATGTTTAAGTACATGAGAAATTTGGGTCAAATAGATCTCACACCTTGTTAAGTTCCACCTGCGCCAATTTCTCTAGAGTTTCCCACGCATGTGCTAAAATTGACTCTGAGAACAGCGCATAGTTGCGCTCTGTCTGAAACTATAAACCTGTGCAAGTGAATTCTAGAAAGTAAAAATAAAAAGTACATTCTAGAAACATAGTTGGTTGAATATTTCCCAACTAAAATCTTCTAGGTGATGACTATTTGAACTATAACCCTCATAAGATGCATCTCCATCCCTTTTCTCATGGTAACCTAATCCCTCATTAAAGGAGGTTCATCCTCTTCTTAGGAATCTAAAACTTCCTCCTCTTTGATCTATAAAACAACTAGAGGGTTGAGGGATGAAGGAGGTCAAAATTCAGAGAATACAAACTTATGTTGTTGGTTTGAGATTGGAGAGCTTGTCATCTGAGGAGGAGATTGAAGGCATTTGGGAGGGACCTCACGACATCAAGGTGAAGGTTGTAAGGCTCCTCTTATCTTCTAATTAATACAAATGAACAATTTCTCCCATTGATTTTTTCTTTTGTGAATGATGAATGGTTTGAAATTGTTTAATAAGACAATTTCAATCCCTGATTTCCTTGATCATTAGGCTAAGTTGTTTGGATTATTATATCACATGTGCTTTTGATCCTTTTATGGTTTATGTTTGCAGGTCCTATCAAGCATTGAAGAGCTACATCAAGGCACAACCAAGGATATTCGTTAGACATTTCTTGAAACCAGTAAGAGGTATATCCATGATCTAGGTGGCTCTAGACACATGTAGAAGTCCCAGAGGACTCAGAAAGGGTCAAAAATCAAAGTGATCAGAATGTTGTCAAACCAAGACTAGAGCGTAGATATCATCTTCCTAATCGTAACAATGTGAACGGTTCGTCAAGTGTCCTACAAATTCACCGTCAACCGGCATGAGAACCCAGCTCCCGAAGTCGAGCGAAATTGTGGCCTCTTTAGATTGCCCAATATCCCTTATTTTCGAAAGATTTGAAAATGAATTTTATAATAAAATAAATATAAAAATATAAAAATATGGGTGAAGGGCTACCACCCCCACCACCCACCGAGCTGTTAGAATATATATATATATATATATATATATGTGCATGTGTGTTAAGGGGGGGTCAGGGTCCGGTTGACCGGGAACCTCGCCCCATGGCCCACGGCATGACAGAATGCATTGGAGCGCAGGGATAAGGGTGCAAGCAGGGGTTGAACTCGTCCGGCCCACGTGGCCAGTCCCCAAGTGGGTGCCCCCATAAAAACATCACACCTACCAACTCCATTATGCAACAAACCATAATGGCTACCATCTAAATCTTAAACTTGCCCAAAAAAATATAACCATTACATTAATGCGAAACCGCGCTATCCAAAAATTAATACATAAAAAACATGCCAAATATTATGTAACCATGACACCAAAAAATTAACGTGCTATTTTGGAGAGGCAAAGATTCGAAACCGTAACCTTCGCCATCCTAAACTCCTCCACCACCAATGCACCAGTGGCACTTCTTTGAAAAATCCACCCTCAAATTTTATTATAAACCCTCATTTCCTCAGTATGTGAAGACCAAGGCAGAGCGCAGAGTTCGAAGTGAATTTTTAATTAATTGCAAGTGGAACCATGAGCGTGGAGCAAAGGCAGACGAAACCATGATTGAGCCCAACTTTCAGGAGGGCGAAATTTTGCTAGTGTCCAAATTGGAAAAACTTTATGTCGATCCTACACCTCTTAGGGACATGAACTTGATGGCGCAGAAAAAATTTGGATCTGAGCAACAGATCTTTAGATGACCCAGAGGAGGGAATCTTTGAGGAATTTAGGGGGAATCTAAAAGATTCTTGTAGCCCCAAATTTCCACTTTGTCAAAATTCAAAAATTTGACAGTCAATTTTACACTATTCGACGCCATGAATTTGATGGTGTAATCAGGTTTTCCATTTGATCATTCTATTTTTCGGCCACTTTTCAAAGTGGAGTGTAGGTGTCAACATTTAATGTGTGAGTAGTCATTTCCATGCGATTTTACGCCACGAGATTGATGGTGCAGCCAGATCCAGTAGTTTATCATCCTCTTCTTCAGATAACTCCTTGATGTGAGGTATATGTAGTGTGATCATGTACTTCTTTGTCTCTTCGCTTGAGATGCATTGTGCTGTATAGATCCCTGTTTGATGTTTAATGTGGGATCTTGTTTTGTTCTTGATGTGAGATGTACTTATTGTCATGTTTTGATTGAGATCCCTTTGTCACCATGTTGGAAGGATACTCATGTGTCACCATGTATGTTTGAATTGAGATCCCTTTGATGGCATGTTGGCGGGATGCTCATTATTAACATACATGAAATTGTGTCATGCTGATAGGAGTTCTTTTTGAATGAGAGTTCTTGCAGCAGAACATCTCTCGGATCCACTCCTGCGTGAGAGCATATTCCTTGTATGATAGAGAAAACACATGCATGTACATCATCACTCTTTCCAGCACTTAATGCAGTAGCCTACACCATCTTGACACTGCGGCTCGGAGACATAGTCCCTCCTAGACGAACTCCATTATCAACGTCTTGTGTTTTATGTTACTGATTCTTGTCATGTTCCTTCTTCTTTACTGTATGCATATATGTTCATTTATGCTCTTTTAAATGCAATTCTAATCACATCACAAAAGCAAAAGACCTTGGTTAAATTTGGGAGTTGGGTCAACTCAGATCAATTTTCGTATCAGAGCAGTCTTTGCGTGTATGTGAATTACGAGTGTGAACAATGTAACGTGCAATGATGGAGGATGACAAAGCGATGTGTGAGACCATGCTTAGAATTTACAGAAAGGTGGAAATAATGTATGAAGCTCTACAAAAAGAGACAGAGGAAAGGCAGCGAGTGTAGCTTCAGTTGCGAGGCATGGAAGAGGCCCTGGAAGAACTAAAGCACAAAAACCAGAGTCTTCAAGTAGATAACACTGAATTGAAGATGCTTCTACTGGGAGAGAAAGAGGAGAAACAGAGTTTGCTACGACAACTGCAAGCTAAGGATGAGGCCTTGGAAAAGCTGCAGTGTGACCCATGTGAGGTAAAAAGTAGTTCTCGGACTTCATGTATGTGTCCTAATGATGATTTCGTTGTTTTTGAAAATCATATCACAGGAATTGGCTCCAAACTATTGAAGAGAATGGGGTATGAAGGAAAAGGCTTGGGCAATAATCGCCAAGGAATTGTCAACCCCATCAAAGGAGAGGAATTACCCCTTCAAGCAAGACTTGGGTATGTCAGGAAGGAAGTTAGTGAATGTGCCAAGGCAGCCAATGAACCACCAACAATAGATGATGAGAAGCCCTCATTAGTTCTTTCCAACTCGATAGTGAAGGTAAAATATGTTGATTTCCCTTCAATTTTGTCTTCACATAGTATGATTTCTGTTGGAGATGTGGAGATACCAATTACAGGGACAAACATGAGGCTCCTTACCAGGATGAGGTACAAGGAGGAAGAAGAACTTGGTGTTAATAACCAAGGCATAACTCAACCATTGGAGGTTGTGTAGAGACCTTGATTTGTAGGCTTGTGATACACCAAAGGAGAATGTTCGAAGGTGTCAGATTCTTCTGAGACAATGTCGAAATTGTCGGGGAAAGAGAATGATGGGAACACATCACCATCATCCTATGGCAGTACCCATTGCAGGGAAAGAGTTGAGGCAAGCACTAATCGCCATAATGACACTAGAGGAAACAAGGAAAGGTATAACCAGTCTCGATATTCAAATGTTCATTTCAATTATAATTATATTAATGATGGGCATAAATCAAGGCATCGAAAAACATGTACCTTTTGTGGATTGCATAACCATACATTTGTTGAGTGCTGGAAAAGAATAGAAGCACACAAAAGGAGGCGGCGTGAAAGAACCTCTCAACAGTAGGTAAAGAAACGTGTTAAGTAGATTTGGAGGAAGAAGACGTATTGCAGTCATTGCAACAGGAGTTGCCATCAAGGAGCCACTTGTTGGAGGCTCCATCCAGAGCAGCGCCTTAAAGACAAAGTGTTGGTGCATGAACCAGATGAAACGGTTGTTCAACCAGCGAATGCACCACAAGGAGGTGACCCATTCACCTTGATAAGTGAGAAATGGTTCTTCTAGGTGTGATAGAATGTCATGGTCTTATTTTTTTTTTCCCAATCATGTGTTGCATTTTAAAATGTAAAAGTGATGATGTGTTTTCCATCACTTGTTAAGCAACAATGATGTCTGGTCGTATTTTGTGTTGCATTTCAAACTGTGAAAGTGATGTGGTGTTTACATCACTTGTTAAAGCAACAGTAGTGTTTGGCCTTATTTTTGTAAATCATGTGTTGCAATGATGATGTGTTTTCCATTACTTTTTGAAGCAACAATGATATTTTGGCCTTGTTTTGATCGCTGGGGTATTGTTTCCGTTTTGATGTAAACCTGACCATCGAGTATGTGTTATAAAATCATGGCAAGTATTGGATGCTTGGGTCATTAGTTGGTCATGTGAATTAAGCATGTAATTTTCAAAACAATGTACTATAGGTTTGCATAGGATGCAGGTGTTGGGTCATTGCTTATGGCTCCGAAGAACAAAGGTGAAGGAGAAGGAAGGGTGACATATCATATACTTGTAAGTGCAAACAAGGTACAAAGAAGTTGCAGATTATTTTTCATGCTTTTGGAGGACCAAAATCTACTTAGTGGGGAGGATTAATCCAGGTGGCTCCAGACACATGCAGAAGTCCCAGAGGACTCAGAAAGGGTCAAAAATCAAAGTGATGAGAATGTTGTCAAACCAAGACCAGAGCATAGATCTCATCGTCCTCATCATAACGGTGTGAATGGCTCGTCAATCCGAGCTCGTATGAGGGAGAAAGAGCCAGTCAAAGTTTTGGTCAAAGTTGGGAAGTGGGCCAGGTTTAAGTGTCCTACAAATTCACTGTCAACCAGCATGGGAACCTACCTCCCGAAATCGGGAAAAATTGTGGCCTCTTTAAATTGCCCAATATCCCTTATTTTCGAAAGATTTGAAAATGACTTTTATAATAAAAGAAATAAAAAAATATATAAAAATATGGGTGGTAGGTCACCACCCCTGCCACCCACCGGGCTGTTAGAATATATACATATCAAATTTTAAATTAAAAATAGGGGTCGACGACCATGAACCCGCCAGACCCTCCAACCACCCAACCACCGTAACCTTTTTTATACCATATATATATGTCTAAAGGGGGGGTGTCTGGGGTCCAGTTGACCGGGAACCCCGCTCCATGGCCCACGGCATGACAAAATACACTAGAGCGCAGGGATAAGGGTGTCGGCAGGGGTCGAACCCACCCAGCCCACATGGCCAGCCCCCAAGCAGGTGGCCCCATAATAACATCACACCTACCAACTCCATTACGCAACAAAACATAACAGCTACCATCCAAATCTTAAACTCGCCCAAAAAAAATGTAACGGTTACATTAATGTGAAACCACGCTATTCCAAAATTAATACATAAAAAATGTGCCAAATATTATGTAACCACGACACCAAAAAATTAACGTGCTATTTTGGAGAGGTGGAGATTCGAAACCATAACCTCCGCCATCCTAAACTCCTCCACCATCCTCAACTCCTCCGCCACCAACATGCCAGTGGTGCTTCTTTGAAAAATCTGCCCTCAAATTTTAGTATAAACCCTCATTTCCTAAGTGCGTGAAGACCGAGGTAGAGCATGGAGTTCGAGGTGAATTTTTAATTAATTGCATGTGGAACCATGAACATGGAGCAGAGGCAGGCGGAACCATGATTGAGCCCAACTTTCAGGAGGGCGAAATTTTGCCAGTGTCCAAATTGGACAAACTTTATGTCGATCCTACACCTCTCGGCAACATGAACCTGATAGCGTAGACAAAATTTGGATCTAAGCAGCAGATCTTCAGATGACCCGAAGGAGGGAATCTTTGAGGAATCTAGGGGGAATCTAAAAGATTCATGTAGCCCTAGATTTAGACTTTGTCAGAATTCAGAAATTTGACAGCCGATTTACACTATTCGATGCCACGAATTTGATGGTGTAATCAGATTTGTTGACCTAGGTTGTCATTGATGTCAATATGGAAATATTCTAGATAATGTTAGCCTCCTGTTGCAACAGGGTATCATCTTTCATGATTGACATTTTTACATGCCAAATATGTCATACTCTGCAGGCTGCAGTGTTCCATATTTCCACGAGGTGCCATGATGTATGTTTAGTCCAAATGCACTGCTGTATTCCATATTTGATGAGTTGTTCCAATTTTGAAGAGCTTTCATTTAAGGGAGGTCCAAACAATCTAATCTTGGTCTCCCTAGGTTTCAATTTCCTGTTTTAGAATATAGAGAATGCATCTGACCAAATAGTTTAATCTTGGCAGATCTGTAGATAGGTAGAGAATCAAAGGGACCCAACTGCTTAATCCGGGCACTGGCAGAAATAAGTGTAGATTTAGATAGGAAACATTCAAAAGAAAAATTGTAAATCTGGTTCTGCAAGTCTAAGTGCACCCAAACCAAAAAGAAGAAAAAATGTTAGGAGAGTAGGCTGGGTAGGTAGCTGTGTGGTTGCAGAATGGTGATTTATGATAAATTTTGTGTTTTGAAGTGTTATATCTTTACAGATCACAGTGCAGGCAGTTTTCATGCAAAGGAGCTCAAAGGTGGACATTACTAACTCCCCCTCTTCTAATTCCCCAAGTCACTTACTAATTTCCCAAAGAGGTCAAGATCTGCTTGATTCCTCTTAGTTTCATCATCCTCCATATCAGTTGCCTTGGTGAAGATCTGCTTCACTCAAGGATTTTATTTCTTTTCAAACTCTTTTCCCCAAAATTAGCCTAAGGTCCCTGACCTTGGCGCCTGCTCATCATCTCCATATTAACTACTAACTCTAGTATATAACTCCCTATCAGTTTTCCCCCTTCCCCTACTACAACTTTGTATATAAAATTCCCCTATGTAAATATCCCCTCCCTGGCAATATAGCCATATTCTTTACAAGTCCGGGAAAAAATGGTCCATCTGGGGCTGTTTTTAGCCCATCCGAGTCATAACAGGGGTTAGATGACACCTGGTCATGCTAACAACCTCTCCCCTAGCCCTAAAAACCCTCAAAAACCCTCTTTCCGCCCCTAAACCAAAGTTTTGTGCATAAATCTTTAAAACCCGCGCGCAAAAAACCATGCTTTACCCCTTATCCCTAAGCCCCAACTGTAAGTACATTAACCGCACTCATTTTAAACCCATAAAACCCCTTTCCCTAAGTCTAAACCGCTGTGCGCATTATTAAAAACGGGATATTCCCTATATATCCCCCCGCCCTAACCCTCTGTTTCTTTGTCTGCCTCACCAGCCGTTAGATCTGGCTCGTCCCAGATCTATGGTGGGCGGGCCTTTTCGCGCGCCAACTGCCCGAGCTTTAGCGTCCGGGAGTTCGGCGGTTTTGCCGCCGTACTCCCGCCACGCGTCAAACTCTGGGGTGTGGCGAAGCCCCCCCAAAAAAACCACCCAAGCGCTAAGGCGGTGCACCAAAAACCGCTTATCGCCCTCCCCTGTGACGTAAGCCCCACGTCACCTGCCGCGTCACTCCCCCTGCCCAGTCACCATGACGCGTCATCCGCCTGCGTGGCCTCCTGCCACCATACCCTGCCACTGTACATGCCACGTCACCGTCCGTACATGATTACATCACCCGCTGATGTCATCATGTTGACGTCACCTGCCGTACAATGTCCCGTCATGCTGATGTCATCAGCACTTTTTTGGCGCGAAGGAGCAAAAATCGCACCTCGGAGCCCCAGAATCAGTTTCTGAGGCAGTTTTTGATGAGCGATTTGCGCCTTTAGGCCAGAATGGGGAATCTTTAGGGAATCTTTTCATTTTGTAGCCCCCAGGAAGCCTGAAAGGCGCCAAATGAACCATTTTTCTTCGCGAAGCACTTAGAAAGGAGCAGAAAATAGTTTTGAAGGAAACAGAGGCCGAACAGCGGCCATTAATTTGTGATTAGACCCACAACACATCAGAACAACATCGGTTTATTGCCAAAGAGTATCAGAGGAAGAAGAAGAGCCAAAGAGTATCAGCCGAAGATTTTTTAGGGGCTCGAAGCACCTGATCATTGATGAGCCCCCCAGAAAGTCAAATCAAGAGGCGTAAGCCCATCCTTGCCCTCAAATCACAGTTAAAGCTTTAAATGCAGACAGACAGCAAAAAAGCAGAAAACCATACACATTTATTGCAGAAAACACTACACCAAGCCACCAAGGACTACATCATTTACTCAGTTTTGATACGGCAGCCCTGAGCGCAGCCCGAGATATTTTTTTGCATTTATTTCTGGATAGGATTAGGTTAAGTAATCATCTTTCTTTCAGACCTGTTTAGGTCAAGTTGTAATAAAAGCAGTTGTAGAGAGTTTTTCCCTATATATACCGCCCTCTACATTGTTTGAAGGGTTGGTTAATTGAGAATTTTGACTAGAGACTCGCATTGTATACCTGAGTTTTTCTATAATCAAAGACTGCTGAAAGCTTGGAGAGCAAACTGACTGTTGTAAATGAATGTTTTGGAGACATGAAGATGGAATTCTTGTGCTGCAGCCTGAAGCAATAAGTGCATCTTACCTCTGTTTATTGGTTACCACTATCTAAATAGCAGAAAGAAAGAATAGCCTAGAATTAGTTTAAATACTCTCTATGCTCAATTTCTGCTATTTCTTTATGTTTTCCTCTGAATGAATTGGTTATGAATATGAATTCCTCCTGGCTCATGTTTACCCTGATTCACTTGTATTGGCCAATTATCTAGGGATTCTTCACTGCCCCTAGGTAAAGCTCTGTTACCTCCATCCGTTAAGTTGATTGAGAGATTCTTAACTGCCTCTCAATACTTAGCATTTCATTCCATCACCTAAAACTGAAACATTGTTTCATGCGCAACTATCTTGCTCCATTTTCCCTCTGTTGTGACCAAGAAAAAACACAACAGCAGTCCCCCTCCTCGACCCCACGCCCAATGCTTTGAAACTTCCAGACTATGCCTTGCCTCTATGTCTGAAAACACCAATTTTCCCACCAAAAACAAAACAAAAACCCTCTGGACTCAAGACCTAGCCTAAAATCCTTTTCAACAAAGCTAAATCTAAAAGAGAGAGCCCTCTCTGATTGCAGGTTGGCTAGAACCTGCAGTCCAAAGTTGGTCTGTGGTTACCTCGGCCGTATCCTTTTCCGGAGATTAAGGACAACCTGAGTGATAACATAATGGCGACTCCGCTGGGGAACTTCCTCAGATAGTTTCACAAAGAAGGTAAGAAAGCTCCACTGAGACCATAAATCAAACTTTCCAATTGTTGTTTATCTCTTAAAAACTACAGATGAAGCCTGAATGTCAGCCAGGAAGCCTTTGAAACTGTTTTCTGCTTTACATTAACAGCAGTAAATAAATGCTGCTTCAGTCAATCTTCATGCTAGTTTTAAGTTACAAATAAGTTGTCCCAAATTTTAAATAGTCCCTTGTCGATTACAAAAACATTCCCAGGAAAAATACCCAAAAAACAATTCGGAAGCTGGCTCCCAAGAAAAATCCATGATATACCAGATCAAATCCAGATCCCAACCCTCCATCTGTGTTTGAAAACCCTAACATAATCTCGAAAATCCTTAGGAAGCAAGAAAGACAGGAAAATTTTGCTGATTTGAGCCCTGAAACAGCTTACCCTAGCTGTATTCCGACTCCTGTCAAGGTTTTGTTCCATTCAACCCCTATTTCCCTTAGTTCATCATCTACATCTCGTAGTACTCCTTCCACACCTTCATTCACTGTACATACTAACACTACTGTTGTTTCCAGCGTTCCAGTTACTCCTGTGATCCCCGTTACTCCAGTTGTTCCATTTATCCCCGTTGTTCCACTTATACCTGCCAATATGGCTAATAGATATGCACCCCTGCAATTACCTGCTAATGTTGGGGCTTTACCTCAAGAGTACCAATCTAAAATTACCTATTTTGACAGCACCGGTCCTTTCACAGCCATTCAGCATACCAAAAAGATGCAAGATTATTTTGAAAACTACGAAATAGATGATGATAGTGTAAGAATGAGAATTTTTGTTCAGAATTTAACAGGTGATGTAAGAACTTGGTTCAGATCACTTGCTGCAAATTCCATAACCACCCCAGATGAGCTTTACCAATCTTTTACCAACAGATGGGAGAAAAAGAAAGACCCCTTGCACATACTAGCTGAATATGATACGATCAAACGAGGTCCTCAAGAGACTGTTTTGGAGTACTGTGCAAGATTCAATAATGTATATAACACAATACCACAGAACTTAAGGCCTCCCCCTGACCTTGCCTTGTACAAATTTCCCGATGGATTCGACCCGGATATGGCATACCAGTTAAAAGAAAGAGCTCCTCAGACCCTTGCGGACATGCAAAATGTTGTTGTCAGCGTAGAAGCCAATTTAATTTCCAAAAGAAACAGAGCTAGAATGGAAAGAAGAACCACCTTTAAGGAAGAACCCTCAGCTTTTGATCAAAATATTGATGCTATCATCAGTGGCCTGCAAAGGCTGGGAGAAAGAGTAGAAAATGTTGAGAGAAAAGCATCGTGGGAAGGACAACAGTCTAATACCATAAGGAACCCAAATTTTAGGAAAACGCAGAACACAAATGCTGGTAGGCCTAATCAAGACCATGATATAAGACCCCCTTTCCAAGATAATTATGTTGAAGGATCTACTTCTAGTAAACCCATAGAGGACACTCACATGAACTTAATGGATCTAAAGGGCGAGCACCAAACTGTCCTGTCCCAAGAAGACCAAAATGAACCCGATTACAATCAGTTTCATACTAGGTCTGGCGAGTCTTTTGATTTTAAACAAGGTTATGATACCGCTGTGTATGAAGTACACAAAGAATATAAGCTGAGAACTAGGACCATTGACATTTCCGAACCTAGCAACACAAAGGATAGCAAACAGCCCAACAAGATCAAAGGCAAGGCTGTCATAACAGAACCAGCTGATATACCTATTCCAAACCCGCATCAAGTGACTGTAGAAGACATAACAGAAATACAGCCTTCCAAAGATCAGCCTTTGTCACCTTCTTCCTCGAAAGAAAGCTCGAACAGAGTTCCCAAAAACTTTCCTGAAGTTGAAAAACCGCAAGCAAAAACTTCCCATAACGCTGATAAACAAGAGCAAAACGCAGACAATTCAAATGAAACAGAAAAAACTGCCATTATCAACACCAAGACTCCACTGGAAAAGCCATATAACTTAGAGACAGAAATAGCTAAGTTAAAAATATCTATTCCCCTCTCAGAACTTGCCAAACATGATGTATATAGGCAACAAATTCAAAGATCACTTCAAATGCCAGAGGTTAAGGACGATGTAAATGTTTTAGATGACACCCCAGAGCTGCTATTTGGCCCAAAAGTTAATGGAAAATCAACACATGGACCGGTCCCACCCTTTTATGTCAGTTTGCATATACATGACAAAGTTTTGCACAACGCTATGTTTGACTCAGGGGCATCGCACAATCTTATGCCCAAAGCAGTTATGGAAAACCTGAATCTTGATGTTACTAGACCTTACAAAGATTTATACTCATTTGACTCAAGTCAAGTGAAATGTTTAGGCCTCATCAAAGACTTGTGTGTCTCCTTAGTCCAATATCCCAACAAGACCATCCTCATGGATGTAGTGGTTGCTGACATTCCACCAAAGTACGGTATGCTCCTGTCAAGATCATGGGGAGCAAAGCTTCAAGGATCCCTTCAATTAGACCTTTCCTATGCCACCATTTCAGTCTTTGGGCAACCAAAGAGACTGTATAGAGAAACACTCATGAAATATGTGGTAAGTAGTGAGAGCAAGCCTGAAAATTTTCCCATTTACTCGATCCACTCTGATATGGATTCCTTTATTTTGTTTAATGATGATACAAATGTTTCAATGGATAATGAGCCCTTTACTCTAGAGCAACAAGCACACATCAACGAAGAGTCGGTTGCACGTACCCACGAAACTGTCATAGTAGTTGATGCAACCAGCCTACCAGAAGAAGTTCCCCAAACAGAAATTTTAAATCTGCCCAATCCTAAAATAGCTCAATCTCTTGATACTGACCATAAGCAAGAAATCACATGGTATTTAGAGTTTGATGGCTCCGTCAACAAGTTAGGAGCAGGGGCAGGTGTATGGATTCACAACACATATAACAACCATGTAGAAGGCCATGCCTACAGACTGAACTTCAAATGCACAAATAACACGGCAGAGTATGAAGCTCTGCTTTTAGGCCTTAAACTCCTCAAAGCTCTAGGAGCTACAAAAGTGTCTATTTTAGGAGACTCTGATTTAATCATACAACAGATGAAAGGCAATTTTGTAACCAATGACAACAGAATGAGAGCCTATAGAACTGCAGCTACTAATATACTCCAGGCATTCACTGAATTCAAGCTTGACAAGATTTCTAGAAATCACAACATTCATGCACACAGCCTAGCCACCTTTGCTAGTACATGCAAGCTTCCTTTTGACCCAAACCATCACTTCACAGCTGAAATAAAACATAGGCCCGCTGTCCCAAATAACGTTAAAGATTGGCAAGTATTCGAAAATGATGCCCAGATTAATAATTTCCTCACCCTTGAGCATGAGTTTTCGAATATTAACATCGACATGGATGCTATGAATGGCTCCCAACACCAAACAAATGAAAATCAGCGAGATATAACAACTGCAATAGTCAAGCAAATTCTGAAACCAACTATTTTTGACAAAGAAAACATAGAACAGCTGAAACAAATACACTTGGAAGATATAGCCAAAACAGAGGCAGAGATCATTGACTTAAAGGATAATTTTCTACCTGCTGGCCTAACCCCACTAGAAGACATGTTTGATGCTAATGACGTGCCAAGAAAGCCAAAATTGCAGCCTATAAACACTGATATAGAGGAACACAACATTGGGACAGCAGAAAAGCCAAAAATGATCAAACTGTCCAAAAATTTACCACCTGATCAAAAGCCCAAGTATATTGACTTATTCAAAGAGTTCCAAGATGTATTTGCTTGGAGCTATGAGGATTTGAAATCCTATGACACCTCGGTGATCCAACACACCATTCCTTTAAAACCAAACCAGAAACCCTTCAAACAGAAACTTAGAAGAATTAACCCTATGCTTCTTCCCCCGATTGAGAAGGAAGTAAAGAGGATGTTTGAAGCAGGCATCATAGCACCTATCAGATTCTCTGAATGGGTGTCCAATCTTGTTCCTACGAGGAAAAAGACAGGAGAAATCAGACTTTGTGTAGATCTCAGAAATTTAAATCAAGTCTCCCTAAAAGACCATTACCCTTTGCCTAAAATGGACCACATCTTGCAAAGAGTAGTGGGATCATCTAGAATCTCTTTGCTAGATGGTTTTTCAGGTTTCAACCAAATACTTGTTCACTCGGACGACCAAGACAAAACAGCTTTTACTACACCTTGGGGAACGTTCAAATATGTAAAGATGCCATTCGGTCTTAAAAATGCTGGTGCTACCTTTTAACGTGCAATGGATATTGCTTTCGCCAAAGAAATACATGACTTCCTAGTTGTTTACCTTGATGACTTAACCCCATTTTCCAAATCTAATGAAGAACACCTCAAGCATCTCAGGCAAATTTTCATGACATGTAGGAAATATGGCATTTCCTTGAACCCCAAGAAGTCTCTGTTTGGCCTTGAAGAAGGCAAATTACTTGGCCACATCATATCAAAGGATGGGATCAGAATCGATCCCGAAAGAATACAAGCCATCCTCCAAATCCCATTTCCAAGAAACATTAAAGAGCTACAAGCATTCCTTGGGAAAATCAACTTCTTGAGAAGATTTATTCCAAATCTAGCTGAGCTGATAAGATTGTTAAGAAACATGTTAAAGAAGGATGCTAAGGTAAAATGGTCTCTTGAAACCAAGCAAGCATTTGAGAGTATCAAATCAGCCTTAACACAAACCCCTGTCCTAACTAGCCCACAGTTTGACAAAGATTTTATCATATTTTCATTTGCATCTGATCACACTATAGCAGCTATCCTGCTACAAAAGGATGAACAGGGAGCTGAAAAACCAATCACTTTTTTCAGCCGAGCCTTAAGAGACGCCCCTTTGAAGTACCCAATAATAGAAAAACAGGCCTACGCACTTGTTAAGGCCATCAAGGATTTCAGAGTGTACATTTTATATTCACACGTGATTGCCTATGTCCCACATGCTGCTGTAAAAGACATATTGACCCAAGAGGGATTAGAAGGCAAAAGAGGCAAGTGGATTGCAAACATCCTTGAATATGACATAGAAATAAAACCAACCAAGCTGATAAAGGGACAAGGTTTAGCTAAACTGATGTCCGAAACAAATTTTCAAGCCTTAGAGATTAACCAGCTGGACAATGAACCGGAGCTGGCGACTCCACAGATCAGTGAAATCTTTTTACAATCCCCATGGTACGCTGATATATGCTTTGTATTGTTAAACCTGTGTGCTCCCCCAGGATTGTCTAGAACCAAGAAAAGATTTTTGAAAATGAAGGCTTTAAAGTTTTGTGTTATAGATGGTGCATTATTTTGGAGAAATCATGAAGGTATATTGCTTAATTGTTTAACCATGAATGAAACTAACAATGTCATGAAAGAATTCCATGCAGGTGATTGTGGAGGACATCTATATTGGAAGTCTACTGCTGATAAAATTTTAAGGGCTGGTTTCTATTGGCCCTCTCTTTTTGCAGATGTAAAGAAGTTTGCCATGTCATGTCATAAATGCCAAATTTTTTAGGGCAAGAGAAAGCTGTTACCCCTGCCCCTTAAACCCATCTCAACCGAGAAACCTTTTCAACAATGGGGTCTTGACTTCATTGGAGAAATCCATCCCTCTTCCTCAGGCCAGCACAAATGGATCCTAACAGCGATCGACTATTTCACTAAGTGGGTTGAAGCCATTCCCTGTAGACAAGCCAATGACACCATCATTATCCAATTCCTTGAGTGCAATATCCTTTCTAGATTTGGCTGCCCTGAGAAAATCATCACTGACAATGCCGCTGCCTTTAAGTCCAAAAAGATGATTAATTTTTGCCACAGATTTCATATTACCTTGGGCCACTCCACAGCCTATTACCCTCAAGGTAATGGCTTGGCCGAATCATCTAACAAAAGCCTCATCAACATCATAAAGAAAGTGCTGGAAGAAAACAAGAAGAACTGGCACAAAAAACTGGTAAATGCCCTATGGGCAGATAGACTTTCAAGCAAAAGATCAATTGGGATGAGCCCTTATGAGCTAGTATATGGCATGGAGACTAGATTTCCTTCATCACTGGGCATTCCTACTATCAAGCTGTTACAAGAGATTCAGGCTAAACCGAATGACATTCAAAGAAGAATCAATCAGACCATCCATCTGCAGCAAACCAGAGAACAAGTTTATGACAGAGCTCAAATTGTGCAAGAAAAGCTCAAAAAGATGTTTGATAAGAGAGCTAAGGCTGAGGATTTCAATGTTGGTGACAAAGTTCTAAGATGGGACTCAAGAAGGGAAGACGAGGGCAAACATGCCAAGTTTGATTTTCTATGGAGAGGTCCATTGGTTATTTCTGCTGTTCAGGGAAATAACACTTATTTTCTCAGATCTGTAGAGGATTGTTCTGTTGAAGAAGGCCCTGTCAATGGCCGTATGCTGAAGCATTACCATGACCCCTTTTAAAGGGACACAATGCAGTTTTGTATATATCTTTGTACAGTCTTATTTGTATATATCAGCACTTTGTTTTCATTTTTATAAGCAAGCCGATTGTTTAAAGAACAACAATAAATTCTGTGAAGACGTAGCTGATGCAAGTGCCCCAGTTCTAAAAACTTTGTCTTTGCACCAATGCACAAAACAGCAAAAGGAAAATTGTCACATTACAAGCAATTCAAGGTAGAAAAGAACGGTCCGCAATCAAAGGCATGTTCCAGCAGCATTGTACATAATTATCCAGTGCACAGAAGAAAGCAGGCGATGCTGTACAGTGCACAGTAATTCAGTTGAGGAGGAGGTTGTTCAGATTCCAAAGTTTCATATTTTCAGCAGCCAGAACAAAGAAGTGTTTCCAGTCTACAGCAAAAAATAGAAAATCAAGGCAGTCTGACCTGCTGTTCTTGACTTTTCACAAGGAAAAGCCATCCCCAAGTGGAGCCACTGTTAGCCTCCTGTTGCAACAGGGTATCATCTTTCATGATTGACATTTTTACATGCCAAATATGTCATACTCTGCAGGCTGCAGTGTTCCATATTTCCACGAGGTGCCATGAAGTATGCTTAGTCCAAATGCACTGTTGTATTCCATTTTTGATGAGTTGTTCCAGTTTTGAAGAGCTTTCATTTAAGGGAGGTCCAAACAGTCTAATCTTGGTCTCCCTAGGTTTCAATTTCCTGTTTTAGAATATAGAGAATGCATCTGACCAAACAGTTTAATCTTGGCAGATCTATAGATAGGTAGAGAATCAAAGGGACCCAACTGCTTAATCTGGGCCCTGGCAGAAATAAGTGTAGATTTAGATAGGAAACATTCAAAATAAAAATTGTAAATCTGGGTCTGCAAGTCTAAGTGCACCCAAACCAAAAAGAAGAAAAAATGTTAGGAGAGTAGGCTGGGTAGGTAGCTGTGTGGTTGCAGAATGGTGATTTATGATAAATTTTGTGTTTTGAAGTGTTATATCTTTACAGATCACAGTGCAGGCAGTTTTCATGCAAAGGAGCTCAAAGGTGGACATTACTAACTCCCCCTCTTCTAATTCCCCAAGTCACTTACTAATTTCCCAAAGAGGTCAAGATCTGCTTGATTCCTCTTAGTTTCATCATCCTCCATATCAGTTGCCTTGGTGAAGATCTGCTTCACTCAAGGATTTTATTTCTTTTCAAACTCTTTTCCCCAAAATTAGCCTAAGGTCCCTGACCTTGGCGCCTGCTCATCATCTCCATATTAACTACTAACTCTAGTATATAACTCCCTATCAGTTTTCCCCCTTCCCCTACTACAACTTTGTATATAAAATTCCCTTATGTAAATATCCCCTCCCTGGCAATATAGCCATATTCTTTACAAGTCTGGGAAAAAATGGTCCATCTGGGGCTGTTTTTAGCCCATCCAAGTCATAACAGGGGTTAGATGACACCTGGTCATGCTAACAACCTCTCCCCTAGCCCTAAAAACGCTCAAAACCCTCTTTCCGCCCCTAAACCAAAGTTTTGTGCATATATCTTTAAAACCCGCGCGCAAAAAACCATGCTTTACCCCTTATCCCTAAGCCCCAACTGTAAGTACATTAATCGCACTCATTTTAAACCCATAAAACCCCTTTCCCTAAGTCTAAACCCCCGCGCGCATTATTAAAAATGGGATATTCCCTGTATATTCCCCCACCCTAACCCTCCGTTTCTTTGTCCGCCCCGCCAGCCGTTAGATCTGGCCCGTCCCAGATCTACGGTGGGCGAGCCTTTTCGCGCACCAACTGCCCGAGCTTTAGTGTCCGGGAGTTCGGCGGTTTTGCCGCCGTACTCCCGCCACGCGTCAAACTCTGGGGTGTGGCGGAGCCCCCGCCCCTCCCAAAACTGCCCAGGCGCTAAGGCGGTGCGCCCAAAATCGCTTACCGCCCTCCCCTGTGACGTAAGCCCCACGTCACCTACCGTGTCACTCCCCCTGCCCAGTCACCATGACGCGTCATCCGCTTGCGTGGCCTCTTGCCACCATACCCTGCCACCATACATGCCACGTCACCGTCCGTACATGACGACGTCACCCGCTGACGTCATCCCGCCACATCATCATGCTGACATCACCCACCGTACAACGTCCTATCATGCTGACGTCATCAACATTTTTTTGGCGCGAAGGAGCAAAAATCGCACTTCGGAGCCCCGGAATCAGTTTCTGAGGCAATTTTTGATGAGCGATTTGCGCCTTTAGGCCAAAATGGGGAATCTTTAGGGAATATTTTCATTTTGCAGCCCCCAGGAAGCCCGAAAGGCGCCGAATGAACCATTTTTCTTTGCGAAGCACTCAGAAAGGAGCAGAAAACAGTTTTGAAGGAAACAGAGACCGAACAGCGGCCATTAATTTGTGATTAGACCCACAGCACGTCAGAACAGCATCGGTTTATTGCCAAAGAGTATCAGAGGAAGAAGAAGAGCCAAAGAGTATCAGCCGAAGATTTTTTAGGGGCTCGAAGCACCTGATCATTGATGAGCCCCCTAGAAAGTCAAATCAAGAGGCGTAACCCATCCTTGCCCTCAAATCACAGTTAAATCTTTAAATGCAGACAGACAGCAAAAAAGCAGAAACCCATACACATTTATTGCAGAAAACACTGCACCAAGCCACCAAGGACTACATCATTTACTCAGTTTTGATATGGCAGCCCTGAGCGCGGCCCGAGATATTTTTTTGCATTTATTTCTGGATAGGATTAGGTTAAGTAATCATCTTTCTTTCAGACCTGTTTAGGTCAAGTTGTAATAAAAGCAGTTGTAGAGAGTTTTTCCCTATATATACCGCCCTCTACATTGTTTCAAGGGTTGGTTAATTGAGAATTTTGACTAGAGACTCGCATTGTATACCTGAGTTTTTCTATAATCAAAGACTGCTGAAAGCTTGGAGATCAAACTGACTGTTGTAAATGAATATTTTGGAGACATGAAGGTGGAATTCTTGTGCTGTAGCCTGAAGCAATAAGTGCATCTTACCTCTGTTTATTGGTTACCACTATCTAAATAGCAGAAAGAAAGAATAGTCTAGAATTAGTTTAAATACTCTCTATGCTCAATTTCTACTATTTCTTTATGTTTTCCTTTGAATGAATTGGTTATGAATATGAATTCCTCCTGGCTCATGTTTACCCCGATTCACTTGTATTTGCCAATTATCTAGGGATTCTTCACTGCCCCTAGGTAGAGCTCTGTTACCTCCATCCGTTAAGCTGATTGAGAGATTCTTAACTACCTCTCAATACTTAGCATTTCATTCCATCACCTAAAACTGAAACATTGTTTCATGCGCAACTATCTTGCTCCATTTTCCCTCTGTTGTGACCAAGAAAAAATGCAGCAGCAGTCCCCCTCGTCGACTCCACGCCCAATGGTTTGAAACTTCCAGACTATGCCTTGCCTCTCTGTCTGAAAACACCAATTTTCCCACCAAAAACAAAACAAAAACCCTCTGGACTCAAGACCTAGCCTAAAATCCTTTTCAACAAAGCTAAATCTAGAAGAGAGAGCCCTCTCTGATTGTAGGTTGGCTAAACCTGCAGTCCAAAGTTGGTCTGTGGTTACCTCGGCCGTATCCTTTTCCGGAGCTTAAGGACAACCTGAGTGATAACAGATACTAGAGGATGACATGAAGCCAAGGGGAAGCCAAGCGATCCATGAAGAGACAGGAGCAAGGTCATTAGGATAGACAAGCCATAAGCAAGAGGAGTTACCAAAGGAGGCATATCAAAGCATATTACAAGATATCAGAGCAAGAGACGCATTCATATATGCAAGGAGGTCTTTGAAAGACACTACCAAGCCAGAGGAGTCACATTGGACTAAGAGGAGCTGCAGGAGGAGCCATATATATATATATATATATATATATATATATATATCTATATATATATATATAGATATATATATATATCATATATATATGCGGAAACAGACATATCAGAGCAAGGAGGCATATCAGAGCAACAGGAGCCATATATCTATATGTCATATATATATGCACCAAATAAGAGGAGCACACAGAGCCATCGGAGGAGCCAAGAGGAGCAAACAGAGCCATCAGAGGAGCAATGGATGCATTTAACATCTATCGGGAGCTGTCGGAGCAAGAATATAAAAAAAATGCACTATTGGGAGCTATCGCCGGCCAAAAACCCATATATGTGTCCTTTAACAATTATCGGTAGCCAAAAACCATATAAATATGCATTTAACACAAATGGAGGTGGAAGACTTGGTTATATATGCAAATACACCATCGGCATAAAAAACCATGCTTATATGCGTTTAACTCTATCGAAGGCGCAAAGCCAAAGCATATATATATATATATATATATATATATATTCCAAATACACTATTGGAGGTGGAGCAGTATATTATATCGGTAGGTTCTATCTAAGTGTCACCCATGAAACCTCCGATTGCGATAATGTATGCAGACTCGATGGTCCTATTATATCACACCCTATTGTTATATCGCATCTGCGGTAATCGCGATGTATAAAGGGCTATCAACCCCAAACTCCCGACTGCGATATTTATATGGATATCATATAACTATGATATGTGCAGACCTTCTGCAGCATTGTGTTATGGTTGAATGCTATATCGCATCCGCCCATCACAACAATACACAAAGGAATTTCACTCTCCCGAGCGTCGATTGCGATGTAAGTCATGGAACCGATGGTCCAATTGCAACATGGTTCAATGCAATATCGCATCCGCAAGTGGATTGGTCATCGGGCATCGACGGTGTCATGGGCCTGACATATAAAGGACCTCTGAAAGTCACGAATAGCTGATTGCATTTAAGCAGCGAACCCAATACAAAAATAGATGCGAGCAAAATAAATTTGAAGTCCGACTTTAGCATTTTTCGCCTATTTTTCATATAGTTCCTGTGTAACTCAAAAATGTATTGTGCTGGGCTTGTGAGGAAAAAATACATTAAGGAATGGTCCCGATAGTTTAGGAGGCTGAACTATGCTGGTTGCGATTGCAATAGGACGTGGCATGTCCGTTACACTGTAAAGCTCTATGTATGCCTGCTACCATTGTCGAAAAGAGCATTGTTACAGTTTTAACCGGGAAGATGTGTTCTCTGTGGATTATTTGGCACTCTCTCATGACTTAACGTGTCCTGTGAGCATGAATAGACAGAGGAAACTGAAATCTAGGAAGCTGAAGAAGAAAGCGAGCATTGAGGAAGTCAAAGGGCCAGTGAAGAGGGGAACCGAGAGACAGAAGAATGGGGAATATATAAGACAGGAAAAATAGAGAACAATGGTTTTTGTTGCTGTTGAACGCTGTGGAAATAAGCTGGAGGAGACAAAGGCCTTGTGAGGGTCCAACAGAACAAAAAGAGGAACCATCAGAACAGAAAGAGGGCTAAAGGGCCAATAGGACAGTAGACAGTCGAAGGGGAGAAGTAGACAGCAAAGAACATAAGCTTGAACAGGAATTTGTTCTTTATGTAGAGCTTAGTGCAGCTAATAGTAGACTGACTAGAGCTGTGTGAAGACTTTATCAGAGAGCATGAAGTCTATTGGAGACTATGTGTGGGAAATGTGCAGAGTTGTAAAGACTCATTCATAAGAAGTTTGGTTGTCATTGATACTGTAGCTTGGAGACTACACTGAAGCTATAAACAAACAGAACTCAGTAGAGAAGAGTTCTGAGAGCAGAAGATTACTATCAAACATGCCTTGACAAGATTGGGTTGGAATGCTTAGGGTTGGTGCCTCAGAAGTGAGAAGGATTGGAGTCCTTGGGGCTGGTGCCTCAGAAGTGAGAAGGATAGGAGTCCTTGGGGTTGATGCCTCAGAAGTAAGAGGGATTGGAGTTTGTGGGACTGGTGTCTTAGGAAATGGAAGGATTGAAGTCCTTGGGAGTTAGTGCTCCTAAGTCCAAGATTGGTGTCTTGGCGAAATAGAGTTGGTGCTCTGGAGGTTAGAGCCTCACCAAAGTCCGAGTTGGAGCTTGAAAACTGATTGCAACCACTTACATATTGTATCCATTTTACTACAAAGATTATATTAATAAAAGAATTTATTATTGTTGTTCATCTTGTGTTCTGAATATAAATTGTTTAACTGGTAAAACAATAGTCGGAAAATGAAATACTGATTCAACCCCCCCTCTCAGTATTTCCAACAATTGTATCAGAGTAGGTAGCTTCATTCAAAGCTAAACAGCTTGAAGGTCGACCTTTATAGCACAAATGGCGAATTCAAGAAAGAAAGTCTCCAATCCTCCTAAGGAAGTGTCTCCCTCTACTACTAAAATAGAAGACAATCAATTTGAGGAGGCTCCAAGGCTCAATGGGAACTTTAATATATGGGAAACAAGAATGAGGAATTTCCTACAGACTTAAGGCATTGAAATCTAGAAATTAGTGATTGCTGATAGCAGGATGGATAGAGAATCCAAGGAATACAATTCAAAAGTAGTAAAGGCAATCTTGAATGGGCTACCTGATTCTGTAAAGAACAATCTAGGAAAAGATTCATCAGCAAAGGGCATATGGGACAAAATTCATGATCTTCACTCAAAAGGAGCATTGACCATGACCATCAGTCAAGAAGATGATGGAAATCTAGAAGGAAATCCAGAACCCATCATAGAAGCTGAACATGAGAATGATGACATCAAGGCTAAAATAGACCTCGAAGATGAAGAGAACGAAAAATATTTTTTGGAAGAACTCCTCACTCAACTCATGACTTACATGGAAGAGATTAACAATTTGAAAAAGGAAAATGAGAAACTTAAGAAGATAGCTCTATATGGTGACTAAGATCAAACAAGGAACAAAGTTTACCTCATCAAGCTTCAAGTGCAAGAAAGGGATGAAGAGCTTGCCAAGATTAAGAAGGAATTCCATCAAAGCAAAAGAAAGCATCATGAAGAAGTCATATCCATGGCCAATCAATTGAATAAAGAAAAGAAGCAGGAAGATACCTTGTCAAGTCAACTTGAACAAAGGCACAAGATCTTGAACAAACTTGAAGAAGAGATTGGTTAGTACAAGGTAGATGTCTCCTCTCTCAAATCTCAATTACAAGAAGCAAGGAAACAAGCACAAGGAGCTGAAAAGACCATGGAAGCACTGGGAGTCATAGAAGGACAGGTTGATGAAGTAGGAAAGGAAAGAAACACCATGATTTCTCAATTAAAAGCAAAGGATGAAGAAATCTTCAAATTAAAATCCAACATCAAGCTTCTCAAGGCTGAAACATGTAAAGCTACAAGGATCAAGGAAGAAATGGAGAGTAGTCAAGCAAAGAATGAAAAAATCTTCAAAATGCAGTTAGATATCATCTCCCTTAAAATAGTAGCAGATGAAGCTACCCATAGCAAGGAAGAAACTGAGAAACAACTTGCTAAGAAGAATAATGAGTGTGAAATATTGGAAGAAGAGATTATCTTCCTCAGAACAAAAGTTGAAGGGATGAACAAAATCTGGAAGAGCTATCAAGCCTTGGATGACATGCTCAGCTATCACAGATGTCCATCTGATAAATCAGGTCTCGGGTATGTAGGTGAATCCTCAAACAAGAATGGAAATGCTTTAAACAAAAGAGATGTGAAGAAGCCAGAAAGAAATGGTGATGCTCCCAATTCCAGCAAAGGCAAGGAGAAAAATCAAGGCTACAATAGAAGAAATCCTGCTCCAAGAAGAAATCCCACTCCAAGAAGAAATCCAGCTCCAAGAAGAAATGTAGATGATGTCAAAGATGCGAGAGGTAATGGTTATCATCAAAGGATCTCAAGGCAGAAAGGCTTCAGAAGTACATCAAAGAAACCTCCATCTCCGAGGTACCAAAGTTCATTTTTTTGGTTATTGTTATTCTTGTACAAACTTTGGTCACATGGCAAAAGACTGTAAAGCATATCATAAAGATAGAAGTTATGGTCCCCAATCATTTCATAGAAATATATATTATAGTCCCCAACAATCTCCAAGAAACAATTTTGTAGGAAGAAAACATGAATTCTTATTCATGAACAATGTAGAATGCTTCAAGTGTCGTAACATTGGTCATATGGCACGAGACTATAACTTAACTTGGGATCTTACATAAGCTATAACCATGCAAAAGAAGAAATTTAAATAATTATGGAGAAGGAAGGAAATACAATCTGAAATTCCCTTGAGCTCTCCAACCAACAGCATATGTCATTGGCCTGAATTTTGACAATCTAAGCATTTTATGAGAAGATTCTGCCAAAAGGAGATGATGCATACAGTTAGGGTAGCCTGTGATTGTTGATCATTATTGCTGAAGCTATTAGTGAAAGGGTCCTTATGAAATCCTTTTTGAGATATATTAACAATCATTCTTTGATGAATATCATTTCTCAGGAGTACTCCATTGAAGAATAAGATCCTATAACCAGTTTGTGGACTGCTATTAAAATATTCTTTCCACTTAATCTCTAAGCAGTATTTGGAACAATAGAGAAAGTCATCTGACACTAAAGAAATAGGGCAAACAACTATGGTGTTGTTATCACAGAAGTTTATGTCCTGACACAGGGATTTAATGTGAGAACAGATAAATTCTGGAATAGATTTTGAAGTAAAAGCAGCTGGCAGCCTATATCAAAATTGAAGCATTACATGAAGATGCAGATGAGCAACTGTACTTAAAAGACAATCATAGATTAGATATCTAAATCTGCTAGGAGGAAATAACTAGCTGAGATATGTACAAGAACACAAGGAAAAGATGGCTCATAGGAAGGAGAATGTTGTGCAGTCAAGCATAACTTAAGCTGATACAAATCACTTAAGAAATATAGCAACAGTAAGGCACAACTCCTCACAATTTCGTCCAAATGCAATGATGATTGAATACTAGATGGCAGTCACTCAAGGAGGAGCACAGTGACACAAAGAAACTCAGATATGAATAAAGACAACAAGAAAGACAATCTCAGCGAAAGTCTCTCTAGATTCGGACTATGAAGGTCTCTCAATTCTGCCTGTGGAGATAACAATATGGATTGAAGCATAAAAGCATGGAATTGGACACTTGGTGCATAGCTATTTGAAATTTGATTGTAAGCATTGAAGTAGAGCACCTTTAAGTATTGTTAAAGCCATGATAAAGTAGATTTGAGACATGAAGAAGGAATAATGTGCAAATTTCTGATAAAGCATCAATCCTTCTATCTTGAGTAAAAAGAAGAAGAGCACTATGACAAGGGGAGTCACAGACCCATGAATATCTACCATTCATGAAGAACAGAAGCAGTTTGATGGGGGGAGTCCCAAAGCACTCCTTTGCCATTGATGTTAAAGGGGGAGAGAAGAAGAATGTTTCCATCAATAACAAAGGGGAAGATTGTTAACCTAGGTTGTCATTGATGTCAATATGGTAATATTCTAGATACTAGAGGATGACATGAAGCTAAGGGGAAGCCGAGCGATCCATGAAGAGACAGGAGCAAGGCCATCAGGATAGCCAAGCCATAAGCAAGAGGAGTTACCAAAGGAGGCATATCAAAGAATATTGCAGGATATCAGAGCAAGAGAGGCATTCATATATGCAAGGAGGTCTTTGAAAGACACTGTCAAGCTAGAGGAGCCACATTGGACTAAGAGGATCTGCAAGAGGAGCCATATATGTATATGTCATATATATATGAGCCAAAGAAGAGGAGCACATAGAGCCATCGGAGGAGCCAAGAGGAGCAAATAGAGCCATCGGAGGATCCAAGAGGCAAAAAACAGAGCTATCAGAGCTACAGAGGAAACAGACTGCACTATCAGGAGCCATCGGAGGAGCAATGGATGCATTTAATAGCTATCGGGAGCTATCGATGGCAAAAAACCCATATAAATATGCATTTAACGCAAATGAAGGCAGATGACTTGGTTATATATGCAAATACACCATCGGCAGCAAAAACCATGCTTATATGTGTTTAACACTATTGGAGGCGCAAACGGAGGCCAAAGCATATATCTATATATATATATAGATATATATATATATAGATATATATATATATATATATATATATATATATATATATATATATATATATATATATATATTCCAAATACACTATCAGAGGCGGAGCAATATATTATATCAGCAGGTTTTATCTAAGTGTCACCCCTGAAACCTCCGATTGCGATAATGTATGCGGACCCGATGGTCCTATTATATTGCACCCTATTGTTATATTGCATCTGCAGTAATCGCAATGTATAAAGGGCTGTCAACCCCAAACTCTCGACTGTGATATTTATATGGATATCATATAACTATGATACGTGCGGACCCGCTGCGGCATTGTGTTATGGTTGAATGCTATATCGCATCCGCCCATCGCAACAATACACAAAGGAATTTCACTCTCCCAAGTGCCGATTGTGATGTAAGTCACAGACCTGATGGTCCGATTGCAACATGGTTCAATGCAATATCGCATCCGCAAGTGGATCGGCCATCAGCCATTGGCGGTGTCATGGGCCTGACATAGAAAGGACCTCTGGAAGTCACGAATCGCCAATTGCAGTTTAAGCAGCGGACCCAATACAGGAATAGATGTGCGTAAAATAAATTTGAAGTCCGCCTTTAGCGTTTTTCACCTGTTTTTCATATAGTTCCTATGTAACACAAAAATGTATTGCATTGGGCTTGTGAGGAAAAAATACATTAAGGAACGGTCCCGATAGTTCAGGAGGCTGAACTACACCAGTTGCGATTGCAATAGGACGTGGCATGTCCGTTACACCGTAAGTATGCCTACTATCATTGTCGAAAGGAGCACTGTTAAAGTTTTAACTAGGAAGATGTGTTCTCTGTGGATTATTTGGCACTCTCTCATGACTTAACGTGTCCTGTGAGCATGAATAGACAAAGGAAACCGAAAGCTGGGAAGCTGAAGAAGCAAGCGAGCGTTGAGGAAGCCAAAGGGCCAGCAAAGAGGGGAAACCGAGAGATAGAAGAATGGGGAACATATAAGACAGGAAAAACAGAGAATGGAGGTTGTTGTTGTTGTTGAATGCTATGGAAATAAGCTGGAGGAGATAGAGGCCATGTGAGGGTCCAACAGAACAGAAAGAGGATCCAACAAAACAAAAAGAGGTCTGAAGGGCCAACAGGACAGCAGATAGTCGAAGGGGAGAAGTAGCCAGCAGAGAACATAAGCTTGAATAGGAAGTTGTTCTTTATGTAGAGCTTAGTGCAGCTAACATTAGACTGACTAGATCTGTGTGAAGACATTATCAAAGAGCATGAAGGTTATTGGAGACTATGTGTGGGCAGTGTGCATAGTTGTAGACTCATTCATAAGAAGACTGGTTGTCATTGATACTGTAGCTTGGAGACCACAGTGAAGCTGTAAACAGACAGAACTTAGCAGAGAAGAGTTCTGAGAGTAGAATATTACTATCAAACATGCCTTGACAAGATTGGGTTGGAATCCTTGGGGCTGGTGCCTCAAAAGTGAGAAGGATTGGAGTCCTTGTGGCTGGTGCCTCAGAAGTGAGAAGGATAGGAGTCCTTGGGGTTGATGCCTTAGAAGTAAGATAGTCTACAGGACTGGTGTCTCAGGAAATGGAAGGATTGAAGTCCTTGGGAGTTGGTGCTCCTAAGTCCAAGATTAGTGTCTTGGCAAAATAGAGTTGGTGCTCTGGAGGTTGGAGCCTCACCAAAGTCTGAGTTGGAGCTTGACAACTGATTTCAATCACTTATATATTGTATCTATTTTACTAAAAAGATTATATTAATAAAAGAATTTATTATTGTTGTTCATCTTGTGTTCTGAATATAAATTGTTTAACTGTTAAAACAATAGTCGGAAAAGGAAATATTGATTCACCCCCTCCAGTATTTCCAACAAGATTTTCCATTTGATCATTCCATTTTTCGGCCACTTTTCAAAGTGGAGTTCAGGTGTCAACATTCAATGTGAGAGCAGTCATTTCCACGAGATTCGACACTACGATATTGATGGTGCAGCCAGATCCAGTAGTTTATCATTCTCTTCTTCGGATTACTCCTTGATGTGAGGTATATGCAGTGTGATCATGTACTTCTTTATCTCTTCGCTTGAGATGCATTGTGTTTTATAGATCCATGTTTGATGTTTGATGTGGGATCTTGTTTTGTTCTTGATGTGAGATGTACTTATTGTCATGTTTTGATTGAGATCTCTTTGTCACCACGTTGACAGGATACTCATGTGTTGCCATGTATGTTTGAATTGAGATCCCTTTGATGGCATGTTAGCGGGATGCTCATTATTAAAATACATGAAATTATGTCATGCTGATAGGAGTCCTTTTTGAATGAGAGTTCTTGCAAAGGAACATCTCGGAGCCACTCCGACGTGAGGGCATATTCCTTGTATGATAGAGAAAACACATGCATGTACATCATCACTCTTTCCATCACTTAATGCAGCGACCTACACCATCTTGACACTGGGCCCCGGAGGCGTAGTCCCTCCTGGACGAACTCCATTATCAACGTCTTGTGTTTTATGTTGTTGATTCTTTCCATGTTCCTTATTCTTTACAACATGCCTATATGTTCCTTTATGCTCTTTTAAATGCAATTCTAATCACATCATGAAAGCAAAGGACCTTGGTTAAATCCGGAAGTTGAGTCAACTCGAATCAAGTTTGGTATCAGAGTAGTGGATGTGAATTACGAGCATGAACAATGGAACATGCAATGATGGAGGATGACAAAGTGATGTATGAGACCATGCTAAGAATTTCCAAAATGGTGGAAATAATGTATGAAGCTCTACAAAAAGAGACAGAGGAAAAGCAACAAGTGTATCTTTAGTTGTGAGCCACGGAAGAGGCCCTGGAAGAACTAAAGCACAACAACTAGAGTCTTCAAGAAGATAATGTTGAATTTAATATGCTTCTACAGGGAGAGAAAGAGGAGAAACGGAGTTTGCTACGATAGCTACAAGCTAAGGACGAGGCCTTGGAAAATCTGCAGTGTGACCCATGTGAGGTAAAAAGTAGTTCTCCGACTTCATGTATGTGCCCTTGTGATGATTTCCCTGTTTTTGAAAATCATACCATAGGAATTGGCTCCAAACTGTTGAAGAGAATGGGGTATGAAGGAAACGTCTTGGGCATTAATGGCCAAGGAATTGTCAATCCCATCAAAGGAGTGGAATTACCCCATTAGGCAGGACTTGGGTATGTCAGGAAGGAAGTTAGGGAATGTACCAAGACAGCCAATGAAGCACCAACAACAGATGATGAGAAGCCCTCATCAGTTCTTTCCAATTCAATAGTGAAGGTAAAATATGTTGATTTCCCTTCAATTTTGTCTTCACATAGTATGATTTCTGTTGGAGATGTGGAGATACCAATTACAGGGACAAACATGAGGCTCCTTACCAGGATGAGGTACAAGGAGGAAGAAGAACTTGGTGTTAATAACCAAGGCATAACTCAACCATTGGAGGTTGTGCAGAGACCTCAATTTGCAGGCTTGGGATACACCGAAGGAGAATGCTCGAAGGTGTCAGATTCTTTTGAGACATCGTCGAAATTGTCGAGGAAAGAGAATGATGGGAACACATCACCATCATCCCATGGCAGTACCCATTGTAGGG
The DNA here is from genome assembly GCA_031772625.1 of Pinus tabuliformis. NCBI lineage: Eukaryota > Viridiplantae > Streptophyta > Pinopsida > Pinales > Pinaceae > Pinus > Pinus tabuliformis. Next base: position 524,656,619 of record CM062820.1, read on the forward strand.
AAAGAGCTGAGGCAAGCTCTCACCGCCATAATGACACCAGAGGCATAAAGGAAAGGTATAACGAATCTCGATATTCAAATGTTCATTTCAGTTATAATCATGTTAATGATGGACATAAATCAAGGCTTCGAAAAACATGTACCTTTTGTGGATTACATAACCATAGATTTGTTGACTGCTGGAAAAGAATAGCAACACACAAAAGGAGGCGGCGTGAAAGATCCTCTCAACAACAGGTAAAGAAACATGTTAAGAATATCTAGAGGAAGAAGACGTATTGCAGTCATTGCAATAGAAGTGGCCATCAAAGAGCCACTTGTTGGAGGCTCCATCCAGAGCAGTGCCTTAAAGACAAAGTGTCGGTGCGTGAACCAGATGAAACGTTTGTTCGACTAGCGAATGCACCACAAGGAGGTGACCCATTCACCTTGATAAGTGAGAAATGGTTCTTCTAGGCATGATAGAATGTCATGGTCTTATTTATTTTTTTCCCCAGTCATGTGTTGCATTTTAAAATGTAAAAGTGATGATGTGTTTTCCATCACTTGTTACAACAATGATGTCTAATCTTATTTTGTGCTACATTTTAAACTGTGAAAGTGATGTTGTGTTTCCATCACTTGTTAAAGAAACAATAGTGTTTGGCCTTATTTTTATAAATCATGTGTTGCAGTGATGATATGTTTTCCATCACATATTGAAGCAACAATGATATTTTGGCCTTGTTTTGATAGATGGGGTATTGTTTCCATTTTGATGTAAACTTGACCATCGAGTATGTGTTATAAACTCATGGAAAGTATTGGATGCTTGGGTCATTAGTTGGTCATGTGAATTAAGCATGTAATTGGAAAAACAATGTACTATAGGTTTGCATAGGTTGCAAGTGTTGTCTCATCGCTTATGGCTCTGAAGGACAAAGGTAAAGGTGAAGGAGAAGGAAGGGTGACATATCAGATACTTGTAAGTGCAGGCAAGGTACAAAGAAGTTATAGATTATTTTTCATGCTTTTGGAGGACCAAAAGCTCCTCAGTGGGGAGGATTGATCCAAGTGGTTGTAGACACATGCAGAAGTCCCAGAGGACTTAGAAAGGGTCAAAAATCAAACTGATCAGAATGTTGTCGAACTAGGACCAGAGTGTAGATCTCGTCATCCTGATCACAACGATGTGAATGGTTTGTCGATCCAAGCTCGTATGAGGGAGAAAGAGCCAGTCAAAGTTTTGGTCAAAGTTGTGCAGTGGGTCAAGTTTAAGTGTCCTACAAATTCATTGTCAATCGGCATGGGAACCTAGCTCCCGAAATCGGGTGAAATTGTGGCCTCTTTAAATTACCCAATATCCCTTATTTTTGAAAGATTTGAAAATGACTTTTATAATAAAAGAAAAAATATATATAAAAATATGGGTGGCAGGCCACCACCCCCGCCACCCACCGGGCTGTTGGAATATATATATATATATATATATATATTCAAAATTTTAAATTTTTGGTGGCCATGACCCCACCGAACCCTCCAACCACCCAACCACCGTAACCTTTTTTACACCATATATATATGTGTTAAGGGGGGAGACCCCGCCCCATGGCCCACGACATGACAGAATGCACCGGAGCGCAGGGATAAGGGTGCCGGCGGGGGTCGAACCGGCCCGGCCCATGTGGCCAGCCCCCAAGCGGGCGGCCCCATAATAACATCACACCTACCAACTCCATTACGCAACAAACCATAACGACTACCATTCAAATCTTAAACTCGCCCAAAAAAAATGTAACGGTTACATTAATGTGAAACTGTGCTATTCCAAAATTAATGCATAACAAACGTGCCAAAGATTATGTAACCGCCGCCCACGACATGACGGAATGCACCGGAGCGTAGGGATAAGGGTGCCGGCGAGGGTCAAACCGGCCCGGCCCATGTGGCCAGCCCCCAAGCGGGCGGCCCCATAATAACATCACACCTACCAACTCCATTATGCAACAAACCATAACGACTAACATTCAAATCTTAAACTCGCCCAAAAAAAATGTAACGGTTACATTAATGTGAAACTGTGCTATTCCAAAATTAATGCATAACAAACGTGCCAAAGATTATGTAACCGCTGTAGCAAAAATTAACACGCTATTTTGGAGAGGCGGAGATTCGAAACCGTAACCTCCGCTATCCTAAACTCCTTTGCCACCAACGCGCCAATGGGGCTTCTTTGAAAAATATGCCCTCAAATTTTATTATAAACCCTCATTTCCTTAGTGTGCAGAGGCCAAGGCAGAGCATGGAGTTTGATTTGAATTTTTAATTAATTGCAAGTGGAACCATGAGTGTGGAGCAGAAGCACGGAGAACAATGATTGAGCCCAACTTTTAGGAGGGTGAAATTTTGCCAGTGTCCAAATTGGACAAACTTTATGTCGATCCTACACCTCTCAATGACATGAACTTGATGGCACATACATAATTTGGATCTGAACAACATATCTTCAGATGACCCAAAGGAGGGAATCTTTGAGGAATCTAGGGGGAATCTAAAAGATTCATGTAGCCCCAAATTTCCACTTTGTCAGAATTTATAAATTTGACAGTCGATTTTACACTATTCGACGCCACGAAGCTGATGATGTAATCAAATTTTCCATTTGATCATTCCATTTTTTGGCCACTTTTCAAAGTGGAGTGCAGGTGTCAACATTCAATGTGCAAGCAGTCATTTCCATGAGATTCGATGCCACGAGATTAATGGTGCAGCCAGATCCAACAGTTTATCATCCTCTTCTTCAAATAACTCCTTGATGTGAGGTATATATAGTGTGATCATGTACTTCTTTGTCTCTTCGCTTGAGATGCATTGTGATGTATAGATCCCTATTTGATGTTTGATGTGGGATCTTGTTTTGTTCTTGATGTGAGATGTACTTATTGTCATGTTTTGATTGAAATCCCTTTGTCACCATGTTGACGGGATACTTATGTGTCGCCATGCATGTGAATTGAGATCCCTTTGATGCCATGTTGGTGGGATGCTCATTATTAACATACGTGAAATTATGTCATGCTAATAGGAGTCCTTTTTGAATGAGATTTCCTGCAGCGGAACATCTCTCAGAGCCACTACTGCATGAGGTCATATTCCTTGTATGATAGAGAAAACACATGCATGTACATCATCACTCTTTCCAGCACTTAATGCAGTGGCCTACACCATCTTGACACTAGGGCCCAGAGATGTAGTCCCTCCTAGACGAACTCCATTATAAACGTCTTGTGTTTTATGTTGCTGATTCTTATCATGCTCCTTCTTCTTTACAACATGCATATATGTTCCTTTATGCTCTTTTAAATGCAATTCTAATCACATCACAAAAGCAAGAGATCTTGGTTAAATTCAAGATTTGAGTCAACTTGGATCAATCCATTAGCTATACAGCTTATAATTTGAAAAAGGTCAACTTAGGGAAAGAGTTAGTTCATTTGTCATGATTGTTTTTAGTTTCCATTTAGGATCTAGGGAGATCGCTCTTGTCTGGAAGAGGGGTTGTCGGGTGTAACAACTAGTAGTACACCTATTATCTTCTAGAGTTGTTTCTAAATTTGTTGTTTCTATTAAAGTAGTTCCTTCTTCACTACCATCGTATGTGAAACTATCTCTTTCATAAAAAAATGCTATTGAACAACTAGAAGATAGAAGGCATATTTTTCTACAATAACAATAGAACATCAACTTAATTGTAGATTGCATCTTCTTTGAATACGTTGAGTGATTATTAGTAGCATGGCCATTTGATACTAGGGAATCCTCTTCTTGTTCTGATTCATGATCTTCAATATCCTTGAACTTCTTTGAACAATTGTGTGCTACATTCTTCAAAGAGAGCCTCTTGAAATCACATGCATGTTGAATGTATTCAACATATATGGACTAAAAATTATCCCATATCTCCTTGGCATTCTCATAATATATCACTTTTTCAAGATCTGACTTAGTCATTCCTTTCAAGATTTCGTCTTTATCTTGTGCATTAAACTCATTGTCTAGAATTCCATTCTCTATAGATAATCATATATTTAAGTCAAGAGCTTGTAAGTAGATTTCCATTCTTACCTTACAAGTTTTATAATTTGACCCATTTAAATATGGAGCTCCATCTGAGGTAATCCAATCCTGGTTCTCCATGTTCCCTGATCTTCGTTCCAGTTGTTAAATTGATACTAAAGGAACATTGCTTTGATGTCAGTTGTTAGAAACCAAGACACTACTAAGAGGGGAGGTGAATCAGTGGTGTGACCAAATTATACAACTATTTCCAAATTAAAATTTTCAATCTACTTAGTAATAATTCATGTAATAAACATCATAAATCAACATGTAAATCATCTGCATATGTAACATATAAAGACACCAATATTCCTCTTTATTCCTTTTGCAAAAATTAAGCTACAACTTGCTATTACATCATGACCTTCAAGCTTCTACTTGTAGGTTTCTCATGCTGCCACCTGAAGGAAGCTACCAATGAAAGGAGCTACTACCCCTAATTTATCAACTATTACTAAAAGTAGCTCCTGCCCCTGATTCTTTACCAACCACTACTGGAAGGAGCTACAACCCCTGAAATTCCAGCTTCAACTCGCTGGCCCTGTTGATCCAGGTTATCTTGATTCAAACATAATTTCCCCTGTCTATCTAACAAACCTCAATCACCTATCTCAACACCTTTTCCACCATAAAACCACCTTGAACAAATACTAATCACTAATTTTTTTATCTTTGCTAAACACACACCAAAAAGACCATCATCACCAATATCACCAATGCATTCTTTTCATTCTTACACCCCTTTTTAACACCAAATCTGATGCATTCACACTCTAATGCATCTCTCATTTACCCTTTGTTGCATACTATAGTATACATCCTATTAGTCCAACAATAACCATCTTGATTATTTATTTATGATTATAAATAATTTGAATTGATAATTTTAGTTTCTATGTTTAGTTATGTTCAACTTATAATTTACACTTAAAAGAGGTTTTGATCTCATTAACCCTTTGTTTTTCAATTTTTGTTAAGTCTTCTTGATGTGGTTTTATCATCTTCTATCTATGATCTACTAACTTGATATGGAAAATTGAGTCAAACTTCTAATTTTTCAATTCAAAACTTTAGCTAAGTTTAGCTCTTGTCTTGTTCTCTTGAAGTCTTTTTCTTGTTAGTTGCTATTCAACCTATTTAATCATGAGTTTTGCATGTGTTTGTTAGTTTTTGTAGCATCAGATGTGTTCTAGCCATGAAACTTTGTGGAGAGGCTAGAATACATTACATCTCCAAAACCCAGAAATTGTTTCTGGAAATTCCACCTAGAAATGTCTCAATTAAATTATTAACCAATTTTTAAATATTTCCTAAGTCTAAACTTAGGGAATTAATTAAGCAATATTATTTGAGATAAGGTGAGAATCATCTATAAACTCACTCGAATCAACAAGGAATTGATATGGGTCACCGATTATGTTTTAATCTTGGCCATTGGTGCACCAACAAAATATTATAAGAAGAAGTTGATGGGTAGATGGAGAATACACCAGTGCAGATACTCAGTTGCCCAGTCAATTCGATTTTATTAGTGGTAGTAATTGAGCAAAGAAGATAGAGCCATAGGGTGAGTAGAAGGTGGAAGAGAAGGGTAGAATCATTTGTTTTTTTTTGGGGGGGGGGATTTTTTAGTTTTGGGAAGAGGCAAAGGAGGGTAGGCCGAAATCCCCATAGGTTCTATGTAGGCATTACGCAGAGGGTGACCCAGGAGGCTCAGTGCAGAGGCTAGGGAGATAATTTCGGAGGAAAAAATCAACTGTGGGGTGAGAGAAAATTCTCACAATGATTTTTCTAGTATTTTACTCTAATTAGATTTCTAGTTGAGCATCTTAATTATTGTACTCAAAATTGTTGCTAAAGAATAATAAAACCCTCAGCTGTTGCACCAATTTTCCTGCATTGGGTTTTTCCAGGTACAATCGTCCAAAAATAACTGTGTCAAAATTATTTTATGTGCGCCAGAATTTCTCATTTTTTAGTATTTTACTGTCCACACTATTTTTATGGTGAAAATTGTAGTTGTTATTTTATTCGTAGTTTAACTGCATAATTAAATTTTTAGTTAGAAGCATAATTTCCAGTTACTGCAATAGATAAAAAAAATCACATGGTATCAAAGCACAGATGATCAGTTGGAGAGACCAGAAATGAAGGAAAGGAATTTCGCTACTCAATAAGGGCAACAAGTCAAAATTCCCAAGGGTAGCACAGTCCTTTTTCCATGAGGCTGAGTTGCTTGAAGAAGTTCAATTTTTCTGAGAGAGGGGCAGAAAAATTCGATTCTTCTAGTTCAAGTGATTCGAGAAGCAGAGGGATAAACTCAGTTATTTAATTGGGCATATATCTAGCTAGACACAAAGGGTTTTGCAGTTAATTTCTAGTTCAGAACCAGTGTCAGGTGAAAGAGGAATAACACACTATAAATTCTTCAGCATAACCATGGACATAAGTGACATTCAGGAAATTTCAAATTTGTCTTCCACGTTGGAGGAAAAATTTTCTTTCTTATCAGGATCAACTTCACGAGGTGTATGGTATATATATTGTGGAGCATAAGCTCACATGACAAGGGTTAGAGAACATTTCTCTAGCTACAAGGAGGAGCAGATGAACTTCCAAATTACTATGGGAAACAAAACGAAATGTAATCCATTGGGGAGAGGTACCATAGATTTTCAGAGGGAGTAGAGAGCAAGCACCAATGATACAAATGTATTGCTTGTGCCAGGATTGGGTATGAACTTGATTTTAGTATCCCAGTTACAAGATAAGGGGTATGATATTCACTTCATAGGGAAGAAATTGTATGTCGAACACCCAAGTTGGAAGAAGGTAAGACGAATTGGAGTTAGAAGTAATAGATTGTACTGGTTACAACTTGACTCTCCAATGGAACTAATAGGCAGTGCCAGTAGTAGTGGGAAGGAGCAAAATGATTTATGGCATAGGAGAATGGGACATATACACCATGGAGCACTTAGGATGCTCAGAGAAATATTAACAGGGGTTCCAGAACTTGGCACGAAACACGATGATGTGTGCAGAGGATGCATACTTGGGAAGTATGCTAAGGCAATATTTCCAAGAAGTGATAACAAATCCGATGGCGTGTTAGGACTCATAAATTCAGATATTGTGGCCCGATGTCCACTAAAGCTCTCAACAATGCCAAATATTTTGTCACTTTTATTGATGACCATTCTAGGAAAACCTGGATCTGCTTCTTGAAGACCAGAGATGATGTCTTCGATAATTTCAAAGATCTTAAAGCTCTCATGCAGAATTTGATAAGGAAGAAGATCAAGGTTTCTTCACTTAGATAATGGTGGAGAATATATTGATAAAGACTTCATAGATTTCTGTGCGATGGAAGGCATCAAGAGAGAATGGACAACTCCATATAATCCACATCATAATGGGGTAGCTGAGAGAAAAAACAAAACCATTGTTGGAGTTGCAAAGGCTATGTTATGTGACCAGGATCTACCTAAATTTCTATGGGCAGAGGCATGTAACATGGTAGTATATATTCAAAACAGGACTCCTCATAGAGCATTGGGGAATAAAATACCAAAAGGAGTCTTCACAGGGAAGAAGGCATAACTTAGTCACTTCAGAATTTTTGGTAGCATTGCTTATTTCCAGGTGCCAGATGAGAAATGTACCAAACTAGATCAGATTGTAGAGAAGGGGTTCTTCGTCGGGTACAATGAAACCTCAAAGGCATACAGGATCTACATTCCTAGAAGTAGGAAGATTGTAGTGAGGTGATACGTGAAGTTCATGGAGGACCGAGCTTTCAGGAGATATAGTGAGATGCCTACAGGTGATTAGAATGAGTCAGTAGAAGCTCCTTTGGTCCAACAGCAGGGGAAACCAGTGGGACAGGCAGGAGGACAGTCAAAAGGATTGAGTATTGTGACCAGTACCAATATTTCCTCAGGTGCAGGAAATATTGGGAGTTCTTAGCAAACGAAGAAGCAAAGGAAGGATGAGGAGGAGCTGGCTAAATCTCCCACGACTAGTGGTCGAGCCAACAAAGAGTTTCATGAGACATTGAGATATGCAAAGGAGTTTATTGGAACTCCTAAGATGAACAAAAGACAATGTAGACAACCTAACAGGTACCAAGCATTGGTGGCTCAGGTTGCAGAACCTTCCAGCTTTTAGAAGAGTATAGCTCTATCACAATGAATGATATTTGGGAGGTAGTTCCAAGGCCAAAAGACAAATCAATTTTAGGTTCTATATGGATCTATAAGATCAAATATGCTGCAAATGACAATGTGGAAAATTACAAGGCTAGGTCCTTGGCAAAGGGGCATGCACAGAAAGAAGGGATAGATTATGAGGAGACCTTCATCCCAGATTCTAGAGACACTTCTATTTGGTCAGTTATATCCCTAGCAGCTCACATGGGATGATAGATTCACCAGATGGACGTCAAGGCAACCTCTTGAATGGGGTGATAGAGGAAGAAGTGTACATAGAATAACCAGAGGGATTTGAGACTCATGAGAGGTGCACTCATGTGTGCATAATAAAGAAATCTCTATACAGACTCAAACAGGCTCCCAAGGCATGGTATGGTAGGATTTACAACTACTTGCATTAGGTGGGATTAGTAAAGAGTGACGCAGATCCCAACCTTTACTATATGATGGTAGAGGGTGAGCCACACATCCTAGTTTTGTATGTGGATGATCTCTTTCTGACATGATCATTAGGGCTCATAGAGGATTGCAAGAGGAGCCTAGAAATAGACTTTGGTATGAAGGATTTGGGGTTTATGCACTATTTCCTCATATTGGAGGTGTGACAGAAGGATGGCGAGATCTTCCTTGGGCAAGGAAGATACAATACAAATATTCTAAAGAGGTTCAAAATGCTGGATTGCTAACCCATGTCTACACTATGATCACAAACTGGAAGAATATAGATGCATCAGATGACAAGGATGTTGAACCCACCTTGTATAGAAAACTTATTGGGTCTCTCATGTATTTGGTCAACACTAGGCTAGATATCTTCTTTGTAGTCAATACCCTAAGTCAGTTCATGGTAGAGTCAAAGAGGGTACATTGGGCAGCAAGGAGGCATATTCTGAGGCATGTTCGTGACACATTCGAGTATGGGTTGCGATATACTCAAGGGGATGACGTTAGACTTTGTGGGTTCACAGATGTAGATTGGGAATATAGTTCAATGAACAAGAAAAGTGCCTTTGGGTACTACTTCTGTGTTGGATCAGGGATGGTTTCTTAGTGTAGCAAAAGGTAGAAGTCAGCAGCACTGAGCTCTATAGAAACAAAGTATATGGCAGCCAACACAACTACATGCGAAGCTATATTGCTTCGAAAGTTGCTCGCAAGATTGTTCATGCAAAGGATAGAGGTGACCAATGTCTACTGTGATAATTAGAGTTTCATAAAGCTCTCTGAGAATCCAATGTTTCATGACAGGTTGAATCACATAGATATTCGATATCATTTCATCAGAGATTATGCACAATGTGGAGCCATCCAGCTACAATATGTTCCCACAGAAGAGTAGGTTGAAGATATACTCACGAAGGCTCTAGGGAGAGATAAGTTCATCTATTTCAGAGAACGAATGGGTATGGTGGAGAACATGTTTCAGTAGCAGGAACAAATTACTTTGGATAATTCTTAGTTGTAGTAGCAACAGATGAGAGGGAGCTGAAATGTAGACGCAGAGTTGGTAGCAATATGGCAATGTCAACAACAATACAAACGCAATGTATATCAAAATTGTGTAGTGGTTGGTGGGTAGTATGGCCACACATCAACAATGTGACAGGAGATGATGTAAAGACAGAGTGTTGTGACAGGGTGTGCAACACTAGAACACATTCCTTGCTAAGAGGGAGTGTTATTTTTTGTAGCATTGAATGTTTTCTAACCATGAAATTTTGTGGAATATGGTTAATTAATTAGTATTAATTGAGACAAGGTGATAATCATCTAGAAACTCACACGGATCGACAAGGAATTAATATGGGTTGTCGATTATGTTTTAATCTTGGTCGTTGGTGCACCAACAAAAGATTGTAAGAAGAAGTCGATGGGTAGATGGAGAATACACCAGTGCATATACTCAGTTTCCCAAGCAGTTCAATTTTCTCAGTGGTAGTAATTGAGCAGAGAAGATAGAGCCAGAGGGTGAGTAGCAGGTGGAAGAGGAGGGTAGCAACATTCCGGGAGGATATTTTCAATTCTAGGAAGAGGCAAAGGAGGGTAGGCCGAAATCCCCACAGGGTCTGTGTAGGAATTGCATAGAGGGTGATGAAGGAGGCTTAACGCAGAGGCTAGGGAGGTAATTTTAGAGGCAAAAATCAGTTGTGCGGTGAGAGAAAATTCTCAAAGTGATTTTTCCAGTATTTTCCTCAGATTAGATTGTGAGTTGAGCATCTAACTTCTTGTACTCAAAATTTTCGCTGAATAATACTAAAATCCTCATCTGATGCACTAGTTTTCCCACATTGGGTTTTTCTAGGGACAATTGTCCAAAAATAACTCTGTCAAAATTCTTGTGTGTGTGCTATAATTTCTCCATTTTCAGTATTTTATTTTCTGCAGTATTTCTATGGTGAAAATTTTGAGTTGTGATTTTATTCATTGTTTGTCGTAGTAAATAAATTGCAAAATTAAATTTTCAATTAGAATAATAATTTCCATTTACTGCAATAGATAAAAATTTCAGAGTGTGCAACTCAAATTCCATCTCCGCATGAGGTTCTGAACTCAATATTTGAGTTAATCTTCTTGATTCATGAAATTTGGTAAGTTATAGGTTTTAGCTATGAGTTTATTTGCAGTTCTTGTTGAAGAAAGTGTAAAGTGGTTTGGTATTCATGACATTGTAATTATGCTTTTATGTAAAAATATATATTTATTGTATTCCTTGCATCATGGGTTTCATGAGCAAGAAGTGTCATTCATATGTCAAAGAATTCTTCTTGATGTCTTTAGGATTTTTCATAATTAAAGAGCTCTTCTTGAGCCTATGTGTAATGTATACAAGTCTATAGAAAGGTCAAGTAGCCCTGCAAGACCAACAAAATTCTCCAAGTCAAGCACAAGAAGAATTCTATAAACAAAACAATGAAGAAAAGCAGCTATGTTGGCCTTAAAATATATATTAATGACAAGTCGACTCAAATAATAGACACATCCTTTCACTATGACATGTCGGCTTATTTATGGAGATAGAACCAGTATATATACCCCATTAGGGTCTGCGCAAAAGAGTAAGAACAAAACCTCGGACAAGTCTATAAAATCTCAGACCGGTGCAGGACAAAATATCGCATATCTCTCTACTGTCTCCACCTAGTTACGGAGTCATAGTAATAGTCTCGACATTCATGAGGAAGGATCTTGGTGAAGTATAGAGCATAGACACAGTCATCACTATAATCATGTTATCAATCATGATCCTAATGAAGATAAATGTCTCGTTTATAATCCTAGTGAAGATAAGGTCATGATGCAGATCTCGGGGCATTGATGAAGACATGTAATCAAAGTCATGACAAAGACAAGGTAGAGACCTCGTTGACATGGTGATAACCTCAGTAAGAGTGTAGTTATGATTTCGGTGAAGGCACAACTATGGTGAGACAATCATGATCTCGATGATTCTAGGAGTGGACCTCATGGAGATCTCAGTGGTATGGTGAAGACCTCAGTGAAAGTGCAACAATGATGTTGCAGCAATGGAGATCTCGATAGAATGATGCAACAATGATGATGATCTAAGCAGTGACAAAGAAGAGGATTGGTGTCTTGGTATTGGAGTGGCATAATAAGTTAAGGGTAAGGGTCATGGTCTTGGTATACGTCAATTGGAATCTCTATAAGAAGAATTTTGTGCAGGTTTTCCTCTCCAAGAGGGAGAGGTTTTGGCTCTCGCAGAAAGCCGACATCGTGTGTTCTTGTCTCTTTGTCTTTGGTAGCTATTTGATGAACTAAGAAGACACACTCTAATAATAATAACAAGTGAAGATTGTGCTAATGAGTAAAGTTAAATACATCACAAATAGTTATCATGAAAGAAGAATCTCATTAACTACATTAGCCCTAGATTCTTTAACCGTTCTAACTTTAGCAAACTACCAAATTTAGTAGAACTACCAATTATACCACCAAACTAGTATAGACTTACTGATTGAACTTTTGGTCTAATTGGACAAATTATACTTCTAGTCTAAATGGACTGATTAGACTTCTGTTCTAAACAAACTAATTAGAATTTTGTTCTAAATGGACAGATTAGACTTCTGGTCTAAATGAACAAATTAGGCTTTTGGTCTAAATGGATGAATTAGACTTCTGGTCTAGATTGACAAATTAGACTTAGACTAGTAAATTATACTTTTGGTCTAGTCAGAAGACTAGACTTAGACTAGTAAATTAGACTTCTGGTTTAATCGGGAAGATTACACTTAGACTTATAAATTAGACTATTGGTCTAGTCAAGCAAATTAGACTTAGATTAGAAAATTATACTTTTGGTCTAGTCAAGTAGATTAGACTTAGACTGGAAAATTAGATTTCTGGTCTATTCGGGAAGATTACACTTAGACCAGCAAAATAGACTTTTAGTCTAGTCAAAGAGACTTTCAGTCTAATAGAATTCCAGTTGAATAGACTTCTAGTCTAATAGGCTTACTTATTCCACCCTTGACTTGTGAACTAGTTTTGCTCATAATTTTTGTTCCAAGAGGTATTTTTCAGACTTCCATATACCATTCGAAAGGATTTTTTGAGATATATTCATCTAAGTTTCAACGAGCATAATAGTTGAATATCTAAGGAAAAAAATGATATGAATAGAATTCACCTTTAGGCACTAATTTCACTAGTTCACCAACTTGTCTGCAACCATCTGATCATTGCCACTTCATGACACTTCCTTTGACATCAACGACAACATATTTCTAACAAACTTCACCCATATACCATTATGTTTATGTAGATCATCATGAATCCCTCTAGCTACACTTCTAAACACTTAGACATTATCACGCCTATCCCTCCTGAGCTTTAATACTATAAATAGAGTTTTCGACCCATCTCTATGCACTGAGGTTTTACGAATTTGCAACCTACCGATTCATGGTTTCCTCACACACAAATATCCACCTTCTACAATACATGAAATACAACCATACTTATGATTTCTATAGTCACACACACACACACACACATATGAGGATATTTCAATGTGTAAAGGCATGATTTCTTATAATTTAAACCAATAGTTCAAGACCACATTCAACACAAAGCGTTCATGAATCAAAATTCATAAGCAAGTGTAAATCCATCCAATCACACACAGGGAACATCCATGCCTTATTGATAGCATATGCATTTCAACCACAACATTAAGCATATAAATTGCATTCATACACAAAAATAAGCATTCCCCACCATTGACACACACATTTTTATAATGGGAATAACCATTAACATTATATTCACATACATAGTGGCACAAGTAGACAACTTATATTAGGACATAAATGACTAAAAAATGATATTGGGACTTCAACTCTCCAACCAACCTTAGGTGGACTGCACTACTGCTCTTTGTTGCAGTCAACCACCATCAAGCCCAATTTAGAGCCTTTGAAGGGAAGTGCTCAAGGTATATCCATACTAGTCATATGCACATTCACATGGGAATCCAGAGTCCTCAAGACCTCCACCTAGTCCTCAAGAATCCATAGTGCACTATGTCTCCTCCCAATAAAATCAAAACCCAAGGAATCTAGAGCCTCTAGAGTTCCACCCCACAACCAATTCAAGGAATCCAAAACTGCTCAAGCTCTACCCCACAACCAATTCAGGGAAACCAAAACTGCTCAAGCTCTACCCCACAACCAGTTTAAGGAATCCAAAACTCTAGATCTCCACCGCAATAACACCACGAGAATCCAAAGATTGAGTCTCTCCACCCATTATGCACATAAGGAATCCAAAACCTTGTGCCTCCACCTATCTCCTATAGGAATCCAAGGCACACTAGTTATTCCACTTGATGGCCTCCATGGGAATCCAGAGAGCTGAGTCTCAACCTATTAATCAAACTCAGGAATCTAGAGCTCTGTCAAGCTCCACCTCATATGCAACCATAGGAATCCAAAGCAAGCTTGCTCCACCTGTTATCTTTATCTTCTGTTAGCTTGCTCTCCTTGTGCCTGTGTTCCTCTTGTCTTTGTCCCTTCCTTCCACTGCCAACCCCAAATCCATCTCCCACTCCTCTACCACAATAATGGGTTGGCTCGTCCTTTTTCCTCTAGGCCAAATGCAACCTTTAATTGTTGTGTACAATTCTCTCTCCCCTTCCAACAATGGCCCATACACAGCTTAAATGCGTTACTCTGTTGTGTTCAATTCAAGGGTGTATGTGAAAGAAACATTCCAAAAGGTAGTTATTGTCCATATTATCTTAATAAATATGCCCAACAGTGTCGTTCTTTCAATCATAAGAACCGGCAACAATTAAATGCGTGCTTGACTCCATAAGCCATGTCCCACTTCACATCCACAAACTTTAAATCGATGTCCCTCTTAACCCAGTAATCATATTTTATTATTTACATTTATACACACAAATTTACATAGTAATGCTTACAACATTATTCACAAGATGGCACCCATGAAGCTGTTACATTTACACTCACAAAAGTGAAAATACAATTTTAGCTAAATGTGAGATGCATCTCTTATCAATATGATACAATAAATACATTCTTTAATAACTCTTGGTTTCATCTTCCAAAAGACAAAATTATTATATACAACTTAAATGAATAAAATAACATGCCTTTATTATATATGTTTTAGATATTTTTATAATAAAATAACACCCAAACAAAAACTATTATAAACAAATGCCAGATTTGAATGAGCTATTGTGGATATTGAATACTTAATATATCATTACATCCTATATATCATATAAATTGTACAATTGTACTTCTCATTTGTGGATATTTCCACACCATGAAAAATTATGTGTAGTACAATCCATACTTTGCCCCTTCAAAATTTGTACTAACCTCTTTCTATACGATTCTCGCCATACTACTTGTACTACGAGATTGCGAGCTTGTCACTCAATCTCACCTTGTTACCGGATCTTAAATTAAGGGCGACACAATAACAGCGGCGCCCTGCCTGCCTGAACAATTGCAATCACATGCTGCGTCGGCTCGACCGGGCTCACCTGGGAACATATTCACCATCCCATTAACAAATATCTCTCTGTGTGAGATGGGATGATGGACATGTTCTCAGGTCGCCCCGGTCGGAACCTATGAGCATTAGAGAGGAATGGTCTCTGCAAATACTAACAGATTTGCAATATAGATAATTAATGTTGTAACGTTCATTTACAATATAGTCCATTAATGTTGTAGTAACGTTCCCTTACTGTCTGTTTAAGCTTGATTTTATTGTTTTACAGGTCTAATCTACATGCTGTTATAGAAGTCTTGATAAGACTCCTTTATTATGGATTTTACAGGTATGCTCTTGCTCTTAAGCGCAGCGGACTTCAAAATAAGTCTTTTGGATTTCAGATTTCAGCAAAAGGGATGACAGCGTTTAGGAAACTTTTTTAGAAAGAAAATCATGATATTATATTGAGGATATATAAACGAAATGTTCAGATAGTTTTGAAAGAGTTAGATGAACTCCTGAATACTATCGATAAATAGCATCTCAAACCAAGATAAGCAGATTACCATCATGTAATATAACCATGTTCACAACATTATATAAATTCATGTTAGGGCAATGGTATGATGGTCTATATCATTTATAAATTCATTCCAGGGCGGCAGTATGATTCCTCAAAGTTCAAAGAAACACTTAATTTCTTCCATGTTTCAAAATTCATTCACTGGAATTACATTAGTGTTGATTAAATGTTTTGAATTTCTTTTTAATGGTGTTAAGTAGCCTTTTGGGATGACACATACATTTTAATATATCATATTTTATATTATTTGGGGTGTCCATAAACATATCGATTTTCACAAGGGGTTAATTAAATGAGGGTGATTATGTAGGGTGTTCCCTCTTATATATCTTTTCAAGAGTTATTTAATCTCTTGAAATAAATCAATACAGCAATTTATATAACCAAATCGCCAACATATTTAATTGCAAGGGTTGTCCAGGCATTTTATTCATTAATAATGGGATAGTTATAGTTGAATTTCGTGAAGTTGTGTGATATTTAGTATTTTTTGGTTGTATCATTGTTTTTCCAGGCGATGGTCCTTGGGTTATGTGTTTTAAGTCAAAATTTTGCAATAGATGAAACTCAATTATAACATCTTATTATTTACCGAGAATTTTAATAATAAAATAGATTATTAAAATAGAATTAATCTAGTAATATATATAAATATCCCTTTACAATGTCAATACTTTATTAGCCAGCAATACCAAAACAATAAAATAACAGTTTTTGAATGGAAAAATATAATAAAATAACAGTTTTTGAATGGAAAAATATGATTAAATGAGTAAAGTAATAGTTTTGAAATAGAAATACAAAATAACCCATTCATTTCATCAAGACCATTTATCTAACAGTTTTTGAATGGAAAACATGATTAAATGAGTAAAGCAATAGTTTTGAAATAGAAATACAAAATAACCCATTCATTCCATCAAGACCATTTATCTGGATAAGAAATATTTTGAAGATAAATAAGGTGGGAAGCAATATAGTGATCTTTTACAAGGAACTTTAAATGATTCTGGAGTTTTAATTTCATAAAAATCTAGAGATACTACATATTTGAGATCTCATGTTTTAATGAAAGTAAAAAATTAAAATGGTTATGAACTCCAAAATATTTTTTTTTTTTTTAAATTATACAAGTTGATTATTCAAGGTCAAAAATAAAAGAAAAGTGTGAAAAACAACATTACATAATATCAATGATACTTAAACTATAAAATAAAAATGTGTCTATCTTATTGAAATGGGATGGAGCTCCAATGAACCATATGTTTTAGAAATGACAACTTGGAAGACAAAAATTGAATAATTAGGGATCAATCTTACAAACATAAAATAGATGGTAAGTTTAGATGATCATAGATTGAGTAGAAACAAAGGGAAGTGCTTCAAAGAAATATACACATGAAAATGGAAGTGGAGAATGACGCATGGATATCCCCTTCTTCTTCTTCTCCATAGAATTATTTGAATATGCAGCTTAGACTATGACCCAAACTAGTACAACCACTTCTTGCTTCTCAGTAGTTACAAAAGACTAGTTATTGCATCTAACACCTATTTTATCCAACTTTCAATATAATCTTGTAACAATGATATCATTATGTCTCATTTTATTCAGAGCAAAAATAACTCATCCTCAATAGCTTTACATTCAAACTGAAACTCTTGTACGATGGCTATGCGGTCCTCATTATCATTCATGAAACTAAACAACCATTTTCTAATTTGTTATTCTTGAAATTTTGTGAGGTTATCAAACTCAGTACCCCATGA
The DNA here is from genome assembly GCA_031772625.1 of Pinus tabuliformis. Lineage (NCBI taxonomy): Eukaryota > Viridiplantae > Streptophyta > Pinopsida > Pinales > Pinaceae > Pinus > Pinus tabuliformis. The sequence goes on from CM062820.1 coordinate 524,674,279, forward strand.
AACTATGTGCATACTCAACTCAAATGCATGTTGATCCTTGGTTAGCAACATGTCATCTCTTTTTAGTGGTGGGCCTTCAAATACTTTGACTACATCTAGAGCTTTCAAAAACAATTCACTTCTCTTCCCTTCCAAGGTGTTATAGCTAGCTATTAGTTGATGAAGAATGTATATCCTTTCGAGCCAACTAGCCTTAATTTGCTTTATCTAGATAATATTTTTTGTTTCTTTCTTGTAAACTCATCCATGTTTGATATCCTTGTCACAAATGTAAGTATTGTATTTGTATTAACATATTCATCATTTTCTAAATCTTTCAAAGATATTCATTGAGAGAAGAAATTCTATTTACCAAACTTCCTGAACTAAGATTGACTTGTTTGTTTATATTTTTAGCTATATACATTATAATGCCAATTAATAACCTAGTAGCCTTTTAACTTTAGAACTTGACCTGGGTGTTCCTTTAGAAATTTGATTTGGGGTGATGATAAATAATGGTTATGCAAATAAAGCTTGAGGACTCAAAGCATCCTCAAGCTCACTTATCCTTTTATTCAATATGGCATTTTATAACTTTGACTTTGTTATTGAATGAACCATTGCATTGCTAGTGACTTGATGAAATTTGAGAATTCCTGAAAGTTTTAGTTCTTTGACCTCAGTTTACGAGTTCCATTTCTTCGTAAATTTGTTATTCTTAGATTAAATATTTCAATATGCGATTTTATGGCCTCTTTATTGTATGTGGCACGATGAAATATGACATATCCCTATTCAAAATTAGTTGGTCTGTCATGGACCAATTCCTTTGTAATTTGTGGGAATTTATCCATTTGTATTACCGCCCAAGTGAGCATTTCATTAGATTTATCAATTTCCATTTTTATTGCATCATCTTCCATATAGTCTTAAGAAATTTTGGTGCTTGTGCTTCTCTTTCTTTTTGTGGTGCAATAATATGTGTTTTATCTAGCTAAGAGCAAGGATTCATACCATATTCGTCTCCTACACATTTTTAATTACTCTTTCTTGTTTTTACAATATGTTCATGACTTTTGTGAGTAGATGAGTAACTCTTGCGAGGAAGATGAGTCGAGCCAATACTAGTGCTATCTGTGGATTTTCCCTTCTATCTATGTTGATATTGATCATCATCCTTTTTGCATCAATCTTAGTTGCATATATGTTCTAGCTAGCTTGTGTATTTGTATCATCATTTCATACCCTACTTTTTATTAGGAGTAGCCTCACTGGTGATGGGATCATTATTCTCAACTATTTCCGTAATTTCTTATCTGCATGTCAAAGTAGTATGATAACCAATTGAAGACATGTGGTGTGAAAATTCCTTCAATATCAAAACCCTTGCAGGCTTTAGTCTCTTTCAAATGAAAAGGATTAAAAACGTTTTCCATCTCAAACAAGCGAGACAAGATTTTAATTGAAACATTACCAATTGTAAAATGTAAAGAAATGAACTAGCACTATCATTTCTTGTCAAATAAATATGACCAATATTCATGTTGTCTATAGACTTCAAAAACGAAAAATATATCACAAACAAAATGAGTAAGGAGAAAATGTTTCCCTTGAAAACCAAAAAGTCCGATAGGAGTGAATTTTTCCTCATATACATGAATTCCATTTCCAACCAAAAAATATAATGTTTCCTCTGTGAGTCTTTTAGGCTTTGCTCCAAGAGCATATATCTGAATTCCTTGACAAATAAATATTTAACTTGGTATAAATGGAATGGTGTCTTGTGTGTCTACAATATAGGGTACCAAAACTAAATTGGTTCATTGTCAATGTCAACATTGCCCCTTATGGGAAATTTTCTAAATGTCTTGCAATATATTAGGGAAAAAAAATAGATATGATGTCATGAAGGACCTCTTAGTTTGTATGAAATTATAAATTTGGTAAGAAATTTCGTTGGAGATAATCTATGCCCAATTATGAAAAATGTATTCATTCAAGTGGAAAAAGGTAGGACACATAAAACATATCTAGGAATATAGATGATCATGTCTTGACAAAAAAGGTGTGAGAAAAGCAGTGAAACCTTAACAAAACTCAACTAACATGCATATATCAATTTGAGAGAGATTACTTGGTATGATGATCAAAGTGGATATTGGTGGCCACCCGCCTATTCCACTTAGACCCCCACCATTGTTTTTTTTTTTTTTTTTTAGCTATATACATAATAATGCCAATTAATAACCTAGTAGCCTTTTAACTTTAGAACTTGACCTGGGTGTTCCTTTAGAAATTTGATTTGGGGTGATGATAAATAATGGTTATGCAAATAAAGCTTGAGGACTCAAAGCATCCTCAAGCTCACTTATCCTTTTATTCAATATGGCATTTTATAATTTTGACTTTGTTATTGAATGAACCATTGCATTGCTAGTGACTTGATGAAATTTGAGAATTCCTGAAAGTTTTAGTTCTTTGACCTCAGTTTAAGAGTTCCATTTCTTCATAAATTTGTTATTCTTAGATTAAATATTTCAATATGCGATTTTATGGCCTCTTTATTGTATGTGGCACGACGAAATATGACATATCCCTATTCAAATTAGTTGGTTTGTCATGGACCAATTCCTTTGTAATTTGTGGGAATTTATCCATTTGTATTACCACCCAAGTGAGCACTTCATTAGATTTATCAATTTCCATTTTTATTGCATCATCTTCCATATAGTCTTAAGAAATTTTGGTGCTTGTGCTTCTCTTTCTTTTTATGGTGCAATAATATGTGTTTTATCTAGCTAAGGGCAAGGATTCATACCATATTCGTCTCCTACACATTTTTAATTACTCTTTCTTGTTTTTACAATATGTTCATGACTTTTGTGAGTAGATGAGTAACTCTTACGAGGAAGATGAGCCGAGCCAATACTAGTGCTATCTGTGGATTTTCCCTTCTATCTATGTTGATATTGATCATCATCCTTTTTGCATCAATCTTAGTTGCATATATGTTCTAGCTAGCTTGTGTATTTGTATCATCATTTCATACCCTATTTTTTATTAGGAGTAGCCTCACTGGTGATGGGATCATTATTCTCAACTATTTCCGTAATTTCTTATCTGCATGTGAAAGTAGTATGATAACCAATTGAAGACATGTGTGGTGTGAAAATTCCTTCAATATCAAAATCCTTGCAGGCTTTAGTCTCTTTCAAATGAAAAGGATTAAAAATGTTTTCCATCTCAAACAAGTGAGACAAGATTTTAATCGAAACATTACCAATTGTAAAAGGTAAAGAAATGAACTAGCACTATCATTTCTTGTCAAATAAATATGACCAATATTCATATTGTCTATAGACTTCAAAAACGAAAAATATATCACAAACAAAATGAGTAAGGAGAAAATGTTTCCCTTGAAAACCAAAAAGTCCGATAGGAGTGAATTTTTCCTCATATACATGAATTCCATTTCCAACCAAAAAATATAATGTTTCCTCTGTGAGTCTTTTAGGCTTTGCTCCAAGAGCATATATCTGAATTCCTTGACAAATAAATCTTTAACTTGGTATAAATGGAATGGTCTCTTGTGTGTCTACAATATAGGGTACCAAAACTAAATTGGTTCATTGTCAATGTCAACATTGCCCCTTATGGGAAATTTTCTAAATGTCTTGCAATATATTAGGGAAAATAATAGATATGATGTCATGAAGGACCTCTTAGTTCGTATGAAATTAGAAATTTGGTAAGAAATTTCGTTGGAGATAATCTATGCCCAATTATGAAAAATGTATTCATTCAAGTGGAAAAAGGTAGGACACATAAAACATATCTAGGAATATAGACGATCATGTCTTGACAAAAAAGGTGTGAGAAAAGCAGTGAAACCTTAACAAAGCTCAACTAACATGCATATATCAATTTGAGAGAGATTAATTGGTATGATGGTCCAAGTGGATATTGGTGGCCACCCGCCTATTCCACTTAGACCCCCACCATTGGTTTTTTTTTTTTCCAGTTTTTCAGTTTCCTTATTTGTAGCACAATTTACTATTTTTGGTAGTTTTTCGGGTCCTGAACTTCTGGAGCTATTTTGAGGCCCTAAACGACATTTTTTGGGAAAATCAAGAGCAACATGGATCGCGGACTAATGTTGCTCACTATAAATTTGTAGTCCTCGGATAGATATTTCTAATGAGGTATTGTGCACGTCAAACGAAGATCGTATGCCAAAGTTACGACCCCGGGAAGTTGGTGTACCAATTTACCCAAACAGGGCCCATAGTTTGGCGCTTCATCTCTTAGGGTTAGGTTTTTGGATGTTTAGGTTTTTCCATTGTTTCTCAACAATAAATAGGCCTTTTAGCCTCATTGTAACATAGTTTAGAGGCATGTAGCCGCCACATTTCTTCTCAGAGATAAGCTACCATCACCCGAGCTAGTCTTAATTCCATCCCGTTTGTAAGCATATTTCAGTATTTGATATCAATGAATTGAAGTGTTATTTCTACTGCATCTTTGTATTTATGGTTATATCAGTAATTTGTTGCGTTCCTGTTTAAATCTGGATCAATGGTATCAGAGCGGTCTACTCTTTCTCTGTTTTTCTTTGCATGTCCCCAACGAGGTCGGGATATAAGGAGCTAGGGATCAATCTGGTTGAACCTTTCCAAGATCAACCTCACAACCCCCAACAACCGCCCATGGGGGAAGAAAAGAAAGACGAGGGGGGAGGAGATCCTATCAAAATATTTCTCGAGGAGGCCCTCGAGAAAAAAAGGAACGTGATGATGGATAACTTTGCCCAGATCCTTCAACGGTTGCCCACCGGTAGTGCATCCCCATCTAGCAGCCACTCTGGAGGCTCCACTCCTTTTAAGGTACAAGTAAACTTTGACATTCCCATTTTTTAGGGCAAAATAGATGAAGACGCCATAGATAAATGGTTAAATCTTCTAAAAGGATATTTTTCTATTCATGATTTTTCCAACCAAGAAAATATTACTTTTTCTCTTCTCAAAGCCGCCCCCCACGTCAAGGACTCGTGGGAAACCTACTGTGAGCAGAAGGATGAAAGCATGAGCTCATTATTTTCAGCCGCACCCACTTGGAACTTGTTCTGAGATGCCATCAAGGAGTAGTACTACCTTATCTAGAGCTATGAGGATAAATACATAAAGTGGACAATGCTGCGACAGGGAAAGGACCAAGATGTGCCAGAGTTTATCAATGTTTTTCATACCCTTTGTACGAAATTGGGTATGAAGGATTCTATGAAACATTTGGTCATGAAATATCACCACTGCCTACACAGGTACATCTAGGATGAGATGGAGTTCCTGGACATCTCCTCGCTTGGCACGACATACCGATATGCTTTCAAGATCGAGCAAAAGTTTAAACAGAAGAAGCGAGACTTTGGATTTGTGAATCCGAAGCAAGGGAAATGTGCTCCCAAACCGCAAAAAAAAGGACAAAGCCAAGGCAGGGTGGTCCATGACAACCCACGAAAGCTGCAAGCAAAGAAAAACATCGTGAAGCCAAAGAAGGACACAGGAAAGTGGTGTGAGTTCCATAAGAGCTCCATTCACAACACAAGTGAGTGTCGGACCAAGCAGTCACTGGTGGCCAAGTTAAAGGCTTCAGAATTATAAGCATGTTCCAACTCTAAGTCAAAACCCGACAAGGGGAATGACAAAGGGAAGCAGATTATCGATGCGAAGCCCAATGTGACCGTTGCCACCATGAAGATCCAGAAGGAGGAACCTGAAGATCTAGAGGATCAAGAGCACCTCTTCCACTCCTAGATGTGGGTAAAGGGTTCCCAACTACAGTTCATTGTCGATAGTGAGAGCCAAAAGAACCTCATTTCAGGAGAGGTCGAGAAGTGGCTATGCTTACCGACCACAACACATCCACAGCCGTACACCGTCGGGTGGCTTCACCAAGGACGAGATCTTCACGTGAGCCAACAGTGTCACCTTCCATACAGCATCAAGCCATTCACGGATGAGGTATTATGTGGCGTTGCTCCCCTTGATGTTTGTGATGTATTATTAGGCCAACCATACTTGTAGAAGCGACATGTTGTGTATGAGTCAAAGCCCCATTCTGTTACTGTTAATTTTGGAAATAAGCTGTACAGGATACCTGAGGTAGCATCGCCTACCGCCATCTCTTTGGTTACTGCAAAACAATGCAGTAAGCTCATTTCCAAAACTGGTAAATTTGTTTTCCTGATGATATGCCCTCAGGGAAAGAAGAAGACGATGGTCATGACCTCCAGACAGAGCCCCTCCGAAAGACAAAAACAGATGGACAAGGTCATGGAGGAGTATGAGGACATCTTCAACTCCCTCGCAGGGGTGCCTCTGCACTGTTAGGTCAAGCACTCCATCCATCTGACCCCAGGTGCGTCGCTTCCCAATGGACCAATCTATTGGCGCTTTGATCTAGAGAACAATGAAATCAAGAGGCAGATTTAGGAGCTGCTATAGAAAGGTCACATCTGGCCAAGTTCATCGCCCTGTGGGAGCCCGATCATGTTTGTACAGAAGAAGGATGGGACTTGGAGACTTTGTATTGACTATCGGGCACTAAACAAGATCACTGTCCGGAATAGGTACCTGATCCCACGGATTGATGACCTTCTGGACCAACTGAAGGGGGAAAAATATTTCAACAAGATCGACTTGAAGTCAGGATATCACTAGGTACCAATCGAACCCTCTAATGTGTGGGAGACTGCATTCAAAGCCAAGGAGGGCTTTTTCGAATGGTTGGTTATGCCTTTCAGGTTGATGAATGCTACTGCAACCTTCATGAGGCTAATGGATGACATCTTGTGGCCATTCACCAACTCATTTGTAGTGGCATGCTTGGATGACATCCTGATCTTCAACCAGAGTTGGGAAGAGCACCTCCACCACATCTGGCAGGTTCTCCAAACACTGCGGCAACACAAGCTATGTGCCAATTTGGAGAAATGCACTTTTAGCATGACTCAGGTTCAGTATCTGGGATACATTATTGATGAACAGGGGGTGCACATGGATCCAACCAAGATCCAAGTCATTTGGGATTGGCCATCTCCAACCACTCTAACAAAGCTCTGCAGCTTTCTAGGTCTTGCCAATTTCTACCGTAGGTTCATGTTGGGATTCTCTCATATCACTTGGCCAGTGAGTCAAGTCACCACGGGAGGAGCGAAAGAAAAATTATTTTGGTCTGAAGCTCAATAGAAGGCATTCACAAAGTTGAAACATCGCCTTTGCTCTGCACCAGTGCTCACATTACCAGACTTGCAACAACCATTTGAGATCGAGACAAATTCCTCTGACTATGCTATTGAGGCATTCCTTACTCAATAGGGGAATCCAGTGGCATATCACAATGAGACACTTTCAGACACAGTCCGGAAGTATCCCACTTATGACAAAGAGATGTATTCCATTATGCAGGCCTGGCAACAATGGAAGCATTACATTTTGGGGAAGGAAACGGTCATCCACACAGACCACCAGCCCTTGCAGCTCATACAGATGCAAGGGAAGTTACATAATGATCGCCATCAGAAGTGGTCCACATACCTACAACAGTTCCATTTGAATATCAAGTATAAGAAGGGAAGCACCAATAATATTGCAGATTGCCTCAGCTGACCACCAATCATGGCGTTAACCACTGTGCTCAACTCTTGTGGGCACGAGACTTTTGATTGGCCACTTCTCTACAAAAGCGACCCAAAATTTGGCCACACATACAAGACGCTCTTGGAGGGTCAGCAAGTTCCCGATTTTCACCTCCAGGATGCCCTATTATGCCACCTGAGACACCTTCATGTTCCTTCAAGCGAGCGTTCCAAGATGATTTGGGAAGCGCACTACAGTCGGGCCATTGGGCATTTTAGGGTCGAAAAAATGGTGGCAGTACTGCAGAAGTATTTCTGTTGGTCGAATATTCGACAGGATGTCAGGAAGTACATCAGATCCTGAACTGCCTGCGCCATTGTCAAATCAACCATCAAGAAGAAAGGCCTCTATACTCAGCTGCCTATTCCTAGTCAACCTTAGGAATCTATCTCCATGGATTACATGTCGGGCCTTCCTTCTACTAAGCATGGAAATGACTGTGTTTTGTGGTTGTTGACAGATTCTCGAAGATGGCCATTATGGCGGCCTGCAAGAAGAATATCACAATAGAAGCCACTGCTAAACTCTTCTTTGAACGAGTGTGGGTACACCTTGGGATCCCACAGTCTATCATCTCATATCAGGACAGTAGGTTCCTCAGCACATTTTTTTTCAGTCTCTGGTCGATGTTAAACACCAAGCTCACTAAGTCCACATCTCTCCATCGCCAAACTGATGGCTAGAAAGAGGTCATCAACAGGATGATCGTACACATTCTGCACATGTACAACTCAAAGAATCCACGCACATGGGATGAGAGACTCCCCTATGTCCAGCACAGCTATAACCGAGCTCTCCATAGCTCGACTGGCCACAACCCTTTTTAGGTGGGCTTGGGATTCCAGCCACTATGTCCCATTGATGTGGCCATGCCATTTGCAACTACTTAGGTAGATTCGGCTCATGTCTAGTCCGAAACTGATAAGGCAAACAAATTCATTGAGCACATCCAACATATCCGCCAGCAAGTCCACGATATTATGGAGAAATCAAATTCCAAGTACAAGCAACGACATGATCAACATCGGGTGCCACACAAGTTTCAGGTGGGCGACAAAGTCTGGTTGGAATCGCACAATGAACGCCTTACCGGATCCTGTCAGAAACTCAGACCACTCCGATATGGTCCTTACACCTTTACCAAGGTTGTGGGAGATAATGCATTAGAGCTCAGCATTCCCCCATTCCTTGTACTGCACCTAGTGTTCAATGTGGACCGCCTTCGACCATACTTCCCACCACTACTAGACATATCAAACATTGTAGAACAATTCACACCTATAGAGTTAAATCCAGATTGGATGGAACAAGCCACAACTGATCAGATCACGAACACACATATCAAGAAAACCCAAAAGCAAAGGATCCAACTATATCGACTGGTCAACGCAGACCAACTCCTTCACCAGGGCAAGTGGCTCACCAGGGACCAAGTTCAGCAGAAGTTTCCTCATCTCATGGAGGAACTCAACACAATGGGGACCATTGCTTCATAAGGGAGGAAGAATGATCTAGGTGGATATTGGTGGCCACCCACCTATTCCACTTAGATCCCCACCATTGTTTCTTTCAGTTTTTCAGTTTCCTTATTTATAGCACACTTTACTATTTTTGGAAAATTTTCAGGTCTTGAACTTTCAAAGCCGTTTTGAGGCCCTAAATGATGTTTTTTGGGAAAACTGAGAGCAACATGGGTTTTAGATTGATGTTTCTCACTCAAAAGTTGTATTCCATGGATAGATATTTCTAATGAGGTATTGTGCGCGTCAAACAGAGATCGTATGCCAAAGTTATGACCCCGGGAAGTTGATGTACCAATTTACCCAAACGAGACCCATAGTTTGGTGCTTCATCTCCTAGGGTTATTTTTTTCGATGTTTAGGGTTTTCCATTTTTTCTCAACAATAAATAGGCCTTTTAGCCTCATTGTAACACAGTTCAGAGGCATGTAGCCGCCACATCTCTTCTAAGAGACAAGCTACCATTGCCTGAGCTAGTCTTATTTCCATCCTGTTTGTAAGCATATTTCAGTATTTGGTATCAATGACATGAAGTGTTATTTGTACTGCATCTTTGTTTTTATGGTTATATCTGTAATTTGTTGTGTTCCTATTTAAATCTGGATCATATGCTAAAGGGTTGAACCAGGAAATCTTTCAACAAATTTACTACACCACCTTGAGAATTGAGAGAAGAGTTTTCCTTAGGGAGTTTAAGGACTTGATTTGTAATTGATAGTCATAGCATTCTTCCAAATATTCTTGGGGTTAAAATAACATGAGTTCTTCCACCTACCTTGATTTGAAGCATCCCGTGTTTAGAATAGAATTTGCTCGCACACAATGAAACAAGTTCTTTACACTTGAATTATTTCAACATGCAATGGAACTTGGTTATGGACAATGTCCAAACTTTATTTACAAGTTTATTTCTATAGGAATAGCTATTAAAAATACTAAGGTGGGGGGGGGAATCAATATTTCATTCACAAGTCAAATTTACTTAACTTATTCTTTCATTTCAAAAATATCTTGAACTATTACTTCATTAGCAGATCACAATGCTATAGATTATCACTTATCCCCTAAATCATGAGGAACATAAAGTGTAAGACCATAAAACACACCAATAACATATGAACACCAAAGTTTAGGTGGAAAACCAATGTGGGATAAAACCACCAATGTTGTCATCTCTGGCTTCTTTCTTATTATAAAGAAAACATCTTCATTATATCTTTTATTGGTGCAAAATATTGCTAGCACGTAGGTTCCTACTTTTAGGAGGTTGAAACCTCCAAAAATTCTCTAGAACCCACTGCAAGGAAGCTACTACTCCTTGACAAGTTTACCAACTCCTACAACAAGGAAGCTCCTACTCCCTCACTAAAGGCTCCAACCCTCAACAACTCTATGGACCACATTTCAAAATTATCATATTGGTTACACCTATCTCAATCAACTGTCAAAACATGTAATCTGCCACCCACACTAACCATATACCAAGATATCAAGTACCGAATCACTGAATAATTGAATACTGAATCACCAAATCACTTAATACTAATATTGAATCACTACTGAATAAAAATAGTGAATACCAACTAGATCATACCAATATACTAAGCCACATAACGATGTCAAGCCAAGCCTAGCCAAAACCTGTCAAGAACTGTGTCAAACCCTAACTGTCCAACATTGTCAAATTCCAAGCTCATCAACGTTGTTTGTATCAAGCAATCAAATCAAATAATCATCAAGTAGCAAATGCTATAGTGCCAATCTGTCCAGAACCAATTCAATACTCATCCATAATCATCATCAAAACTATCACTATTAGCCAAGTCACAATCTTGTTCATCCAATAACTGTAAATCACCAAGTCACAAACTATCAAGTATCACACACACAACCAAGCCATCAGAGCCCTAACAAGTTCTACCAATATGTTGTCACATTCAAATCTTTTCAATTGTTGAATCAATCAAACCATAAATCAATTCTTCAACATACTTCACAAGCCATCATTAATCATGTACCAAGGAGACTGAATCCAATCTCTTAGAATATCAAGTTAGACACATCATGCTCACAGAACTATAGGAAAACCAATTTCAAGTACAAGACAAGTAGTAACATTATATAAATCACCTTCAACCATTTTCACAACATTTGTGCCTTTTCCAAATAGGTCTCAACACTTCAGTTCATAATTTGCAAGCATACTAGATCTCTACATATTCTCCATATATCAATGAGCCATAAGACATAATAGAGGTCATATTCTTATTTCTACAAAACCCTATTCATCATTCAAGTCACTTTGAAAATAACATATCTTTGATATATGCACAACATTATTCAAAACATACAACCAAACGAGATAATCTCATTGTCACAATGAGTGCTTCCATTCATTAACTTCATTGCATCAAAACCATTCACTGCAAAATAATACTAACAACCTAGTCACAATACCAATCATAATCAAGAGCTAATCTCTACAAAATAAACCATTCTCTGCAACATTAGTTAACATAAGCATAAAACTTTTACCAAGGACATATTACTATAAGCTTCATGCCTATAAAATGATAATCTTCATGGATCAATTATCTTTGTAGTCAACATGTAAAATAGTTAGTAAACAAGCAAATTAGTCATGCTTCCCTGTTGCATTGGATTCTTACGTTCATTTCTATGATATTCTATTCTCCTTCATGCACCCTTGTGCACTCCCGTCCAAAATAAATTACAAAACATCTCATCAAAGGCACACACAAATGCTCTAGCTCGTTCTTCCTTTTATAGCCATTCAATTTCCTCAATACCTTGGGAAAAAATCAGGGATTTCCAAAACCACAAGAAATAAAACTAAGGTGATCATTGACAAAATAAAACCAACCCTGCACTCATGGATTCAATGGGAAAAACCTTGGTTTCACACTTGGTTTTTTATTTTCATCACCTATATGCATGGCCACACACACAAAGCATGGTTATTTCGGTTGTAGACACACTATTAACAGGTCCTCCTTGCGGCCAAAGGCTTCCAACCACCCTATTGAGCCTTCCTCCCTGCGACTGGGGCTTAATGTAGGTGTTAGAAACTAGGACAATACTGGGGGGGATTGAATCAGTATTGTGGGAATTTTAAAAACTTCTTTCACTTGTAACAATATTAGGACACCATAAAAAGCTTCAACAATTAATTCATATGAGAATGACATGCACAAACATGAACAATATAAATAACACACAAAGATTCTTCAAAATTTACTTCAATTCCTTCACAAGGCAAGTTACAACTTTCTTTTACAAATTTCTTTGGCTACAACCAACAAGAAGCTACAACTCACTGATTTATCAGCTACAACTGAATGGAGCTACAAGCCCAAAATATTTATCAACACCTACTAGAAGGAGCTACAACCCCTAATCTACAATCTACAACTTGCTTGACATCAATGATTCATTTTTCATGCATTTTCAAACTAGAACCATGAACGCCAAATCCTTTTCACAAAATAAAACAATTTTTCTCTTCAAACACTCATCAAAACACCTTTAGCAATCTATGATTACTGATAAACTCACCATCCACACCAGTGGCCTCAATCCAACCCAACTCACACACTGCTACAACACACTTTTTTAATTCCTCAATCAATTATGCTTATAAAGAAATTTGTTGCTAAAATAGGCTTTGCATTTTAGTTTACTTGCACTTGAACCCTTGCATGAGTTTGTTATTTCTAGCTTTCTCCTATTAAAAATATGTCTTCTAAACTAATCGTCAAGTTATCAACCTCTATTTAGTTGTTCTCAGCTCAAACTCTAAGTTTTTTTGCTAATTTTGGACAATCTGGCACTTTACAAGTTTTAGCTAAAATTTACCAAATTTGACATATCTCTAAATTTAGAATTTCCACCACACTGCCACTTTAAATGTCCATGCTACCATATATACTGCCAAATATAGCTTTGTGGGCCCAAGTTCATGTATATTGACCCTTTTGGCCATATAACCAAGTGTTGTGACCTGCACCTTTAACCTGAGCGCTTAACTGCTAACTATGTTGGCCCTTGGTCTATATGCCACATAAAACCTTGCCTTGGTGCTTAAACTTGGCCCTTGATGCCTTTATCCTAGTGTAATTACTTGTGCATCTTTGTATTCCTTCAAGATATGCCTTGCAGAATGACATGTCCTGTGGGGCCACCCTGTGCCTCTCTATTGGTAGTAGCCTGTGTGTTGTACATGTCAACTTGTAGTAATGCTCATCATCTTGAAAATATCCTCTCTGCACCTTTAATTTACCTGCAGGGTCTGCCTTTAGAGATGGGTTGTCCTAGTGGGTCCGAGTATTATACCTGCAACCAATCATCTGCTACCACATTTCTCGTTACCAAGTCATCCTGTAACTCCTTTTTGTTCACCACTGAAACCTTCTGGAATCCTACCTATGAGATGACTTCATGTTGTCATCATCAGTGCCACATGGTGCCTCCTGATTGGTGACAAATGTCACCCAGAAATGGCCCACTAGGGCACCTAAAAACTCCAAAAACACCTGCCACATACCACCTCTTATTGGCCAAGTGTTGACGCCATCAACCGTTCAATCAGATGTTGCCACGTTTCTTGTTCATTCCATCCTGGCCTTTAACTTCTTTGCACACCTTGGAACCTCCGGGGTTGGCCGTGTGGGATGATTTGTCTTAGTGGGTCCTCCCACTGCTCTTATGAGCCAATAAATTACTGCCATGTCTGCTCCAGATAGGATAGAGAAAGAGCTCTCATGGAATTTGTTTTTTGTTAATTTATTTTGTTAAATTTTCAAAGGAAAACCATTGGGTTCAAGCCTTTAACCTACTGTCACGTTGCTCAGTCATCAGAGAAAACCATTTGTGGTTAGCATTGGCCAAACCACCCATTCTGACACCCCTTTTCGTGGTTTATGGTATTGAGGGCGGAGGTTTTCAGAATCAATCTCTGTTGTCGATCTCACGATCGACAGTAAGGGGAAAACCACCCATTCTGAAACCCTCCTTCACATTAACATTTTTGTCTGTTTACTTGTCGAAATACCTTCAATGTGCTGGGGGGATGCGTGGGGCTCGATCGAAAAACTAACATGAACGCCATTTAACTCTGCCCAGTCGTAGTGATTGCGTCATCTTGGCCCCTCTTATGTGTGTTGTTTGAAAACCTCCGGGGTACTACTGTCGGGATGAGATGTACAGTGGGATTTTTCAAGGGCCAATAAAAATGCTTACCACTACTACAATGTCTACTCCATGTCTGCTTAGAGCTCTGTTTTTTCACTCCACTAACTTATTTTCCACATTTATCAATAAGCTAAATTTAAACCTGCTCCAAAGGTTTTCTACAATTTTTAGCTTTGCAAAACTTTGACTTGTGTGTTCCTGGCTTTGACTGGCCATATCTGCTGATCCAGAAGGTCATTTTCAATCTTCCACATACCATTGGAAATCTCTTTTAGAGATCTTTCCATATAAGTGGGATTCACTTGTATTTGAGGTGATCTTCTACACTATAAATGGCTTAGAAATCACTGCACCTTCTCCATGTTGGCTAGTTGAATTGTTTATTGATTAAACATTCAAGTACCACATTAATTGTCAACCTGGGAAAGTCTTTTTATTCCAAAGGCTACCGCATACTGTATGTACTTAATCCTAAAAGCATTAAAAAGCTGTAGTATACGTAATCCTTACGCTAAGTTATCACTGTACTGATAAGATGAAAGTAATTAATTAAGATTACGAATCTGAAAAGCGAAATGATGGATGCTCTGTTGGCAGAGGATCAGGACCCTATCCTCCAGGTGAGGACGTTCAGCACCTGCCTCTGTAACCAGATTGCTAACACACACTGCACTCTAGTTCACCGGTGAAATATCCTTGCACAACTTCAAGCAATGAATGAAACAGAGTACTAGCAAAACGGAAATACCAGAGGTAATGCTATAGAATCCAAACAGAGTACCAGCGGAAAGAAACTATCACACACTTACACACTTTAACAGAAAAGTAAATGGGTGAATCTTGTGAGAAAGGCGGGCCCAGTCCCTCTCACAAGATTCCCCGGAACACAAAGACTAGATTAAGTGCTCAGAACAATCTTCTATTCATCTGCCAAAAGATTCAAGTACAATAAAGTTCAGACTTGCTGATGTCTCTCAAAATCTCCCTTACAGATTACACATTAACCCCCCTTCTAATGTAGATGTCTCCTCTTTATAGAGGAGACATCTATTACAATAGATTATTACAGTTCATTCAGTTAACCCAATTGATCAAAAATAAGAATTACAGGCCGCTGTTACAACAGTATAACAACATATTCTTTCTTAAGTTCTGGCTGTTACACAACTGGTAACTGTCTTCGACCGTCTTCTTGGGATCTTCACATTCCTTTGCCGTTTCCCCATGCTGTTCCTGATTTAAGCAATGGTAACTGTGTTCTACCCGCTTTAGATAGCTGCAGATCGTGTCGCGTCAGTGTTCTTCAGATAGTAGCCGGTTGTTATTTCCAGCTGTTGCAAAATAGCCTGCTTTAGATGGTTGCTGTTGCTGACTGTAGCAACTGTGTAGTTGCTGCTTCTAGTGTTGTAGCAACTGCGTAGTTGCTATTTCTGGTGTTGCAGCAACTGCGTAGTTGTTGTTTCTGGTGTCACAGCAACTATAAATTATAATTCCTGCAGGCTTAAGACAATTACCTAACAATTTAATCAGCTTTTCCAAGATAAATATAAAGATACTCACGAATATGCAATGAACAATTAAACATATAGATATGCGGAAAGTTACTGCATACCTTGGGTGATTAAGTCATTATGTAATCAAAGCTTACAACTTATGACTGAAAAGGATAATATTATGGCAAAAATATAAGGTCAAAATAGGTCAATTCTGAGTCCTAACATCTCCCCCAACTGAAGAGATTGCATGTCCCCATGCAATGCCTACTCTGAGTCTGAGTCGGAGTACTGGGATGAACAATGTAGATTACTGGGACAATAGTTATAGGAAGTGGCATCAAACTTCTTCCTGAATCCATAGGCAGTCTGTATTTGCCTCCATGCTGCTGCTTCTTCCTTGCTGGACAATCCAAAATGTCCTTTATATTGTTCACCAGACAGCCATAAAAGTGGAAATCTAAATCTGTAACCCATCCAATTTTCAGCACAGTGCTGCATGCAATTAACATAATGAGGTACCCTTGAGAGTGCCACCTGCAAATTAGGTGGATTATAAGGGTCATATTCCTGCCTCTCCTTGGGGCAGTTTTCCCAAAACAGTTTGTTTGCCTTGACAGCCAAGGATGCCTTAGTATTTACATAATGCTGACAGTCTTTCAGGACCATTGCTTGCAGTTGCTTAACATGGTCCTTCATTTCAGGATCACTTACCATTCTCAGGTGTTGTGCAATAGAGGTGGCTGCGTTCTGCGGTTCAACTCTAATCCACAGAAGACAATTCTGTTCATTATGTTGAGCTGAAGCAAAGGCGTTCTGCCATGTAAGTTGATTAGCTAAAAAGGAGATAAAGGCTCTCAGCTGTATGTCGCCGACTACAGGTATCATATTCATATTTCTTTCTTCGGACATGGCTTCATTATGGAGATAGAGCTCACATAACAAATGTTGATCATTTTTAGGTGCCTCTGCAAAGGTTTGCATAAACTGCTCTGACGTAACTACCTGATGAGGTCTACCTTCTTTGACAGCCTTTATCTGCAAAAATGTGAGTCTTTCCCTCAAAAATGTTGCATAATTAAAAGAGGGTTTCCTTGTAGCAAGTAGTCTTTGGAACAATTCAAACATCTGGGTCAATCTGGCTTTGAGTTCCTTGATTTCTTTATACTGGGCTCTGCACTGCTCAAGTGCTTCCCAGTTCTTGTATGCATGACTAAACCAGATCCCTTTTTGCTGTTGGAATGCCTTGCCTTGCGACTGCTCATATTCCCTCCACCACTGTCCCTTTAATGCTTGAAAACTATCTGTTTCTGTGCATACATCAGTAACGGAGGGAAGCTCTGTCTGTGTAAAGGCATCCACAAGGATAACCTGCTCTGTAGGAATAGTCTGGGATGATCCAACATCTTTTTCTTCATTTCTGGCTAGTGTCTCTTCTTCCTGTTGTACTGATTCATTTTGTTCCATGGTGATCTGGGTGGGCCGGGGTGAGTCTGTGCCTTTTTCCTCATTTCCTTCTTCTTCTTCTTTTTCCTGATTTTCTTCTTCTTCTTCTTTTTCCTGATTTTCTTTTTCTTCTTCTTTTTCCTGATTTTCTTTTTCTACTTCTTTTTCCTGATTTTCTTCTTCTTTTTCTGCTTCCTTGGCAATTTGAATAGAGCTGGGTGAGTCCAATTTTTCTTCATTTCCTCCTGAAACTATTTCTTTTTCCTCCATAACAGTTTGGGTAGGCCGGGGTGAGTCTGTATTCTCCTCTTTCTCATTCCTTATTTCTTCCTGCATAATTTCTGGGGAACTTGCTGGTTCTTGTGTGTCAGCAAGCCCTTCTGCTTCTTCTTGCGCAATCTCTGGAGAACTTACTGGTTCTTGTGTGTCAGTAAGCTCTTCTGTTCGGACCTGTGCAGTTTCTGTGGAACTTACTGGTTCTTGTGTGTCAGCAAGTTCTTCAGTTTGGTCTTGTGCAGTTTCTGGGGAACTTACTGGTTCTTGTGTGTCAGTAAGTTCTTCAGTTTGGTCCTGCATCTTCTCTGGAGAGCCTGTTGGTTCTTGTGTGACAACAGGTTCTTCTGTCTGCACTTTTTCTGGAGAGCCTGTTGGTTCTTGTGTGACAACAGGTTCTTTTATTTCAGCAGAGGATTGCGGCATTTCCGTCTGTGTAATAGCAGGCTCTTTTGTTTCATCAACAACATCAGATGCTTCCTTCATTGGCTCTGCCACTACCTTATATCCTGCCTGAGTGTATATTTCACCACAATTGGTACACACATATTCATTATCCTTACTTTTCTCTGCTGCAGACGCTACTCGTGCTAAAACATGCAGGCTGAATTCATTCTGATATGCTTCCTTAACCCTTATTATTTCCTCCTGATAGTCCAGAATCTGAGATTTCAGGAATTCAATTTCTTCCTGTAGCGCAGATATGGTAGGCTGGTCCTGCGGAGCAGTAGATTCCAATGGAGGCAGAGGTTGTGTTTCATCATTCTGATCAGTATTCCCCACAGGTGGTTCTTGTGTGTCACCTGGGGTAGTGGTTGTTTCTTGTGTTGCAGCCACTTGGTCACTATTGCCTTGGGTGTCGGCAGCTGGTTCTTGTGTGTCAACTACCTTAAAGTATGATGTCACGAAGCTATGAACACTCTGCATCTCAGCTTCCGAGGGTGAGGGAGAGGAGTTTTGAGGACTGGTGGGAGTGCGGGTCCTTATAGTGATGGGCGGTGAACTGGGGGAATTAGGAGATTTAACTGCTACAGATGACTGAGTTCTTCTCTTTGGTAGAGAAGTAGGGAATTCGGGCATTTTTCTCTTTAGGCTAGCTTTCTTTAGGACGGGGACAGTAGCCGGAGTAGCAGGTGCCTTAGCTGAAACCCTAGTTCTTCTTCTTTTCGATGGGGTTTTCTTTTCCTGCTGCCTTTTTCGTTTAAGCAGGGTAATAGGGATATTGTCATCGGAGTCATCAATAGAAATACCAAGTATAGGAATGGAAGAATTGGTTCCTTTGGGAGATGGGGTTGTTCTTGTGGCATTCTCAGCAACTTGCGGGGGTGTTTGCTGGATTTGTTCAGGAATGTGCTCTGCTTGCTGAGGGTTTTCCAGAGGGATTTGTTCAGGCATATCCTCCGTTTGCTGAGGAAGTTCTTCATCTTGCTGAGGTATGTCCTCAGCTTGGTGAAGAATTTCCTCTTCTTGGTGAGGAATTTCATGTTCCGGCTGTGGAATTTCTGCCTCCTGATGGGGATTAATGGGGGGTGGAGGGTTATTTAGAGCGAGGGCTCTATTAATCAGCAATTGGGCTAAGCGGTGGTGTTTTAAGGAAACTAGTGGATGCTTCGCTTTCACAGCATAACGTGACATATTTTGGAGACAACCCAATAGATAATATGGCATGTTTATTAACTGACCATTTCTCAAATGATTTAACAGGACGAAATCGTGCTGGTAAATTACCTGGTAGTGGCTTTCACACGTCAGATATTGCTTGACGAATTCAACGACTTTCGGCCACGGTTGAGGTAACGACCGAAGTGCTACGCCTCTGCCTTTGGGCTCTACCTGCTCGCCTGGTCGGAGAAAATCCTGCTGCGCATTAAGAATCAGGTGCTTTCTGCTGAACCACCGTGTGCCATTAGCTGGTAGCCCGGTAACTTCGGCTATGATTTCCTCCGTGACTGGAACTTGAATTCCCTGGACGACAGAGAATCCTTCTGTTAAATTGCATGCGAATTCAAGGACTTGCTGCTTGTCAAAGTCCGGAAGTCTCCTGAAGTACTCTATCCATCCCGCTTGCAAGAAAATTTGATAAATCTCCAGAAAGAGTTCAAGGACTGCTGTCGTGCCAGGCTCATGTGTAATGAGGGTTCCTCCCATAGCTGTTGTTTCAGTAAATTTCAGAGTTCAGAGCCGAGCTTCCAATTTCAGTTCAGAGTAGAACGTCGCAAATGGTAACATGCCGTGATAGGGTGGCTTTTACATATTACCGGGAGAGTTAAGGGTGGCGGTAGTTGGCGTGGTATGTCATTATGAGAGTTGCTTTGGTAATCCCCCCCTCCTACGTGTCAATGATATGATTGGAAGTACAATGATTTGATAGTCCTATCAACTTCTCCGCATTATCTATTATTTAATGTCCATACATAATCATGCGTACCTTCGTATTTTACCTTTTTGATTGCTGCGTCAAAAAGTCTTGTCTTGTCTTGTGCTGGATCATAATGATTACCGCGGATCTACAAGCATGGGAATACCGGTGATTTGTAATGATAATGACGGGAAGTGATAGTAAGGTGCTGTAATCATCACAAAAAGTGGTATATTTTATCAAAATTTGTTCCTTGGGGCTGAAGTGGTAAGACTGGCGTTTTCGTACATGAAGGAATTTGCTGGGAAAGATATTCCGTGATCGGGAAGTGATGTTGTAGCACCGGGATTGGTGTTGCAGCAATGGAAAATTACTGTTGTGGCAACAGGGAATGATGTTAGACGTTTATAAAAACGGGAAATGTGCTGGGGCAATAGGAGTGGTTTTGCAGCAACAGAGAATGGTGTTGCAGCAACGGGAGTGGTGTTGCAGCAACAGGGGATGGTGTTGCAGCAACAGGAAATGGTATTGCAGTAACAGGGAATGGTGTTGCAGCAACGGAAGTGGTGTTGCAGCAACAGGGAAATGGTGTTGCAGCAACAGGGAAATGGTGTTGCAGCAACAGGAGTTCCGAGTCCGCAAAGTAATTCCTTTGAAACTTTTGTTCTCAGCTACTTCCCAGGCTACAATCTGCAAAATACTGAAATGTAATATCGCAATCCTTGGCAGGATTTATTAGTTTTCTAAAAAAATGAATATCTAACCTAATTTTTTTTTTTACATAAATAATAGAAACTCAAGTGCTTTGAGGGACAACAAGTTCCCCTGGAAAAGAATACTGCTTTATTGCCATGCAAGTGGCTTTAAAATCTTCTTTGGAAACCGGCCGCTGATATAACCGAAGTCGGTAGCCATTCACTAACAGTGGTGTTCTGCTTCCATCAATTGTTAAAAGTCTAACTGTTCCATTTGGGAAAACAACATCCACTTCATACGGCCCTAACCATCTTGTTCTTAGCTTCCCTTGGAAATTCTCGAAACGAGAATCATACAGTAGAACCCAGTTACCTTTCTGGAACTGCTTTTGCTTGATGGTTCTGTCATGCCATCTGCTTCTTTGTTGCTGTATCATAGTTGTTTGATGGACGACATCCAATCTTTTCTCATCCAATTCCTGAAGCTACTGCAACCTGGCTGTCTGTGCATCAGTTAAATCAAGGTTAACAGCTAAGGCAGTTCTTAAGGTTTTAATCTCAAACTCTACAGGAAAAATAACATTCTTTCCAAAAACTAATTCATAGGGTGAAAAGCCTGTTGTATTCCTCCAAGTGGTTCTATAGGCCCATAGAGCCTCAGGCAACCTCTGAAACCAGTCCCTTCTATTCTCCTTTATCGTTTTTGTTAAGATGGCTTCTATGACCTTGTTGGTACTTTCCACCTGCCCATTTGTTTGGGGGTGGTATGGTGTGGTCATTTTATGCTTGATATGATATTTTTGGAGCGTATCTTTGAAGCCATGAGAATTGAAAGGAGGTCCTCCATCAGTGACTAATTCTCTGGGTAGTCCAAATCTAACAAAGATTTCTTCAAATAAGAATGTTAGTACCGCTTCTTCATTAGCTTTAATGAGTGATTTGGCCTCTACCCATTTAGTCATGTAATCCGTGCATACTAATATATAGACTCTTTGATTAGATGGAGGATTAATGGGACCTATGAAATCTAATGCCCATTTCTCAAAAGGTTCAAGAGTTACCTAGGGATTAAGTGGCATTTCATCCCTATGGTTAGGCTGGCCCATTCTTTGACAGCTGTCACAAGCCTTCACATATTTTCTAGCATCTTTAAAAAGTGATGGCCAATAATAACCCATTCTAAGTACCTTGTGTGCTGTTCTTTTGTCTGCAAAATGTCCTCCACAAGGACCATCGTGACAAGCTTTCAGTATATCATAAATCTCGTCTTCCCCAATGCATCTCCGGATTTCTTGATCTATTCCTATGTGGAACAGACACCCGCTTATCCAGTTGTACCTAGCACTTTGCTGGGTGATCTTTCTTCTTTCCCTGTGTGATAGGTGTGATGGTAATTTTCCTGCAACTAGATAATTGGCAATGTCTGCATACCAAGGTGAGTGAGCAGATACTGCAAATAAATACTCATCAGGAAAAGAATCATCTACTGGAGCATTTTCATCAGTTTTTAAACGAGAAAGGAAATCAGCAACTACATTTTCTTTTCCTGGCCTATCTACAATTGTGATATCAAATTCTTGTAACAGTAATAACCATCTGGTGACTCGGGCATTTGTAAATGATTTATTCATTAAATACTTAATGGCCGAGTGATCAGTATGCACAAAGGTAGTATAGCCAGTAATATAATGTCTAAATTTGTTGATAGCATAAATAACTGCTAGAAATTCCTTCTCAGTAACTGTGTAATTTAGCTCAGATGGTGTCATGTTTTTGCTAATAAAATAGATGGCATAGGGGAGACTGTTTTCTTCCTGACCCAGGACAGCTCCAATTGCCGTGTCTGAGGCATCAGAGGAGATATGAAAGGGTAATGCCCAATCAGGTCCTCCCAAAATGGGAGCTGCGGACAACTGATGTTTAAGTTTATTGAATGCATTTTCACAATCATCAGTCCACTTAAATTCAGCATTTTTCATTAACAACACAAGTAGAGGAGAAGCTATTTTGGAAAAATCCTTAATGAATCTTCTATAATATCCGGCATGTCCTAGAAAGCTTCTTACATCAGTTTGTGTTTTGGGGATAGGGAGGTTCTGAATTACCTATATTTTAGCTGGATCGACTTGAATTCCTAAAAATGAAACAAAGTGACCCAATACAATACCTTGATTCATCATCATATGGCACTTTTCAGTGCTTAAAGCAAGGTGTACTTCTATACACCGCTTAAGTACTTTTTCAAGATTTTGCAGTGCATCCTCAAAGGTCACTCCATAGGGAGTAAAGTCATCCATAAATATTTCCAATGAATCATTTAACATATCAGAAAAGATCCCTATTACCGCTCTTTGAAATGTTGCTGGAGCGTTACACAGCCCAAATGGAAGTACTCTGTAAGCAAAGGTCCCCCATGGGCTAGTAAATGTGGTTTTGTCCTAGTCCTGGGGTGCAATCTTAATCTGATTATATCCACTAAACCCATCCAAGAATGAAAAGAATTTCTTACCTGCTAAATTATCCAATACCTGATCAATAAATGGTAAAGGGAAATGGTCATTTTGGGTGGCTTTATTCAATGCTCTGTAATCCACACATACTCTCCATTTCCCATTTTTCTTGGGTACAATTACAAGTGGGGAGACCCACTCACTATCAGATATGGGGTATATAAATCCTGCATTCAAGAGTTTTTGAAGTTCCTCCTTGACAATTTCTCTAAGGTTGGGGTTCATTCTTCGCTGGGGTTGGCAGACTGGCCGGGATCCCTCCTTAATATAAATACGGTGAGTGCATAGTTCAGGGGAGATCCCTTTCATGTCTGTGTAGTCCCATGCAAATGCCTCTTTATTTTCTTGGAGTAACTTTATTAATTGTTGTTTTTCATTATCAGTCAAGTCAGGATTTATATTTAATGTTTTTCCAGGTTCAATTTCAATTGTTGTACTTTTGGAAGGGCTGCCTACTGCTGTCTGAAATAAGTTCTCATCTTTCATGTTCTGCTGGGATTCAGATTCTAAGATTGCAGTGAAGTGATTATATGTTTCAAGGCTGACCGAAGAGGGTTCAGAAATAAAGATGCTGATTAATTCGTCTTCGGTGGAGTCCTTAAAAGTCAAAGCTTGTCCAATAGTTAATATAGGTTGGGTCTCTTCATCCTCATAGTCTACCCATACAGAATTGTCATTATTAATCATGGGTGTAGCATGAGGATAGAGGGTAAGCTGTTTAGTTTCCTGCCCGTTAGAGATGGTCATTGATCCAGATCTACAGCTGATGAAAGCATCTGCTGTAGCCAGCCAAGGTCTCCCTAGAATCAGCGGATGACCCCCCAGCTTTGTTTTAGTTTGTAACACCACAAAGTCAGCCGGGTAATTCCAGGATTCTACAGAGATTATAAGATCTTCAATGACCCCTTCGGGTTTAATTGTAGAACGGTCAGCCAACTCTAAGATAGTTGGAGTTTCCCTGATAAAGTTTTTTAACTGGAGCAATTTTGCTGTTTCGAGTGTCATAATATTTATTGTAGCTCCTAAATCTACTAGGACTTTAGAGATAAAGGTTTTTCCAAGCTGGACTGTTACTGTAGGGTGACCAGGGTCACCATACTTCACAGGATAATCTTTTTCGGTCATTAAAGCAGTTAATTCTCCCATCACATGAACTGTGAGGGGATCCTTAGCCTTTCTTCCTGGTTTTTTTACACAAATGTCTCTAATAGTTCTAGCATAAATAGGAACATCCCTTAATGCTTGCAATAATGGGATTTTAACATACAAGTTCTGTAGCTCTCCTAAAAGGTTAAAGGTAGGTTGCTCAGGTGTTTTAGTGAGAGCCAGCCGTTCAGGGAATGGCGGATCTATTGTTTGATCATTATTGTTAGGTGTTGATTCTGCTGTTTCAGCATTATTGTTAGTTGGTTTCTCTTTTCTAACTTCTTCTTTGTCAGAGTCAGTAATATCATCTATAATGGGTTCAACAATTCTCCCTGAGCGAAGATGAATATCATTACATTGCAGGGGAGAGACAGGCTGATTTTGAATGTCAATAACTTGCAGGGCTTTATTATTTGGATTGGGGTTAGGTTGCACAGGCAGCTGTGGTCTCATTGCCTGGTTATTCGAAGGAGTATTGGATGGTAAGGAAAGAGACTGTTGTTGTTGAGGAAATGGTATCTGTTGGGCTGCCCAGTTTGGATTCCATTGATTAAAATACGGTTGCTGGGGAGCCCAAGGATTCCATATAGTAGGATCAGGAAAAGGAAGATTTGGTTGCTGCATAAGTGGAAAATTCATTGTATTAAAGGGTGGGTACTGCATTTGGTTCATGGGTGGGTAGTTTGTTTGAAAAGGAGAGTTATTATTCCAACGATTGAATGCTGTGTTAGAGCTCATACCTTGTCTTTGTGGCCATTGCCTCCTCTGTGTCATCAGGTACACTGCTTCAGCCTCTTCTTCGGTTGACTGCAGTGCTGCTTTGATTCCAGGCAGAGAGGGGCATTGCTGTGTTTCATGGTCCTTCTCGCAGATTGTGCAGATAGGTATCTTATCCAGTGGGCATTCTCTGAGTGGGTGTTTTTCTCTGCATTTGGAACAGAAAATAGCTAGAGCAGCTTCTGCTTCCGCCTGTTTCTTCTTAACCTGCAGAGCATCAATTTGTGAAGCAAAAGAACTTAGCATCTCAGTTTTAAATTCTTCCAATAAGTTACCTATTTCAGCTCTTGTTGCTCCTCCACTGGCTGACTTCTGAACTCTTGAATACACATTATCTCTGCTTTTTGATCTGCCTACTGCTCCCCTTGAACATCTCATGCAGAGATTAATAATTTCATCAAAGGGTTCTTTGGAAATGTCCCCTTTTCCAAGCATGTTCAACATGTCCAGGCAGTCATCTCTTACCCCTTTCAGCAATATGGTTTTCAAAATATCTTTACTCATATTAGGATGATCAGATCGCTGCAGATTATACTGTAATCTTTCCACAAAATCTTCCAAATTCTCGTCCTCTTTCTGAACCATTTTAAACAATTCTTCCTTCCTTTCTCTTGTCCGGCAGTAGTCTTGATACTTGGCCAGAA
The DNA here is from genome assembly GCA_031772625.1 of Pinus tabuliformis. Lineage (NCBI taxonomy): Eukaryota > Viridiplantae > Streptophyta > Pinopsida > Pinales > Pinaceae > Pinus > Pinus tabuliformis. Next base: position 524,700,029 of record CM062820.1, read on the forward strand.
ATCCCTCTTTCATCTGGTCCCAGGTGGTGATTGCCTGAGCTCCTAAGCTCATAAACCACCTCAACGCATTCCCTTTTAGTGTTGCTGGAAACAGTTTTAGTTTCTGATTAGGACTTATATAATCATAACTTCTACATAGTATGTCGAATTCAAAGAGGAATTCATCCGGGTCTTCAGAGGATAACCCATGAAAGTTGGGTAATGCTGAGAGTGGAATATTTTTCATGGGGGTTGTTCCTCTCGGGAGCTCCCCAATAGGGAATTCCAGGGTAGAGAGCGAATTTTCCCCTCTTCCTTCTGTTCTGTTATCCTCCATTGGTCTTTTTCCTGAATCACTTGCTTTATCTTCTGTGTCTTCTGTTTCTTCAGGTTCTTCTACCGGTTCCTCAGTGTATTCTGGTACTTCCAGCTTCCTTTCAGGTCCTATTACTTCCTCCGTCTGTCGGTCTGTTTGTGAGGAGTATTGGATCTGAGGTCTCCGGGAACTTGTCCTTTGTGATGTTTCAGCCTTTGAGATGATTTCGTCAATATAAGTTTTTCTTCCTCCTTTGCCGCCTGTGAAATTAGGTTTCTTGCGTCCTCTCATGCATCTGTTATTTTCACAAAGAAATCATTAATGCCTTTAGAAATCTCTAGTTGCCTTCCCCGGCAACGGCGCCAAAATGTTGGCTAGTTGAATTGTTTATTGATTAAACATTCAAGTACCACATTAATTGTCAACCTGGGAAAGTCTTTTTATTCCAAAGGCTACCGCGTACTGTATGTACTTAATCCTAAAAGCATTAAAAAGCTGTAGTATACGTAATCCTTACGCTAAGTTATCACTGTACTGATAAGATGAAAGTAATTAATTAAGATTATGAATCTGAAAAGTGAAATGATGGATGCTCTGTTGGCAGAGGATCAGGACCCTATCCTCCAGGTGAGGACGTTCAGCACCTGCCTCTGTAACCAGATTTCTAACACACACTGCACTCTAGTTCACCGGTGAAATATCCTTGCACAACTTCAAGCAATGAATGAAACAGAGTACTAGCAAAACGGAAATACCAGAGGTAATGCTACAGAATCCAAACAGAGTACCAGCGGAAAGAAACTATCACACACTTACACACTTTGACAGAAAAGTAAATGGGTGAATCTTGTGAGAAAGGCGGGCCCAGTCCCTCTCACAAGATTCCCCGGAACACAAAGACTAGATTAAGTGCTCAGAACAATCTTCTATTCATCTGCCAAAAGATTCAAGTACAATAAAGTTCAGACTTGCTGATGTCTCTCAAAATCTCCCTTACAGATTACACATTAACCCCCTTCTAATGTAGATGTCTCCTCTTTATAGAGGAGACATCTATTACAATAGATTATTACAGTTCATTCAGTTAACCCAATTGATCAAAAATAAGAATTACAGACCGCTGTTACAACAGTATAACAACATATTCTTTCTTAAGTTCTGGCTGTTACACAGCTGGTAACTGTCTTCGACCGTCTTCTTGGGATCTTCACATTCCTTTGCCGTTTCCCCATGCTGTTCCTGATTTAAGCAATGGTAACTGTGTTCTACCCGCTTTAGATAGCTGCAGATCGTGTCGCGTCAGCGTTCTTCAGATAGTAGCCGGTTGTTATTTCCAGCTGTTGCAAAATAGCCTGCTTTAGATGGTTGCTGTTGCTGACTGTAGCAACTGCGTAGTTGCTGCTTCTGGTGTTGCAGCAACTGTGTAGTTGTTGTTTCCGGTGTTGCAGAAACTGCGTAGTTGCTGTTTCTGGTGTCACAGCAACTATAAATTATAATTCCTGCAGGCTTAAGACAATTACCTGACAATTTAATTAGCTTTTCCAAGATAAATATAAAGATACTCACGAATATGCAATGAACAATTAAACATATAGATATGTGGAAAGTTACTTCATACCTTGGGTGATTAAGTCATTATGTAATCAAAGCTTACAACTTATGACTGAAAAGGATAATATTATGGCAAAAATATAAGGTCAAAATAGGTCAATTCTGAGTCCTAACACTCCATTAATGTCGATCTTCATTCTTCTTCTTGTACATGAACCCTGATCGCCGGTGGCATCATCATTAACACTTTTGACACCTCTGCCATAAATGACAACATATTTCTAACATTCTCCCCCTTTGGAATTGATGGAAACACCTCGAACAAATAAAACATCATCACGAGGACAAACCAAATATGCTTGTGCTCAAATCTCTCCTTTGGATATTTTTCTCCATGTAATGCACTTCTCTTCTACTGGATTGCTGCTGCTATTATTTCTATGCACCATGGATTCTCCAAGACTGATCCCCATTTTGATTTTTGTGGTGGGAGACGCTTCTTTCTTTTGCTTGATCCCTAAGACATCTTCCCCTTTCAAATCAATGGAAAAGACACTAATGTAGTCTCCCTACAACTTTACTCCCACTATCAACAATATTCTAATGTCTTGTTGATCCTTTGGACATGGCAGCTTCATCTTGATATGATGAATATTGTTGGTTTCCTTTATTCCTCTTGAAGGAAGATCTAATGGTGGGAGGTAATAGGAACAACTCCCAATCTTTGCCTCAAGTACTTAAAGTGTTCTCTGGGGAGCGGTTTGGTGAACATATCAGCAACCTGTTCTTTTGTAGGTACATAATCTAGCTCCAAAATCTGATGGGAAACTTTCTCTCTCAAGAAATGATACTTTATTGGAATATTCTTAGTCTTGGAGTGAAAAAAAAGATTCTTTGACATGATGATGGCATTTGTATTGTCATAGATAATAGGTGTTGGAAACACTGAGAGGGAGGGTGAATCAATATTCCTTAACAATTAAAACTTTTAAATCTTTTTAGAGCATTAGTTAATATTCAGTTATTATTAATGTTTATGTAGTAATAAAAATAAATAAAATACCACAGTAGGCACAATAATTTTAGGTGGAAAACCCCATTCGGGTCAAAAACCACTGAACGCTTTTCTAATAAATTCTTTAATATTCAGTCCCAACTGAAATGAAAGCAACAACTTCCTAGAATTTTAGAAAAGCATTCTTCTACAACTCCCACTGGAATGCTTCCTTTGATTTAATACTTCAGCTCTTGAATGCTTGCTTGATGATGTGCTTGAATCTATGCAAAATTTGCCTAGCGAAACCAAACTCAAAACAAAACAAAATACCCTTCAACTTACCTCTTCTTGCAAAACACATGTAAGTGCATAATAATGAATAAATACAAATTAAAATTACAATGCATACCTGAAGTGTTCTTTTAAATTTTGTTATTGACTTGTTGCAGTAGTAGACAAAGAATCCCACTCTTGATATAGGCCTGGATTCTATGCAAGACTATATCCAAAACTAACCTAAAGATATATATAATAAAAACCGATGACAGACCCTAGACTTGTGATGGACCAAGTTCTAAGTACACCAAAAGAGACCATTCTATCAACTATGACAAGATAAGTAACATGAACTTACAAGATCATACAGATTTAGAAGACTTGGTGTAACATCTATAATATGTAGCATCAAATGTGTAGTATCAAGAATAGGACATCCGAAATGTGGTATCAAAACTAATTGTGACATATAGAGACATACAGATATAATTGAGACCCTATATGTACTTACATTGTCCTACAAAAACATATGTCAAAGATGATACTCATATTTCAAATGTCAACACTAATCATACATATCTTGCTGTAGGAGACTTACCCTTGACTGTTGATGTGTGGTCCTTATTGCAGTAATCCTTTAATGCATGTTTTTCCTTGCCTTCTAGGAGCTCGATATTGAATCTGTTGTATCTATGTAATTTCGGATCTCCAGGGTCTGAAATTTCATCCCATGGTATCCCTCTGAGTCTTATTTCCAACCCCACAGGTCTGATCAATATTGGATTCTTTAAGAAAGAGTTATGCCCAATCTACCATGATGACCTGATTATAGACTAGTTTAGTAGAGCGAACTTGTACGAAATTCCACATGTCAATGTTGTGACCTTCGGCCCCGAAAACACTCCTCAACGGAATACAATCTGTCCTATTTTTGTTACTATTTACAAAATTTGAATCCAATGCTCAGAGAGAAAGTTATGATGATTTTCCCAACGTCACCTATTTGACATGGAATTCGAGAGCCTTCAAAAACCCTAAGTTCCTCAGATCACATCTCCGAAAATATAGTGAACCAAGATATGAAATTTTGTCACAAGGTTCATCAAGATTTTGGCTCAAATGGATTTTAATTTTAGTTTCTTAAGCTTTGCAAAAAAAAAAATTATAGCGAAAACTCCACGATGACCTGTTTGAAGCCACAAAATCCCTTCTAGAGGAGGATATGAGGGTCATTATTTGTATGGATGTCTTGAGTTGAGAGTGTCCTCAACAAGTGAATGTTGGAAGGATTTTAGGATTTTTTTGTCTTTGTTATTAATTATTGACTATTGAATGATCACAACCAATTATGAGTGCCATGCCACAACCCCATAGGGTTTTAGCCCACTAACTGGAGTTACTAACTTCAAACACAAATAATTTTCAAACCGTGAAGAACTGGGGGGCGTACCATATATCAATGGAAACATCTCTACGATTAAAATCAATCAAGAAGATATTTGATGCAAAATAATATGAGTTGTCAAGTCAAAATTCCCTTTCAAGGTCGAGGTAACCCCTGGTGCTGCTTGGGTTGACATCAATTACAACCATTGATCAACAATAGGAACATGATGATCATAAATCACTTGTACATCTTGCAAAGTCTAGTTCATCCACAATAGTTGAGTGTAACAAGAAAATTCTACAATATATTATGCTGCAGTTGTAGATAAAGGGATGGAAGCTTGTTTATTTCTCAACCATGAAACTAGACATTCTCCAAGAAAGAAAGAACCACCACTAGTTCTCTTTTGATCATCTACATCACATGCACAATCAACATCAATATACATAGTTAGTGAAAAATATTTACCTCTTGGGTACCATATAATCCATTGTGACTCTGAGATTTTTGATAATCCTATTGGTTGTTAGAAGATGGATCTATCTAGGGGCTGCTTGAAATCTTCCAACAATACCAACTACTTGCATAATTTCTAGCTTGAAGTTGTCAAATACAATAGGCTGCCAATGATATATCTATATGAAGTCTGGTCCACTTCTAGTGATTCATCAATCTTGCTAAGCTTGCAACATATAACCATTGGTGTGCTCACTAAAGAGCATTCCTCCATGCCAAACTTCTTCAATACTTCCTTGAGATATTTACCTTATGAGATAAAAATCCCTTTGGGAATTTATGTAATCTGCAATCCAAGGAAATAAGAAAGCTCTCCAAGCATAAACATCTCAAACTCAACCTTCATATCAGCTACAAATTGGCATGTTAACAAGTTTGAATCACTAGAAAAAATAATATCAACAACATAAATAACCACCATTATGAGTTTTCCATCATTAGATTTTGCATATAAATTGATTGCACCTCTTTTGAATCCACACTTGAGTAGGTAGTTGTCCAACTTGGAATACCAAGCTTGAGGGGCTTGCTTGAGACCATACAATGAATTCTTAAGCCTGCAGACATAATTAGGACTATCTGTCAGCTCAAAACCATCTTGTTGTTCTATGTAAACTTCTTCATGTAATTCTCCATTTAGGAAGGAAAATTTGACATCCATTTGATATATTTTGAACTTCTTGAAACAAGAAAATGCCAAAAACATATTAATTACTTCTAATAGCAATAGGATCAAAAGTTTCGTCAAAATCCAGACCTTCAATTTGAGAATAACCTTTGCATACTAATCTTTCCTTATTTCTCATCACTTCACCACGGTCATTTAACTTATTCCTGAAGACCCACTTCGTGCCAATGATATTCTTGTTTGCTGGTCTTGGAACAAGTTCCCATGTCTAATTTTTCTCAATTTGGTCCAATTCTTCATGCATAAATTTTAACCAATTTTCATCTTGACTAGCTTGTGTAACATCCTTTGGTTCCTCCATGGATAACAAGGCTACATGTGCTTGCGCAGGGGGATTAAGTAGCTTCCTTCTTGTTTTCACACATAAATTTAATTCACCAACAATTTGATCAACTGGGTGATATTTTTTCACATACCTTGAATGATCTTTGGCTTGAGAACTAGAGGGATCTTGATTGTCTTCTATTGAAAGCAGCTCATGGTCCTCCTCATTATAATTGACTGGTTCATTAGAGCTGACATTTGTTGGTTTCTTGTTTTAATATTCAACATATTCATCCACTTTAATGTTAACACAATGGATAATCCTCATTGAGTTCTTATTATAACATCTATAGCCTTTTCTATTACGTGAATATCCCAGAAAAATAACTTCGTCATCCCTTGCATCAAACTTTCTAAGCTTGTCATCATTCCTCTTGATGTAACACTTGTTATAAAAAACTAGAAAATGCTTGACTGTTGTAGGTTTGCCATACCAAAGCTCATAGGGAATTTTGTGACTGTTTGGTTTGAAATGAGCTTTGTTGAGTAGTCACCACTACTGTGTGAATGGATTCAGCCAAAAATCTCTGCTGAACTTTCTTTTCATCCATTATAGCTCTAGTTAGATGTTGTATAGATCTGTTTGTTCTCTCTATTACCCCATTCTGTTTTGGAGTTTTTGTTATAGTGAACTACCTCTTGATGCCATGCTTCTTGAAAAATTCATTAAACTCTTTTGAAGTAAATTCACCTCCATTATCAGATCTTATGCTCTTGATTTTACAATCAGTTTCATTTTCAACCATAGCTTTGAAATCTTTGAACTTCTCAAAAGCTTCATATTTTTCTCTGAGAAAAGAAACCCACATCATCCTGCTGAAATCATCAATTATAAGCATGAAATACAATTTACTTATGGGTGATTGGGTTCTTGATGGTCCACACAAGTCCATGTGTACTAGTTGAAGTGGCTTTGATGATGATCTCTCCTTAGAATTGAATAGAACTCCCATTTGTTTACCAAATTGACAAGATTTGCAAGTCATATTCTTTGGTTTTGATAGCCTGGGTAAATCTTTGACAACATTCTTCTTGCTCAGTTTGACTATCTGATCAAAATTCAGATGTCCAAGTCTCTTATGCCACAACCAACTCTCATCAATATTTGATAAACAAGACCTATTTGTTTTCTCTTTTAGAACATAAGCGTTATTGTCTGTTTGCATAGCTTCAACCACTATTTCACTTGTTCTTGTAGACTTGATTTGGCAATTTTTAACTTTGAAAATCACATTATAGCCTTTGAGGATAAGTCTAGCGCGACAACATATAAATGTGTAAGAAATCAATCACCTTTGTACAAGCAGCAAAAGGTGGAACTAAGATGCAGAAAAAAGGGAAAGACACCATGCAACCCAATAACCAATTAAAGAATGATCAACAATGGAAAATTAAAGAGAATTTTTTTGCATATAATTATGCTCGAAAGGAAAATCAGATTACACAAAGATCATCCTAGCAAGTTAATAGAAGACAATTTTCCGAGCATGCTGAAATTTTTCTAGGTTATTGTTTCACCTACACTAATTATGGCCATAAAGAAGCAAATTGTAGAGTGAATTTATCCTACAAACAACTCACTAAAAGAAGAAGAAATCAACATATTAGGTAGAGGAAAAGCAGACCCAGGTACAACAATTATTTTTATCCTTTGAACAATTTAATTCAATGTTTTAAATGTCAAAATTTTGGGCATATATTAGTTGATTGCAGACTTAAGGAAAGCATGCCTGAACCAATCATTGAGAAAATTAGTCAAGATCCCAAGGTGTGGAGAGAAAAGGATAAAACAGAGCAATGTAACATTGTTTTGTATGAAAAACACTAAGTAGATTGTGCTTCAACCCATCAAGAAATAAAAGATTCTTAGCTTTACCTCTGCCATTTGACATACTGACAACTCCTTTACAAAAAATATTACCAGGTGCATTGTTACCAAAGGTTACATTTCCCTTTTCAACTAGTTTCCATGTAAATAAATTTCTTCTATCTCTTGACATGTGCCTGGAACAACCACTGTCCACATACCAGTGACTAGGCTTCATTTTGAGCATAAAAAACAAGGTTATATTGCTCTGTTTTATCCTTTTCTCTCCACACGTTGGGCTCTTGACTAATTTGCTCAATAACTGGTTCAGACCTCTTTTTCTTAAGTCTGAAATCAACTGCTCTATTCCCAAAATTTTGACATTTAAAACATTGAATCAGATTGTTCAAAGGAGAAAAATAATTTTTGTACTTGGGTCTTCTTTTCCTCTATCTAATATGTTGATTCCTTCTTCTTTTATTGAGTTGTTTGTAGGATAAATACACTCTACAATTTGCTACTTTCTAGCCATAATTAGTGCAGGTGAAACAATAACCTGGAAAAATTTCAGCATGCCTGGAAAATTGTCTTCTATTAACTTGTTGGGATGATCTTTGTGTAATTCCATTTTCCTTTCAAGCATAGTTATATGCACAAAAATTCTCTTTAATTTTCTATTGTTGATCATTCTTTAACTGGTTATTGGGTTGTGTGGTGTCTTTTCCTTTTTGCTGCATCTTAGTTCCGCCTTTTGTTGCTAGTACAAAGGTGATTGATTTCTTACCCTTTTATTATGTTGTCATGATGGTACAAAGGTGATTGGTTTCTTACCATTTTATTTTGTTGTCATGCTAGATTTAGCCTCAAACCCTAAACCACTTCGACCTTTATAGAATCTATGCTTCCAAAATCTCATTCATATTATTAGTCCCTTTTCCAAACTTCTGATTGAAGCTCAACTGAGTTTTTTCCTTTTCTAATTCTTTTCTTAGCAAAAAAATTTCACCCTCTAGCCTTTCACAAGATTGATTCTTCTCACTCAGCTACCGATTTAAAGATTCTTGAATCTTCTTTCCTTCTTCAATTAACAAGAGTAATGGTTCAACAATTTCAACTTTTTCTTTAATCAGTGACTCCTGAGATTTATATTTCTTTCTTAGCCTTTCTTTTTCTTTAAGTGCACTTACCAACTCTCATTCTAGGCCAACTTCAAAATCTTCTTCATCGGAATTAATGGCTTCAACTTGCAAATTGTCTAAATCCATAAGCATGAATTCTTTTGGACTTTCATCATCTTTGTCCTCATTTGAGGATTGGCTAACCTCATTTTTAGAGGAGTTTGCTTCTTGAATACAGAGACTCCTATTTTTAGCCTTATTCCTATCCTTTTGCACTTTCCTGAATTTTTCTCTTAGATCATAATCCTTCTTCTTATTTTTAGGACAATTTGAGGTACAACGACCAAATTTTCCACAATTAAAATACTAAAAAGGTACCTTACCTTTATATTTACTTGATCCTCTCTTGAGCTTCGGCACAAACTTTGCTTCTTCTTCATTTGATTCATAACATGAATCATCATGCTCTTCCTTAGGCTTCTTATTTTCTTTGAAGGTTGACTCTTTTAATGTAGGCTTTCCATTTGATATTCTAATCCCATAGGCGATAATAATTCCAAATAACTGGTCTAGAGTGGGAGTGTTCAGATTGATCATTTTTTCAATGGCTGAAACCATGGGATTAAATCTCTCGGGGAGATATCTAAACACCTTTGAACTACTACAAATTCATCTAGCTTTTAATTAAAGCCTCTTATAGTGTTCACAACCTCATCAACTCTTAAAACATATTTTGCAATATCTGTATCGTCATGCATCTTCAAATACTCAAATTGAATTCTAAAACCTTGAAGTTTAGCTTGCTTTACCTTATTTTCACCTTCATAGCATCTACTCATCTTGTCCTAGATACCTTTGGAAGATATGCAGTCCATCACTTTGACAAGTTTTGATTTAGGTAGGCCATCAAGACGAGCATTCATGGCTTTAGAATTATATGTGAGCTCCATCTTTTGATGTTTAGCAATTATTGTTGAAGGCTTTTGATATTATTATTCCACAACATCCCATACATCAACTCCAAGTGATTGAATGTAGGTTTTCATCCTCACTTTCCAAAACACATAGTTTGTTCCATTGAAAATAGGTGCCATATTGGTAAATCCTCCTTTCTAGTTTTCCATGGGCCTTGATCTTTCTTCCATCTGTTAAACTGACATGAAGTAACTATGTTATGAAACCAGCTCACAAAAAGATAGAAAATATAGTTGAACGCCTTAGAATTCAGCCTCTTCGAGGGGGCAACCTCCTTTACATTACACAAATGAACAATTCTTGGATGATTCAAATGACAAAACCTCCTTTCTATATATAGGAGTCTAAGGAGTCACAATATAACCCAGCCGACCTAACAATAATTGTTGAGCTAATTTATGGTCCTAAATTAACACAATTATTTCTTATCAATCCGGGTTGTTTATGCTTTGAGGCAAGTTCACTATATGTGAAGATCAGATATAACCAAACCTTGAAAGATAAGTTATTCAAAAGCTAAAAATAATATATCTATAACTCTAATTCAATCAGCTTAAAAAGAGAGAAATATTGAAAGGGTTCTTGACCTCAAGAAGTCCACCTTCACCTCAATTATCACTTAATGAATCAGAGATTGAAACCAAAAGCTCAAGATGGATAAATTATAAATGAAAGAAGCTCTTAACTTAAGAGACACATAAGATATTCCATCATAATTCATTCATCTCAATATCTAAATCTAAATGGAAATAAAACTGCTTGCATGTAAACAAAAGAAACTAGTTTTGATTCATCATTTTAGCAGAAGGGATGCCCAACTTGAACACCTGTTTTTCCAACTCAATAAAGTGATGAACAAGCTATTAACAAATGAAATCAATCACTATGCATAAACCATAAAGCAAACTGAAATAAAGCTTTGAAAAACTAGTGCTACAATCAACCAAATTACAAGGAAATAAAACTAGTTTAACAAGGAAGTGTACTTAGCTTGGAGTGGGGGCCCTCCACCCTTGCCTTGCACACTTTGAGAGGTGATATCAGAAGCTTAGATCAGTCACACATCCATAGAATTTCACAGCAAAATAATAATAACACAAGTCTTCAAATTAACTTCTCAATCCAAAGATGTCACAGCATAAAAGTATATCACAAAATCAATACATAAGCCATCAAAGTTTTGGCTTTAAATAAGAAGTCTCATGAACAAACTGATCTATATTCACTCAAACAAACCCATCTACTCTCATCCACCTATCCAAGTCGAATTCATTATCCCCATCCCAAGAAAGATGACCATTCCTATGAAATCTCAAAACAACCCTATTTCTATGGGATTCCTGCATGACTAGTCATGGTTGACTAGCACCAAATGGGCCTAATAAAGCTTGTTCAGTTCGAACTAAGAATTGCTGGCTTAGTCCTAGTTCCCAAGTTGTCCATCCATGCATTCCATTCGTGCCCAAGTGTCCTGCAACCATATCAACCATAGAGCTATTACGGGAATTTCTGAATCTGCCAATTTTGCACTAAAAACCAAATTTTCATAAAAACTTTAGAAATTGAAAACTTAAAATTAAAATGAAATACCTGAATGGATATCAAATATACATCAAAATGGGATAAATGAAGGGAAAATGGATGGAAAATAGATGGATAAGTAAGTTTCTTTGAGCAAAAATAAGACCAAAACTAAGGCTCAACATCTCTCCCTTGCTTATCATCAAGCATGTCCCCATGCTTGCTTGTTCCTCTTTGACCTTCGCCTTTCTGTAGTAGATGCTATACCTGTAGATGCTTCCTGTTGTGCTGCCCTTGCCAAACAATCCAAACCTGTATCATGTCTCTCCCTAAACAAAGCTGCTTTGACCTTTTGTTTTTCATATTTTGCCTGCCACATGTTCTTTTCCTTTAGCCATTTAAATGCTTGCTTAGAAAGTAGATCAATTTTCCTTTTCATCCTCCCCAATTCTTCATTCAGTTTCTCATTTGCCTTGACCAATTTAGCATTATCTTTCTTATTTGCCTTGTTTTCTTCTTTTAATTGCTTCTCTAAGATTTTGCTAATTTCCAATTGGTCAGTTAGATCCCTGATTCTTCCTAAATTAAGTTCTCTCTCAAAATATTGTGTTGTTTTCATAAGTGATGCTGCTGCTGCACCATCATAGGAAGAATCCTTCTCAAATGCCTCTTGTGCAAAATCATTTTCTTCTTGCTGTCTTGGGGAATATGTTTCTACTTCCTTCTCTAAGTCAATGGGACTCTTATTCCTAAATCGCCTAGGAATAGACATAACAGATGTTTCATTTTCTTGCATGGCCATGCTGTTCTGTTGCTTGGCTCTTGTTCTAGGATATAAGGGTGAGTTCATCAATCCTTTGTTTTCCTGCTCTGTTTTATCCTGTACCTCATGAACCTGTTCAATGAATTGATTTCTAGACATGAATTCTCGCCACACTATGCCCTGTGATCTCACCTGATACTCAACTAGGATTTTGATTAATCCTTGGTGGTATATCTGTCCTGCTTTAGGCCTGTTTTCATGTTTGACTATTTCAATCATTCTCAAAAGGCTCCTATATAGGAAATAAGGAAAGTTAATTCTATCCTCCCCTTTTATATGTTGTAGAAGTCTGACATGATACAAGTGAGCCACACTATACCCCCTATCACAGGTCAAAAACTTTTGGATAACCAAAACCAACTCACCCCATGGTTCATTAAACCATTCTCTGGGTATCCCTTTTGTTCTGTCAAATGTCCCCTTCCGGTTCTTCTCAAGAAAGAAAGTCCAAGCTTTCTCTTTAAAGTGCAGGCCTTTGTAATACTTCTCACCTATCATGGGCAGATCTAAGGCTTGGGAAAGATATTCCTGGGTTACAGGAATAATGACATCTCCCACCCGTGTCTGGTCTTGATTGAAATTGTTTATAAACTCTCTGGTTATTTGTTCAGAGTGGCCATCAAATTTTTGTAGGAAACTTATCATCCCTGCTTGGTAAAGTTTTTCTATTGTTTCCTTCCCCCAACTCTCTATCTGGAATTTTGGCTCTACTCTGATTGACATTGCTTCTGTAAACCAATGAATAAATTCCTCTGCTGTTACTAATTTCATTTTGAAAGAAAGATGCAATTATTTGTTTGATTTCGAAATGAAATTTTTGAAGGCAAAGAACCTTACCTTCCTCTTTTCAATCAACTCAATTCACCTTTGTTTGACTCTGCCCTCTGCAATAGCACTGTTTTAATCCCTGTTCAATGCAACAAATGCCTGTATACCCTGTTAATATGCTGCCCTCTGTTCTTGAAAACAAAAATACACATACAAACAATGTTTATACATGCTCCTGGTCCTTATTTATTTTGCCAAAATTCAAATAATTGATGACTGTTTATGTTTTAACCAAGAAAACTGTGTAATGCACATACATTTGGCTCTCGGCCTCACCAACAAATGTTCAAAAATGCTCTCGGCCTAACCCAATATATCGTTTTTTTTTTTTAAAGAATTTGACTGTGTAATGTGCCAAAATTATGCACACGGCCTCAATCTTATACCAACTATACTCAGGTGCAACAGAGCTATGAGCACGAAGGCAACTTAACCTTAGCATGGCAACTAGAGGGCTATTCACATACGCTCAGCCTCTAAAAATAAATAAACACAACGCATCATGCTCGCGGCCTCATAAACAAATTACAAATACCCTGGAAAAATACAATCCTCGGCCCATCAAAAGTTTACAAAAACCGCTCTCGGCTGTCTCATAAAAACTCTCGGCCCAAAACAAAAACAAACACAGCATATTCAAATGATTTCGACATACAATCCCTTCATCAAAAATGGCGTTAGGCATTCAATCTTTAAAGCATATCAATCCCCTGTTTTGATGTAAATCAGTGCGCAGCAAGGGATGCATGTTGTTTTGACTGTTTGTTTTTAAATCGGCGCACAACTATATGACAATACAAATGCAGTGCGCATTCTACAGCGCTTCTTATTAACATTCACCGCCATTCAACATATAATAACACTGCACTGTGTGTTTCCTTAGTTCATGGGCTACATTATTGACACGGCACAGCATACAACTCCACATACATTGCCAAAATCTACGTGTTGACCATGCAAACCCTTCGCATTTAAGTGAAACCTGATCCACTAAGGATTCATACCAATATTTATGCAGCAAATCACCGAGTTGGGGCTACGATTTCGGCTTACCTTAGATCACCGAGCACCTGGAGGGATATCGGCGCTCCAAATCTTGGTTTAACCGTTTCAATTTGACTGGTGGCAAGACAAACAATTGTTATCATAAATGACTGAGAGTCTAACTTCGATTCACTGTGCCGAGCTTTAAAACAACCAACACCTTACCTTAATGAATCCCTGAAAATCCGTTATTTCAAACATCAATCCCGGAACAATTTGCCTCTTTAAATTCTCCCGACTCAATTCGCTTCTCTTTTCACTGGGCGGCAGCTTCAAACACCCTTTTTCTGAGCTTATGCAGCGATGAGGATCATGGTTTAACACGACACAGGGTTATTGTTTGAACTGCTCATGAGCTCGGTCAGTGTTCATGACCGTTTCAGGCTGTACCGAAATGTATATTCATTGGTGTTTGAAAAGTCATGGCTTACATGGCCGTCCTATTGACCAGTCGCCCGACTGTGTCATGAGGATGCCAAGTCGTGGCTTGGTACGCATGATCCCTGCTTGGTGTATCAACCAATGGGTAAACAAATCGCCATGCCACCGTGTTAAGTGCTGGCCGGTTGTCGTATGGGATTACTTATTTGATTCATTGCAATGGTTTATCATCATACCCACCGCCGTATGCTTCCATTACCATGTGTTCACTGCTTGCTGTGTAATGATAGGTTATGCAATGATGTTTGGATGCCCACCGTAACGTTCTATTGTTTGTTCATTCACAGCCATCCACCATATTTCATTAACGTCGATGCATGAACCTTTGCTTGTGACTATGTTATATGCCATACCTTATACCATATGCGCGTTTAACAACACATATATACCTTTTACCATATACCATTTGCGCGTTTGGTACTATTCACTCCTTTTGTCAACCTATGGTATATATATTGTTTGATATTTCCATATATATTATGGTATATATATTCTTTGATTTCCATATAGCGCATTTTTTGACTTTATATAACATAGTTTTATAATTTTAAAATGACCATTGGGGTCATGTTTAAAATTATTACCATTACTAATGCTCTGAGTTGCATGAACTTGTATGTGCAGGTTGAAAGTTGTCCTAGTTTGGCCTTTTTAAGCTTGCAAAGAAAAATACTTAGGGGTAGTAGGGTTAGTGAAAAGAGGGAAATGTATGGAAATGAAAGGGAATAGGGTTATAATGTATAAGGGTTATAGGAATATAGGATGTAAATAATAATGAATATCCCCAGGTACTAATTTCAACTTAACAAAAACTAAAAATTTCTAAGAAAAATTTGAATTTTTAAAGCACAAAATGACCACATATACTCCCCTGGATGATGGCTGTACAAGTAGGATGAATTGATCAGATGTTGTAGATGGATTCAAATGTAAACTTTATTGCTGCTCCTTGTTCTTCAGGTTCAGGTCTTTCAGGTCCCTCTGTAATGATTCATTGTTTCAGGTCCCTTTTTCTGCTTACAAAAGATGCACATGTTGTTTGACATTGGCAGGTCTTTCAGGTCCCCCGACAATGATTTGGTATATCAGGTCCTTCTATTGACAATACAGGTCTTGTTTCCAACTAAAGAGCTGATGGTTGCAACTTCAGTTGTCCACTTAAAGAGCAAATGCAAGTCTCCCCCCTTGTTGAAGAGATGACTTGTCCTCAAGTCATTGGTTGGTGGAGTGTACCTGCAGTAAAGATATCAGAGAACTGTAGAACAAGTAGAAAGAATTCATAGAGTCCAAGTTGCCCTGGTTTTCCCCTATGAATTCGTGCTTGCAATGTGCCAGTTGCCTGGTTTTCACTTGCAAACAATTTATTTATTTTGATGTTTTTTTTTATATTTTTCTCTCTCTTTTTTTTTGTTTTTTGTTTTTATTTTATTTTATTTTATTCAACTAGTAGACTGGAAGATGGCAAATCCTGCGCCATGAGTTCCAGTTCTGTGTCTTCGATTAGTTGCTTCATAAATTCTTCTTTACTGATAGGCCTATTATAAACTTTGAGCCTATGTCCATTCACTATAAATGAGGTGGAATCCTGGTCGATTGTCTTGATCCTTACTGCTCCATTGTCAAAGATTTCATCAATTTCATATGGGCCTAGCCAGTGTGTTGTGAACTTTACTTTGAAGTTTTGAATTTGGAGTCGAAAAGCAATGCCCAGTCTCCCTTGTGAAATGTCTTTGTTTTGATGTATCTGTCGTGCCACTTCATTCTTTGTTGTTGCAATAATGTAGTATGTTCCATAGCTTGCTGACGATGCTCATCTAACTGATTCAATTCCATGATCCGCTGCTGTTGTGCTTCTGTCAAGTCGAGTCCTAGTTCAGCTGCTAGTCTGTATGTATGTATATGAAACTCTATAGGTAGTAGAGCCTCCTTCCCATATACTAACTGGTATGGACTGAAACCAGTTGTTGTTTTCCAAGTGATCCTATAGGCCCAGAGTGCGTCTTTTAATTTTTCAGACCAATCTTTTCTATTCATCTGTACTGTTTTTGTCATAATATTTTCCAGGACTTTATTTGTTGATTCGACTTGACCATTTGCTTGTGGATGATATGGTGTAGATTTCCTATGCTTGATCTTGTATTTCTCCGTTAGATCTCGTACCAGCTTTGATGTAAACTGTGTGCCTTGATCTGTTACAATTTGTCTAGGTACTCCATATCTGACAAAGATTTCTTCAAAAAGAAAGGTGACCACTGTATCTTCTGTTGCTCTGTTAACTGCTTTTGCTTCTGCCCATTTGGTTACATAGTCTGTACATACTAAGATGTACTGCTTCCCATTTGATGGTGGATTGATAGGTCCAACAAAGTCAAGTTCCCATTGCTCAAATGGTTCTATGAGAACCTGTGGATTCAATGGCATTTCATCTGATGTTATTGGTCGTCCTGTTCTCTGGCAGCTATCACATTGCTTGACATATTTCTTAGAGTCTCTGAAGATGGATGGCCAGTAATAGCCTAGTTGCAGCACTTTATATGCTATTCGTTTATCTGCAAAATGGCCACCACAGGGTTCATCATGACATGCTCTTAAAATGTCTAATATTTCATCTTCTCGTACACATTTTCTAATTATTAAGTCTGAACCAGTATAAAATAAATCACCATTGACCCATGTATATCTAGAGCTTGCTCTAACAATTTTGTGTTTTTGCTTTTTAGTGAATTGAGCTGGAAACCTTCCAGATGACAAATAGTTTGCAATATCTGCAAACCATGGTGTTTTGACTGTGATGGCAAACAGATGTTCATCAGGAAAGTTATCTACAACTGGATTTGGATCAGAGGGTGAGTGTATGCGGGACAGAAAGTCAGCCACTTGATTTTCTTTTCCTGGCCGGTCTTGTATTGTGATATTAAATTCTTGTAGTAACAGTAACCATCTTGTTATTCGTCCATTGGTGATTGGTTTGTTCATCAAGTATTTGATTGCTGAATGATCAGTATGGATGAAAACTTGATATCCTGTTATATAGTGCCGGAATTTATTTACTGCATGTATAACAGCTAACATTTCTCTTTCTGTGACTGTGTAGTTCATTTCTGCAGGTGTTAGATTTTTGCTGATGAAGTATATTGCATAAGTAAACAAGTTCTCTTTCTGTCCAAGAGAGGCACCTATCGCTGTATCAGATGCATCAGTTGAGATATGGAATGGTAAAGACCAGTTTGGTCCACGAAGAATGGGGGCAACTGACAATTTCTCTTTCAGAATTTGAAATGCATTTTGACAATCATTTGTCCAGTGAAATTCAGTGTCTTTTGCTAATAATTTGAACAGAGGTTGGGCTATTTTACTAAAGTTTTCAATAAATCGTCTATAATAGCCTGCATAGCCTAAGAAACTTCTAACCTCTTTCTGTGTTGTAGGAGGCATTAAGTTTACTAAGACTTGGATCTTGGCTGGATCCACCTTTATTCCTGAAGCAGAAATGTGGTGTCCCAGAACTATTCCTTTTGTCAACATCATATAGCATTTCTCATTGCTTAATGACAAATTTGTTTCAATGCATCGTTTCAAGACTTTCTCAAGGTTGTTTAAACAATCATTGTATGTGTTTCCGTAAACAGTGAAGTCATCCATATAGACCTCTACACATTCATGAATTAGATCAGCAAATATTGCAAGTACTGCTCGTTGGAAAGTTGTAGGTGCATTGCATAGACCAAATGGCAAAACATTATATGCATATGTTCCCCATGGGCAAGTAAATGTTGTCTTGTATTGGTCTTCTTCTGCTATTCTGATCTGGTTGTATCCGCTAAACCCATCTAAGAAGGAGAAAAATTTCTTTCCAGCTAATGAGTCTAATACTTGGTCAATGAAAGGTAGAGGAAAATGATCTTTGAGTGTAGCTTTGTTTAATTCCCTGTAGTCCACACATACCCTCCACTTTCCATTTTTCTTTGGCACAATAACTAGTGGAGAAACCCATTGACTATCTGAAATAGGATAAATGAATCCAACTTCTAACAATTTTTGCAGTTCTTCTTTCACTATTTCCTTCATCATAGGATTCATTCGTCTTTGAGGTTGTCTTACAGGTTTAAGTTGATCATCTGTATAGATGTGGTGGAGACATGTGCTTGGATGAATTCCTTGCATATCAGTATAATCCCAGGCAAAAGCTTTTGAATATTTCTGTAATAGTGCAATTACTTCTTGCTCTTGTGCTGGTTGCAATTCATTTCCAATGTTTAGATATTTTCCAGGATGAACCTCAATTGTTTTGATTGTTGGCTTGGAGACTGTGTTTACAGGAAAGATGTCTATAAAAGAATTCTGCAAAGTTTGAACAGTACAAGTTTCCTGAAAACATTGATTCAGAAGTTCATTTGCAGCTTCATATTGAGCTTTCCTAAGCTGCTCTGAAATACTTGGTTCTGAAATGAAAAGATCCATTAAGTCCTCATTCCCTTCTTCTTCTCTAAAATCAAAGAATTGATTTATACTTAAAACTGATTTTGTTTGTTGCTTTTCTTGAGTTTCAAGTATTGATTCTAAAGAAGTGGATTGTGCAGGTGAATAAAGAGTGATATGTTTCCTTTCATCTCCATGTGAAATAATCATGCTTCCAGATCTGCATCCTATGAAGGCATCAGCAGTGGCTAACCATGGTCTGCCTAAAATTAAAGGATGTCCTCCCAAGTTTGTCTTTGGTTGCAAGATCAGGAAGTCAACATGATACTCCCATGAATCCAAGGAGACTATGATATCTTCTAATATTCCTTCAGGAACAACTTTAGATCTATCTGCTAGTTCCAAGATTGTAGAAGTTTATCTAATGTTGTTTAATTGCAAAGTTTTCATTGTCTCCATTGTCATTACGTTTATAGCTGCTCCCAAGTATATTAATGTATTTGGTACTGAGAAATTATTTATTGATATGGTAACCATTGGGATACCATGATCAATATATTTTTCTACTATGCTTTGTGTAGACATGAGGCTTGCTAATTTACCAATGACTTGGATTGTTGTAGGATCTTTTTTCTTTTTCTCTGATTTCCGAATGCACAATTCCTTTATTGTTTTAGCATATATTGGTATTTCCTTAATTGCCTTCAACAAAGGAATTTTTACATAAGCATTTTTTAACTCATCTAAGATATCAAATTCAGGAAGGATTATTTTGTTTTGCTGTTCCACTAATCTTTTAGGATAAGGTGGTGTTTGTGTTGTAACATTTGTTCCTTTCTGATTTTGTATCTCAGTTTGTGATGTTTCAGATGATTCTCCTTGTTCAGTTGGTTCTTCTATAATTGGAGGAGAATCCTTTTTAAGCACTTTTCCAGACCTTAGATGGACATCATCAAGAGGAAGGATCGAATATGTAGGAAAACATGTTGCTTCCTCCACAGTGTATGCAGATTTGTCCATCTTATTATTTGGATTGGCCATCGGTTAGGCTGGTAGTTGAGTTGGTCTGGGTTGATTTGTAGGTAACTGTAATTGTTGTGGTTGGGTCAAGAACGATGGTGGATTCTGTTGTGGAAATGGGATGGATGGCGGATATACAGAATGTTTTTGTTGAAAGGGTATGGATTGCGGATATTGTGGATATGCAAATGGTTGTTGGTATTGTTGCTGGTATTGTTGTTGATACTGTTGAGGCTGCTGGTTGCCATAACCATATCCTCTCCAACCTTGTGCAGGTTGTTGTGAATATTGTTGTGGAGGCCAAGCTTGCCATGGCATTGGAGGGGTCCAAGGATTATAAGGTGGATAAGCATAATTTTGTTGAGGGAATTGTGGCTGATTTGGTTGAGGCATCCTAGGTTGCCATGGTCTTCGTGGTGCAACATAATAGAAACCTTCTGTCCCTGGCACTTCTTCCATTGAGTTCATTTGTAATTCTTTCAATGTTACACAATTCTTTGTGGAATGATTGCCTGTACAAAGACCACAAACCTGAATACTATCCAAAGGACAGTCTCTCAAAGGATGTTTCTTTTTACATTTTGAACAAAATATTGCTAAAGCTTGTTCTTGTTCTTCTTTCTTCTTGTTTTCCTTTAGCACATCCACTTGTGTTCCTAATGTACTCAAAATATATGTTTTGAAATTTTCCAATAGACTTCCTATTTCAGCTCTTGTTATCCCTCCTGCAGCTGACTTTGCTGCTTTGGAACTCACTTCCCTTCTTCCGGTTTTTGATCTTCCTCTAGAATATTTCTGACATAACTCGACAATTTCATCGAATGGAAGGTTTGAGATATCTCCTTTACCCATCACATTCAAAATGTCAAGGTATTCATCCCTTACACCTTTGAGGAAGATTGTGCGAACAGTTTCTTGATTTAGAGAATGTTGCTTAGATTTCTGAAGATTATATGCAAATCTTTCCAAATATTCTTCTAAGCTTTCATCTTCTTGTTGTGTCATTCTAAAAACATCTTCCTTTGAATCTCTAGATCTACAATAAGCTTGATATTTCTTAAGGAAGATAGTTCGCATATCATCCCAAGAGGCTATTGTTTGTTCTCCTAAACCCATAAACCATTTTAAAGCTGCTGCTTTTAATGTTGCAGGGAAAAGACGAAGTTTATGAATGTCATCAGTATATCCGTATGTTCTACACAGGATATCAAATTCAAACATAAATGCATCAGGATCTTCTGTAGACATTCCATAAAAGTTTGGCAATACAGAAGGTGGAATATTTTTCATTTTTACTTCTTCTCCTAATATTGCACTTGTATCTACTATTGGAAAACCAAAAGTAGTTTCTTGATCAATTCCATCTTCTTGTCTTTTCTGGTCGTTTTCTAGCTTCCTATCATTTTCTTGTTTTGCCTCTTCCTCTCTCTTTCTTCTCCATTCTCTTTGTTGTCTTTCATATTCAGCTCTTTGTTGTTCAGGATTAAGATGAACGGATCCATGTCCCTCTTCTGCCATTGTTTGATTTATTTCAATTTCAAGTGGAATTTCAAGTTGTTGGAAGATAGGAGGATTTATGGATGGAAAGACATAATGTTTTCCTTTTTCTTTTTGTTTTCCGGAAATGGAGAATTGCTTTTGTTTTGCTTCCCAAGCTAACAAAGTTTGCCTTTCAATTAAAGTTAATCTTTGGCCAGTTCTTTGCTTTTCTACCAACTCCTCAATTATTGGATTACCAGTAACTGGAGTGTGTGATCATCCTATTTCTACTTGTGGGGGGTTTTTGATAAATATACCTTGAGGATCTCTATATCTAGGAATAAAGAAACATAACTTAAAAATGGAATGTAACTAATGTTTTTGTGGTTTTTTGAATTTTATCTTTGTATTGACTATGCCGATATTTGCCTCCCCGGCAACGGCGCCAAAATGTTGAGCTAATTTATGGTCCTAAATTAACACAATTATTTCTTATCAATCCGGGTTGTTTATGCTTTGAGGCAAGTTCACTATATGTGAAGATCAGATATAACCAAACCTTGAAAGATAAGTTATTCAAAAGCTAAAAATAATATATCTATAACTCTAATTCAATCAGCTTAAAAAGAGAGAAATATTGAAAGGGTTCTTGACCTCAAGAAGTCCACCTTCACCTCAATTATCACTTAATGAATCAGAGATTGAAACCAAAAGCTCAAGATGGATAAATTATAAATGAAAGAAGCTCTTAACTTAAGAGACACATAAGATATTCCATCATAATTCATTCATCTCAATATCTAAATCTAAATGGAAATAAAACTGCTTGCATGTAAACAAAAGAAACTAGTTTTGATTCATCATTTTAGCAGAAGGGATGCCCAACTTGAACACCTGTTTTTCCAACTCAATAAAGTGATGAACAAGCTATTAACAAATGAAATCAATCACTATGCATAAACCATAAATCAAACTGAAATAAAGCTTTGAAAAACTAGTGCTACAATCAACCAAATTACAAGGAAATAAAACTAGTTTAACAAGGAAGTGTACTTAGCTTGGAGTGGGGGCCCTCCACCCTTGCCTTGCACACTTTGAGAGGTGATATCAGAAGCTTAGATTAGTCACACATCCATAGCATTGCACAACAAAATAATAATAACACAAGTCTTCAAATTAACTTCTCAATCCAAAGATGTCACAGCATAAAAGTATATCACAAAATCAATACATAAGCCATCAAATTTTTGGCTTTAAATAAGAAGTCTCATGAACAAACTGATCTATATTCACTCAAAAAAACCCATCTACTCTCATCCACCTATCCAAGTCGAATTCATTATCCCCATCCCAAGAAAGATGACCATTCCTATGAAATCTCAAAACAACCCTATTTCTATGGGATTCCTGCATGACTAGTCATGGTTGACTAGCACCAAATGGGCCTAATAAAGCTTGTTCAATTCGAACTAAGCATTGCTGGCTTAGTCCTAATTCCCAAGCTGTCCATCCATGCATTCCATTCGTGCCCAAGTGTCCTGCAACCATATCAACCATAGAGCTATTACGAGAATTTCTGAATCTGCCAATTTTGCACTAAAAACCAAATTTTCATAAAAACTTTAGAAATTGAAAAATTAAAATTAAATACCTGAATGGATATCAAATATACATCAAAATGGGATAAATGAAGGGAAAATGGATGGAAAATAGATGGATAAGTAAGTTTCTTTGAGCAAAAATAAGACCAAAATTAAGGCTCAACAATAATAATATAAATCCACAAAAATAACAATAGAGGGATTTTATGGGGCACAGTAATAACAATATGGGGACAATAGGGGCACAACACTATTAATAAGGGATACAACTACAATATTAATGTGGTGATCACTAGTATTATAGGGACCTAACATGCCCCTCTCCTTCAAAAAAGTGTTGTCCTCAACGCTTGAGTAGTTCTGGATGCTTCTATATAAAATTCTCATCCTCCCATGTGGAATCTTCAGCATATAAGTTCTTCCACTTGATGAGGTACTCCGAAATTGATTGATTTCGTAGCTGTCGAGTTCTTGTTTCTGTGACTTCTTCTGGTTCCAATATAATTTTTCCTTCCTCGTCAAGTTCTAGCAATATTGTTTGAACTGGGAGCTTGTTGCCTATAACCTTCTTTAAACATGAATCATGGAAAACTGGGTGCACTCGAGAAGTTGCAGGAAGCTCCAATTTGTATGCCATAGTACCAATATTTTGCAACACCTTGTACGAACCATAATACTTTTGTGATAATTTTTTATCCTTCTTAGCTTGCTTGAGGGACATTTGTTTATACAGTTGTAGCCGTAGGAATACCTAATCACCTACATCAAAACTTATTTCGCTGCGATGCTGATCTGCTTGTTGTTTCATTCTATTCTGTGCCAACACGAGGTTATCCTTTAAGAGTTGGAGGACTTGTTGTTGATGTTCAATGCGATGTTCCACTACTTGAACCTTAGAATTTTCTTTTAAATATGATGTGATGGATGGTGGATAATATCCATAAAGTGCCATAAATGGGGTCATTTTTGTTGATGTATGGAAGGAAGTGTTATACCACCATTAAGCCAGAGGCAACCATTTGACCCATTGTGTCTGTTTATCAGATACAAAGCAATGAAGATATCCTTCCAAACATTTGTTTACTATCTCAGTTTTCCCATCAAATTGAGGATGATAAGATGAGCTATGAGCTAACTGAGTACCAAGACAAGAAAATAATTCTGTCCAAAAATTTCCAGTGAAAATGGGATCTCTGTCACTTACAATAATCTTTGGATTTCCATGTAGCTTTTGAATTGTTTCCATAAATGCAGTAGAAACTGTATTGGCTTTAAATGGATGTGATAATGCACAAAAGTGTGGATACTTGGTAAGACTGTCAACTACCACCATGATGACACTCTTTCCCTCAGACTTGGGTAAACCAATGATAAAATCCATTGAAACCTCCTCTCAACATTGGCTTGGAATGGATAAAGGTTGTAATAGACCCGGGGTCTTAATTGTTTCAACTTTATTTTGTTGGCAAACCAAACATTCCGCCACAAACTTTTGAATATCCGATTTAAGGCCATCCCAAAAAAATTCCTTCTTAACCCTGTGGTAAGTTTTTAAAAATCCTAAGTGCCATCCTAAGGGAGAAGTGTGCAATTCCATAAGAATCTTTTGTTTGAGTTGGGAATTCTTACAGAGGTATAAGCGATCTTTGTACCATAACGAATCATTTTGCCAGCGAAATGTATCAGATGTAATGGAATCTTGTTGTAACTTTTGAATAAGTGCCCACACTTCTTCATCATTCTTCCATTCCTCCCTTGCTTCGTTAATCCAATCTGGTTGGATAATAGAAATGGCGCACAAAAATGCTTCCACATCCTCATCCTTTCTTGAGAGTGCATCTGCCACAACATTTTGCTTCCCTTTTTTGCAGATGATTTCAAAGTCACAACCCAACATCTTTGTGACCCACTTTTGTTTCTCTTCAAAGGATAATCTTTGTTCTAAAAAGTATTTAAGGCTATCATGATCCATTTTTACCTTGAAGTGTCTTCCCATTAGGTAGGGTCGCCATTTCTTAAGTGCATGTAGTATTGCCAACATTTCCTTCTCATAAATAGCTTTGTGTAAAAACTTTCCCTTGATTGGACGACTTTCAAAAGCAATGGGTCTTTCATCTTGCATTAAAATAGCACCAATTCCATTTCCTGAAGCATCACATTCCACAATAAAGGTTTTTTTGAAGTCCAATGTAGCTAAGACCGGTGCTTGGCACATTGCCTCTTTAAGATGTTCGAAGGCCTTTGTTTCTTCTGGAGTCCATGAAAATGCATCTTTCTTCAATAATGTTGTTAGAGGTGCTGCTATTCTCCCATAATTCTTAACAAACTTGCGATAATACCCTGTCAACCTGAGAAGTCCTCGCATATGCTTTATGGATGTGGGGATTTTCCATTCCTTAATGGCTTTAATTTTGCTAGGGTCTACCTTAACTCCTTCATGAGATACAATATGACCCAGATATTCCACCTCTTGTACTCCAAATAAACATTTCGATCTTTTTGCATATAATTGTTTCTCCTCCAATAGTTGTAGGACCCTGTCAACATGTTCAACATGATCCTTCCAAGACTTGCTATAGATTGGTATATCATCAAAAAATACTAACACAAATTTTCTAAGGAAGGGTTTGAAAATGGAATTCATCAAACCTTGAAATGTAGAAGGTGCACTACTAAGGCCAAAAGGCATGACCAAAAACTCATAATGACCCTCATGAGTTCTAAATGTTGTTTTCGGAATGTCTTCAGTCTTCATTATGATTTGATGATGTCCTAAACAAAGATCCAACTTGGTGAAGTAAATTGATCCATGCAATTCATCCAATAATTCATCAATGACAGGAATGGGAAACTTATCTTTAATAGTGAGCTTGTTGAGCTCCCTATAATCCGGACACATGAGCCATGATCCATCCTTCTTGTGCACCAATACTACTGGAGCAAAGAAAGAACTTTGACCAGGTTGAATTATACCAGCCTCTAACATTTCTGCAACCATATGTTCAATTTCACGCTTTTGGGCATAGGGATATCTGTATGGCCTGATGTTTGGAGGAACACTTCCTGGAATCAGATGAATAGCATGATCATGATCACGAATAGGTGGGAGACCTTTGGGAGTCTCAAATACCTTGGAATGATTGTCCGAGACTTTTTGGAGATCTAGAGAAATAGATGATTCCGATGTGGAAACATCTAGCAAACATAATTGTGCAATTACACCTCTTTGTTCCTTTTTTAGAAGCTTTGTCATACCGTTAGAGCTGATTATCTTTCTCGGTTTCCCTGCAATACACCTTAATTCAACTTCCTTTCCTTCCGCAGAAAATTTCATGAGAAGTTCTTGAAAACTAAAAGCTATTGTACCCAAGGATTGTAGCCATTGGACTCCTAGTACAACATCAGCACCTCCCATTGGAATGGAAAGCATTGGGCTAGTCAATACATATTACCCCTTGGATAGCTTGATATTATGGCACTTTCCCGAGCAATTTATCGTTCCTCCATTTGCAACCATCACTTGACACTCTGGTTATATGAAGCAATTCAATTCTTTTGCTACCTTACAATGAATAAAATTGTGGGTACTTCCTGAATCAATCAACACTATTACCTTTTTCTTCTTGATTTGTCCTTCTATCTTGATGGTTTGAGGAGTGGTAATTCCAGCCAATGCATTACAAGATATGGTCGGATTCATTTCTTCTTTATCTAAGCTTTGTTCCTAGCATATATCCTCTTCTTTTGACCTTTCCTACTCCTTTTCTTCTTCCTCTTCACAATCTATGTAGAATAATTTCTTCTCAGCACAATTATGACCTTTAGTGTATTTGCTATCACAACTATAACAAAGCCCTTTTGCTATTTTCGCTTCCAATTGTTGTGGTGTGAACCTTATAGGTTGTGGAAGACTAGGGGAAACAACACTTCCATTATTATAGTTGTGAGGGGTAGACTTCCTTGTTGCCATAATTTTAATTTCCACTATGTAACAAAGCTCTTTCACTCTTTCCAATTGTTGTGGTGTTGCTCTAAAGAAGGTGTTACTCTTTGTATGCTCATAATGTGCTATCATTTCCTCCGTGAAAATTGACCATGTAACAAGTTGTTTACGGGAACAAAGCCCTTTATACCATAAAAATTGATCCAGTTCTAAATATGAATATGCAATACATACCTTTTGTAACAATGGTACACCATGTAGATCAAAATATTGCTCCATCTGAAGTATCCAATTTACCTGATCCTTGCCATCAAACTTCCTCATATCGCCTTTTCTTGATTTTAGGAGCTCGATCTTGAAACAACTATAACTTTGTAATTTCGGTTCTTCCAGTTCTGAAATTGCGACCTACATTAGCCCTCTGTGTCCTCTTTCCAATGCCACTAGTGTGATCCAAATTGGATTCTCAAAGGAAGAGTTATGCCAAATCTCCCACGGTGACCTGATTATAGACTAGTTCAGTAGAGCGAACTTGTATGACGTGCCACGTGTCACTGTTTCGACCTTTGGCTCTAAAAAATATATACAAGAAACTAGAGTTCGTCCTCTTTCTGTACCTTCTTACAAAATTTCAATTCAATGCTCAAAGAGAAAGTTGTGACGATTTTCCCCAGGTCACCTGTATGGAATGTAATTTAGAAGTCTGCAAAAAGACCAACTTCCTCAAATCATATTTCCGCAAATATAGTGCGAAAAGATTTGAAATTTTGACCCAAGGTTCAGTGCAATGTCATCTCAAATGGTTTTTTTTTTCGCTTCCGAAACGTTGTAGAAAAAAAGTTATAGCGAAAATTCCACGATGACCTATTTGGAGCAGCGAAACCCTAGAATCCAAAGCTTTGATACCAAACGTTATGAAACCAGCTCACAAAAAGATAGAAAAGATAGTTGAACGCCTTAGAATTCAGCCTCTTCGAGGGGGAAACCTCCTTTACATTACACAAATAAACAATTCTTGGATGGTTCAAATGACAAAACCTCATTTCTATACATAGGAGTCTAAGGAGTCACAATATAACCCAGCCGACCTAACAATAATAATATAAAGCCACAAAAATAACAATAGAGGGATTCTATGGGGCACAGTAATAACAATATGGGGACAATAGGGGCACAACAATATTAATAAGGGATACAACTACAATAGTAATGGGGTGATCACTAGTATTATAGGGACCTAACAAACTAGCTCTGATACCAATTGTTAGAAACCAAGACAATACTTGGTGGGGGGGGTGGTGAATGAGTATTGTAGGAATTTTAAAAACTTTCTTTCCTTGTAATAATATTAGGACACCATAAAAATATTCAACAATTAATTAATATGAGCAAGACATGCACCAACATGAACAACACATATACTACACAAAGATTCTTGAAACTTTACTTCAATTCCTTCACAAGGCAAGCTACAACTTGCTTTTACAAATTTCTCTGGATACAACCAATAGGAAGCTACAACTCTCTAATTTATCAACTACAACTTAATGGAGCTACAACCCCTAATCTACAAGCTACAACTTGTTTGACATCAATGATTCCTTTTTTGCCCATTTTAAAACTACAACCATGAACACCAAATCCTTTTACAAAATAAAAAAATTATCTCTTCAAACACTCACCAAAACAACTTCAACAATCTTTCATTACTGATAAAATCACCATCCACACCAGTAGCCTCAATCTAAGCCAACTTGCACATCACTACAACACACTTTTTGAATTCCTCAATTCTTCTTATAAAGAAATTTGTTTATAAATTATGCTTTTTTGCTTTCTAGTTTACTCGCACTTGAACCCTTACATGAATCTATTATTTCTAGCTTTCTGCTATTCAAAATATGTCTTCTGAACTAATCTTCGGGTTATCAACCTCTGTTCTGTTGTTCTGAGATCAAACTCTGAGTTTTTTTCCAATTTTGGACAATCTGGCACTTTACAGGTTTTAGCCATAGTTTACCTAATTTGACATATCTCTAAACTTAACATTTTTTCCAAATTTCCACTTTAAACATCCATGACGCCATATATACTGCCAAATATAGTTATATGGGCCCAAGCTCTTATATATTGATTCTTTTGGCCACATAACCAATCGTTGTTACTTGTGCCTTTAACCTGAGCTCTTAACTGCTAACTACGTTGGACCTTGATCTTTAGGCCACATAAAACCATGCCTTGGCACTTAAACTTGACCCCCAATGCCTTTATCCCAATGAAATTAATTGTGCACCTCTATATTCCTCAAGGATAGGCCTTGCAGGATGACGTGTCCAGTGGGGCCACCCTGCACCTCTCTCATTGGTAGATGCTTGTGCATTGTACATGTCGACGTGTCCCGATGCTCATCATCCCGAAAATATCCTCTACATGCCTTTAATTTACCTCTGAGGTCTTCCTTCAGGGATGAGCTGTCCTTGTGGGTTCGAATATTGTACCTACAACCAATCATATGCTACCAAGTCAACCCATAACTCCTCTGTGTGAACCACTCAAACCTTCCAAGATCCTGCCTACGGGATGATGTCATGCGGTCATCATGAGTGCCACATGGTGCCTCCTGAGTGGTGACATGTGTCACCCAAAAATGGTCCACTAGGGTACCTCAAAACTCCAAAAACACCAGCCACATGTCCACCTCTTATTGGCCCAATGCTGACATCATCAATTGTTCAATCAGATGGTGTTGGGATGGGGTCCCCTGGGTCAGTTTTGGGTTAAAAACCCAATTTTTGATGTAAAATTTGATGAAAATATGTAATGTCTCCACGATTTGTGGATGTGGAGCACGTAGGTAATTAGGAGTAAAAAAGGGTTTTAACCCTCGTTTATGTAAAGTTGAGTAAGTTTTGAGACCCACCCATGGTCCGTGGACCATGGGATTGTATGTAAGAAGTTATAGATAGGTGTGTCTTAGAAAGTGTAAGGAAATAATCAAAGAGAGATGGATGTAATGGGTCAATAGAAGATAGTGCAGAGAAGTAAGTCTTAGAGGAAGGAAAGGCTCTACAGTTGAGTGCGCAGACCTCTGCAGCTAAGTGCGCAGGGCAATTTTGAGTCCGTAACCTCATATTGAAGATCAATAAATAAGACTGTTGGAGAAATTCATGTGTTTTATATGTTTACTTCTGTTATTTATGTTTACGATGTATGTTGTGATGAAATAATGATGTATTGATGCGCGAATCTATTGGATAAGTCTTATTAAATGAATGCAATACATGTTAAATATTTACATGAAGATCATAATAAATTTTGTTACGTTTATTAAGCCCTTAAGTAGATCTGTGTAGATTTCGATCTGAGGCTAATTTATGGCACATGTAAAGAGATATTCATCTATTAAGGGTCCGCAAAAGCCAATCGTAGACCTTCGCTGAGGTCTAGGGGTAATTCAAAGGAAGTTACAATACCAAGCCCTAAGGGCTTATAGATCTGCACTAATGTAGATCTAGGGCATAAAAGGACATCGCACTGATCTCTGGATGTAGAGAATTGGTTCCAGCATCCCCCCATACCGCTTCAGGTGAGACTTCAGTCTACGCTACACGGGTTGATGTCGAAAGGGCCAGTAGTGTAGGGTTTTGTTTGGCACAATTAACTCTGAACCTGGATCAGGACCCACTAAGCCAAAAAATGGTTCCATTGCTGGGACCAGGATATACTTAAGGAGATGTGTGATGTCACATCACTGGAATCAACCAAGAAGGAAATTGAGAAGTGGTTGGACAAATATTTGTACACAGAAATACACAAAATTTTCTTATGCACCTTGCCGATCGAGATATATGAGTGGATAGCTAAGTTGGCAGACGACCAAGGAAGGTGGAGGCTTGACGGTCCAATAGTGTGGACTCTAGAGCTAGTGCGAAGGTTGGAAGCTTCTGAAGATAAGATCGCACGTGTTGTTGATCACTGGCTTGGTCGAGTCATAGGAGGATTTGTGACAGAGTTCACCATTGATACCTCAGTCAGCTACAGCGAGGTAAAGCGACGCTTCTTCAAGGGACTGTGAGGTAAGTATCTAAGATACTTGAATACCTGGATTAAGATGTTGTTGTGTGAAAAACAGGTTATGCCATTGCCTTGATGTTCAGAGCTATGCGAAGTGGAAAGCTCTTCAGAGATCGAGGTAAAACAAGTCCTGAATATAGCCCGTTGATTGGGCCTGCATCGAGCGATGACGAGGGAGAAGTACAGGCTTCCCCATGGAGTGTTGTCCAGTTGATAAGACAAGTTTTTCCACGAATACCTCATCCATCCACTCCACCTCCACCTTCACCTCAACATCACACACCTTCACCCACACCACCACCACCACTGCCATTCAACATGTTGAACTCGATAAAGCTGCCAATTTTCAAGGGTATAGGGAGAGAAGATACATATCAGTTTTGGTTTGTTGTGAATGCTATGTGGACTGTGCAACAGATTACTGATGATAACTTAAAGAAGGTGCATTCAGTTACTGCCTTGCAGGACCACGCTCTGACATGGTATATTAAGTACTACGCCGAGCATCCTTTAACAATGCTAGCAGAAACTAAGGATTCTTTAAACAAAGAGTTTAGTAAGCTTAAGTCTGACTCGTAGTCAATCGTTGGATTTAAGGAAATCACGATGAGGGCCGGTGAAATGCCTTGGGAGTTCGATTAAAGGTTGAAATGCGTGATCCAAGAAGCTAATATGCAGCTCACAGATGGCTAACATCGCTAGTGGTTTATAGCCTCACTTCTGCCTCACCTAAGGATTGTTTTATCGCAGTAGAAGATAGGGACTCAAGTGGAAGCTATGGAAATCACGATGAGATTTCATGAGACACCTATTTAGGACACGACTTTGGGATTTCAACAAATTCACTCAGTTGTAGAACCTCTGCTTAGAATTGCAGAGCTTGAAAAAAGAAAAGGAGGCTAGGTCAGAGGTGTGCAAGGAAGTTTGGTGCCTCAAGTGTAAGAGCCAGGGGCATGATAAAGACCATTGCCCTGTCTTCGTGAATTATATTTCAGGGGGGGTTGATTCCCTTGAGACAGGAAGCTCCAACAGGACCAAGTGTGGGACTCGCGCTATGGTGCGTTATTTGTCAGGTGGCTGGAAAACATCTAATGGATAATTGTCATTTGCTGCAAAATTTCATTCAGACACCACAACAGTTGTTTTGCAACTTTTGCAATTTAGTGGGTCACGATGAGCGCCACTATTGTAGCAGTGAACTGATGATGGAAAGGACAGCTACCTATCGAATGCAAGGAGAAACTCGGCCTCCGGATGAGGGCACTGGGGGAGTGTGCGGAGGATATCAGGGGTGCGGACAAGGCAGAGGAGGAGGAGGACCTGGTAGAGGTCGTGGACAAGTCATTTGTTACAATTGTGAGATGCCAGGGCGCTACATGCAGGAGTGCCAGAATCAGACACGCCCGTCAAGTCAAAGCACTTAGTTTGACCACACAATAAAAGAATTCCCTGTGTTGATAGCTAAAATGCAGGAGAAGGAGGTGCAGCCTCAAAAATCTACCCAGAACTTATAGATGATGAGGGTTGAGCCCCACGAGGAATATCCAAATGTAAATATCATGCTGAGAAGTGGAATAACCACTGGTGGACAATAAAGGAAAACAACCTGAAGAGGATGGATGGGTTCACAAGGCCCCAAAAAAGGAGATTGGTTTTGATCTAGAGCATGTGAAGGAAACATTTATGGAGGCCAAGAAAAGCTTTGCTGAGGCATCTACCTTAGGAAGTCAAAACAAAGTTCCAAAAACCAGCACGCCTACAAAATTTGAACCCTTTGTACTCACCACATTCTTGGAAACCTACATGAAACTTATGCGCGATAGAAAGGCTATGAAGGGCTTGTAGGAGTTAATAAACAAGTGCGCTCGCAAGGAAAACACCTCGGATGGACACTGCATGGTCAGGAAGATTGACAAACATAAGGAAATAATAGGGTGTGAGATGAGGCTCACCGCAAAAATATGAGATTATGAGATGGACCAGGTCATTCTGGATCTGGGGTTTGACGTGAACGTATCGCATAAACATACATGGGAGTGGATGGGGAGACCTGTGCTCCAGTGGTCTCTAATCCAGCTTAGAATGAAAAACCAACAGAAGCTCATCCCTATGGGACAGTTACATGGAGTAACAATGGATATTGAAGGTGCGAGCACGTTGGCTAATTTTTAAGTAATAGAAATCGTTGATGATAGTAACCATATCCCACGCTCCTCGGAGTTGATTGAGCCATTGATATGAATGAAGTTATCAACTTGAAGAAGCGGACAATGTCATTTGAAAGGAAATCGCTTCGTGTTGTAGTATTGTTGGACCCTGCGGAAGGACCGCACTATACTGAACTGGTCCATGACTATGAAGAAAGTGATGATAACTTGGATCAAATCTACAAAATAACGACACGAGATCAAGACTTGATTAATCCGACAACTGATGGATGGATTGCATGGGACCGAGAAAGTTCTTGTACCTTGAATTTATATGAAGAGTTGGAGCATTGGCAGAATAAATTGCATGAAGTACCTATCGTGCGTTGCAACATGATGAATAAATCACTGTGTTGTGTGTGATCGGAGGTAAGAAATTTACCCTATTATGATGTTTTAACTGACGTAGAAAGTTTTTGGATGCCTTTGAACGAGAAGTCCCTGAGGATCATCACTTTCAAACACTGGATTTGGCGTTGCGTGCTATGCCCGCACGATGGTGGTGTATGCACAAGGACAACTTTGATGAATGGAGAGATTATAGGAGGATGATGAGGTTGTGATTTGGTCATCCTAAAGTTCAAATGATTGAGACATACGATGGGAGAAATGATTCACACGATCATTTAGCAAAATGGGCTAAAGCATATGGAACAAAGCCGCAGTTGGAATGGGTTCACTTATTTTGTCATACTTTGGACACAATTCCTATGAATTGGTTATTAGAGATAGAGCTCCGCCATGGCACCATGGAGTGGGACATATTAAGGGAAGGGTTCTTAATGACCTTCAGTTTTGAAGATGGGTTTGAGAGCATTGATGTAGCTCTGCAGGAGATTAAGGCAACGATCTTCAGAATTCCGCAGGATCCTTTGGAGTTGGTTCAACCAGATTGGATCACCCAGCTACGCCATGCTCTAGAGTCCTATAATGTGACTTCTGAGGGGGAGGATGAAGATCCAAGAAATATTAATATTCCTAAGGTAGAAGGCCATCGCGACGTTGAAGGTCCACAAATAGAAAACTCGAACAACACCATGCCACTGAAAACCAAGCAAGAGAACATTGGTACTTAAGCAGAGCCGAAATTTGCGAAGATTGGGGATTATTGGGATGATGCCACAGTGGATAAAGTTGTTGAGTTACTCGGCGAGTACCAAGATGTTTTTCCTACAAAATTTTTGGACCTGAAAGGCATCATAGGCGAATTGGGTGTGATGAAAATTACTTTGAATCAGCACGTGAAGCCTATTAAGCAGAGACCGTACCACCTTAATCCTAAATACAAGGAAAAGGTTTGCTTGGAATTGGATAAGATGCTAGAAGCAGGCATCATTGAACCTGTTGAAGAATCTAATTGGGTGAGCCTGATGGTGGTTCAAGAAAAGAAAAAAAAGGGAGAAATAAGGATTTGCGTAGATCTGAGAAAGATTAATGATGCTTGCATCCATGATCCTTTTCCGACACCATTTATAGATGAGGCATTGGAAAACGTTGGAGGGTAGGAGGCCTACTCGTTCATTGATGGGTTCTCTGGGCACCATCAGATTAAGATCATGCCCGAAGACAAGAGCAAAAAAACCTTCACAATAGAATTTGGTTGTTTCTAGTATACTATAATGCCATTTGGACTCAAAAATGCGCCAACGATATTCGCTCACATAGTCATCACGGCATTCAAGGAGTTTATTCACAAATTCTTGGTTGTGATTCCTATGGAATACATCATGCCTAGCCTACGCATAGCAGCTTTCACAGGGATGGTGGATCATGGAGCCTTGGAAGAGCGACTCACGCAGCTAATGGAGCTTGAAGAAGATAGATTCTTGGCTAGATTCCATCAGCAAATATGGAAGGAACGTGAAAGGGCATGGCACGATTGACACATCAAGCAGTGCACGTTCAAGGTAAATGATTTGGTTTTATTATATGATAGTAAGTTTGCTAAGTTTCCAGGGAAGTCTCATATGCACTGGCTTGGGCCACATGTTATCAAAGAAATTACAGATGGAGGCGTAGTTCAGCTCGCGAAGCTCAATGGAGAACATTTTCCGGGAAGGGTCAATGGAAGACGATTGAAGCCATATTCAGGGGATCCGTCTCAATGACTATATGATGGCAGGACAGTCTTAACGCTCTAGGTAGCTGCAAAGGAGTGCGGGACTATAAACTACACTGCCTGGATTGAGGACTACGCGGTTGGAGGGATGCGTGCAAAATGGTGAAGTTACAATATAAGAAGCTGTGTGAGGGGCGCTGCACTATGAAGGGAGGTGCCACACAACACAACAGGAAAGTGACCATGGGAGTCACTATTCATGATTTAACAGCAAGAAGATGGTTAAGAGGAGAGAGTTAGCGGAATTTAAGGCCAAAATATTTGAAGATCTGCTGCCAAAACAACATTAATGAACGAATTTTGGGGGGAACGTCGGATTTGAATTCAAAATCCCCTATAAATTATGCCTGCTGTTCCAACAGAGAACACTTTGCACCCTTAGAGTTTTTGAGTTGTGTTGTCTATTGCTTATGAATCACAAGTTCTTTGAGGATTTGGTCGCCAACCCTGCATTTGATAATTTACCAAAGTTAACCTGAAAATTCAACTGTGATACCATGTTAGGACTAGGCCTTGTTGAGATTGCAAGCAATGGGGGAACGTTTACATCCAAAGGAGTTGCTCAAGAGGTTGTGAGCATGGAAGCTCCGACTCCTATACCTACGGCGCTGAGGTCACCTAGGCCGAATCTGACCCATGTTAAAGAGACCCATAAACCAAAGAAAGATAAGCAGAAGAGGCTGGTACCAGTGCGCGAATCGCCTAGGAAGCACACTGCAACTTAGAAGCATAAGAAGGACAAGCAGTCTGAGAAGGTTGTGGATTTGGAGGTTGAATAGGGCATCGAGGACATAGATGTTGAGGGAGTGGAGCCCCTCACCAAGTTTCCTGAATATATCCCTCTACGGAAAGGGAAGGCGAAGGTTGCCAAGGACCTGGACTCGGATAAATTTGTTATTAACACGACCCTGCTGTTGGAACAGATGACTTTCTAAGGTCCGTGCCTTGCACGGATCCCCCTACTAAAGATGGAAGACTGGGACTTAGCAGACCATGAGCAATTCCCTCACCTCGCAACAACAAATTAGAAGAGGCGATTTTATTACCCAGACTCGGGTGTCACTGAGTTGGAAACAGTGAAATGGATCCGCGGAGTGGAGAACTCTGGGTTGTTGAACCTGTTGTGGGTGCCCCACTATCACCGCACAACTATTAACACCACCTGCATGTGACAATTGCTCATTCTACTGCATGATGGATGCTTGTGGCTAGGAGGGCCTATACCCATAACTGATATGCTAATCCATAGAATCACACACCTGCCACATGAGGGGTTGAATCTGGCCAAGGAGTTTGGCAGAAAAACAGGTGAAAAGGATTTGGCGAAGAAGATGAAGAAAGAGTTTGCACTTGTGAAAAAGCTGCGTAGGTATTCCATCACATCTATCAATGACCTCGCAGTGCAGATTGCCACTCAAATCCTGGTAGGAAAGGTAATGTAGAAGTGTCGCGCAGATGAGGTTCCAGTGCCGGTGGTATCGTTAGCTGCACAATGCACGAAGAGTGCATAGTTTAACTAGTCAAGGTACTTATGCAATGAATTCCTCACGAATTTTTGCAAGGTCCAGGATGATACCAAGCCCTTCCACTATGCGTGGTTGTTTCTATCCATCGAATTGGTTGCATGGGAGCTGCCGGAGGACAGTCAGTTTCCTTCGTTGGAGGAAGGATTACCGAAGGCCGCGCAGTTGGCCTCCCTTTGGGCCACAAAGGACCCCGCGCGGGTCACTGAAACGAAGATCTTTTGGGTGTTGATGGAAGCGAGCATCCACATGGGCATCAACCAGCCCCCAAGGTTGTCCCCGACCTTGTATGAGTAGTTTTTTGTATATGCAGTGTTCAAGGAAGATTTCCACCACGTCTACATTCTGGCGCAAAAGGACCCACAACAGAAATGGTATGATTTACCATACTTGGTTGCAGATCACGACATACAGGAGGTGATCAAGCACTGGCCAATAGAGTGGCGCACCCCATCAGATTTGGATACAGGAACTAGCAAGGGCACGAGAAGCTCTGTTGAAAAGAAGAGGAAGGATGCAGAAAAATAGGCGATGCAATAGTTGGTCGCACAGCGAAAGAAGGAAGACGAAGAGAAGGCTCGAATGGAAAAGGAGCGTGCTGCAAAGGAGCATGCCAAGCAAGAACATCACAACTCTGAGCAAAGTGGAAAATCTCCTTCGCCTGAAATCGAGGAGGAAGAGTAGTTTGAACAAGGCGGTGGAGGAGATGAGGGGCAGAGCACCCCATTCCAGCTAAGGAAGCGGGGACAACAACAGCAGGAGGGTCCTTGAAAGAAGCAGAAGTCAGACAAAACACAGGTTGATTCTATGCCCTTGATGGAGGGCGATCTCGATGAGATCGGCAACAAGGTCCTGGATGCTACAATTGAACTGTTGCAACAATTTGAGCAACAATACATGCAAATGCTGGGGACTGTCCAAAAGGATATGCGCGAGCTGCAGATCCAAACTAGCAGGATACAAGTGGGCATAAGTAAAGCGAGCACCACACAAACAAGCTTGGCATCGGGGACAAGTCAAGTTGCAGAGTTAGTAAGGACATTGGGCCTTTGAACAGTTGCTCTACCGAAAGGGTCCCTACGCGCAAAATCAGCCAATGACAAGATCATCATAAGTACCTTGTCTTGAGGATGAACCACATTAGTTAGTTCAAAACGTTGACCAAATCCGAACTATGTGATTAATTCGAAAGACTTTTATCTACATTATGGATCACAAAAGTCTTAGATATAACCCTTAATAATGTCAGACTAAACATTGTAGTGCTCCCCAACGAGATTCTTCATGCGTTGTAGGCAGGGGTAACAGAAGAATTGAGAGCCCGGGAGCAACGCGCTCTTAACCTGATTAGCGAATATAGGGTGAACAATGAACAAATGTTCACCGAGAAGACACGGGCCTTGAAGGAGAGAGATACTCTCTAGGAATTGAGTTCCAAGATGGCAGCTGTAGTGGTAAAGGCATGTAGAATAGTGTCAGAGTTGCACATACCTGAGGACGCACAACCAGAGGCAAAGATCTGAAAATTAGCCGCAGGAGTGCACGAGGCGAAGGCGGAAGTAGGGCCAGTTCAATTCAAACTCAATATGAAGATCACAGAGCTATAGCTCAAATTGCAGCCTTCGACTCCGCCGAGGTCAGGGAATAGTGTGAAGCCACTATAAAAGAAGGAATGACCACGTTGGATGCCGCAGTCGCTGACTTCTTTGCCTTATTTGAGCAAGCAATAGAATTGGTCACGACTCTACAGGAGGACCCAAACCTTCAGGTGCTTAATACAGAGGTTCACGAGCTCCAAAGAAAGTATGATGAGGTCAGGGCGACGACGCGCTCAATTCTCCAACGCAGCACCTCGCCAAGTTGCAGGAGGGACAATAGCTCCACGCACAAGTAGAAGAAGCTTAGAGGAAGGAGGTTGTGCTTAAGGCCCAGTTGCGATGTTAGTTAGACGAGACTTACCAAGTAATAACCAACATTCGGGAGAAGCTAACGAGCTTACAAAAGACTCAGCAAATGATGAAGCTAGCCATGGAAGGACCAGCTACCGAGAATCTCATGGAAGAAATCAAGCAAGTAGCTACGCAGAGCGCTGCCGAGGTCGCAGTAGTACAAGTGGAGTTGGGGGATCTTCACAGCAAGATCGCCGCACCAACTTACTGACTCGAGGACAAGTCATGACCTTTTTGTTGGGGGCCTATTGGTATGGGGTCCCCTAGGTCAGTTTTGGGTTAAAAACCCAAGTTTTGATGTAAATTTTGATAAAAAGATGTAAAGTCTCTGCGATTTTTGGATGCAGAGCACATAGGTAGTTAGGAGTCAAAAAGGCTTTGTACCCTCACTTATGTAACTTTGTGTCAGTTTTGAGATCCACCCATGGTCCGCGGACCATGGAATTGTATGTAAAAAGTTATAAA
This sequence comes from Pinus tabuliformis, assembly GCA_031772625.1. NCBI lineage: Eukaryota > Viridiplantae > Streptophyta > Pinopsida > Pinales > Pinaceae > Pinus > Pinus tabuliformis. The sequence continues at coordinate 524,739,419 of CM062820.1, forward strand.
TAGGTGTGTCATACAAAAGTGGGATTGTATATAAAAAGGTATAAATAGGTGTGTCATAGAAAGTCTAAGGCAATAATCAGAGAGAGATGGATGTAATGGGTCAATAGAAGATAGCGCAGAGAAGTAAGTCCTAGAGGAAGGAAAGGCTCTGCATATGAGTGCGTAGAGGCCTAGAGTAGTATCCACAGCAATGTGCACAATCCCCTGCAGCTGAGTGTGCAGGGTAGTTTTGAATATGTAACCTCATATTGAAGATCAATAAAGAAGACTGTTGGATAAATTCATGTGTTTTATCTGTTTATTTCTGTTATTTATGTTTGCGATGTATGTTGTGGTGAAATAATGTCTTTATGAAATAATGGCATATGGATGCGTGAATCTATTGGATAAGTCTTATTAACTGAATGAAATACATGTTAAGTATTTACGCAAATATCATAATACATTCTGTTATGTTTATTAAGCCCTTAAGTATATCTGTGTGAATTACAATATGAGGCTAATTTATGGTGCACGTAAAGAGATAATTCATTTGTTAAGGGTCCGCAAAAGCCAATCGTAGACCTTCGCGGAGATCTAGGGGTCGTTTGAAGGAAGTTATAGTACCAAGCCCTAAGGGCTTATAAATCTATGCGGATGTAGATCTAGGGCATAAAAGGACATCGCACTGATCTCTAGATGCAGAAAATTGGTTCCAGCATCCCCCCATACCGCTTCGGGTGAGACTTTAGACCGCGCTACACGGGTTGATGCCAAAAGGGCTAGTAGTGTAGAGTTTTGTTTGGCATAATTAACTCTGAACCTGGGTCAGGACCCACTAAGCTAATAGATGGTGTGACGTTTCTCGTTCGTTCCATCCCAGCTTTTAACTTCTCTACATGCCTTGGAACCTCTGGGGTTGGTTCTGTGGGATGAGCTATCCCGGTGGGTCCTCGCACTACTCCTATGAGCCTATAAATTGTTGTCATGTGTCCTCTAGAGAGGAGAAAGAAAGGGGTTTCGAGGCCTTTGTTTTTCGTTATTTTCCTTTGTTAAATTTTCAAAGGAAAACCACCGGGTTCAAGCCTTTAACCCACTATCACGTTTCCTGGCCTTCGAAGAAAAACATTTGTGGTTAGCACTGGCCAAACCACCCATTATGAAACCCCTTTTCATGGTTTGTTGTATTGAGGGGGGATGGTATCAGAATCAATCTCCGTCAACAACCCGACAGCCGACGGTATGGGGAAAACCGCCCATTCTGACACCTTCCTGCATATTAATGCTTATGCCTATTGACCTATCATAATACCTTCGATGTGATGGGGGATGTGTGGGGCTCAATCCAATAAGTGATATACCCACCATTTAACTCTAGCCATCTGCAGGGATTATGTTATCCCTCTTGCGTCATCCATATCGCTCTTCTATGTGCTCTTTGAAAACCTCTATGGTACTGCTGTCAGGATGAGTTGTACAGTGGGCTTTGTCAAGGGCTAATACCACTATTGCACTAGCTCTCCACATCTTCCCAAAGCTCTATTTTGTCACTCCACTAACTTGTTTTCCACATTTGGCGATGCGCTAAACTTAAACCTACTTCAAAGTTTTTCCTATGTGTTCCTAGCTTTGACTGACCATATCTGTTGATCCAATCAGTCATTTTCAATCTTCCACATACCACTAGAAATCTCTTTCAGAGCTGTTTCCATGTAAGTGGGTTTCACCTCTGTTTGAGGTGATCTTCTGCACTGGAAATGGCTTCGAAATTATTACGCCTTCTCCATTAATGTTGATCTTTATTCTTCTTCTTGTACCAGAACCCTGATCACCCATGGCATCATCATTAACACTTTTAACACTTTTAACACCTTTTCGATCAATGAAAACATATTTATTATAGTAGGGACACTCCTCCTCTGCCCAATCTAGAACTTGCCAATCTTCTTCCTCATTATTTTCAACACTTTTTCAACATATTTTAACCTCTGCTACACCTTACAAAGCTATAAAGGTTAATACACTTCTTCCTCTTCCTGACACATCAATCCATGGACAATTGTCACATTAATTTCGCATTGCGACTACTGACCACCACGTATTGTGATAAGATCATAGTAGACATATACAAAAATGTGACGAGGTCATAGTTAGGTTGACATCAGTGTAAGGTTACCATCAAAGACAACTCAACAACCACAATGCCAACAATCTCCCCATTTCGACTTGATGAAAACATCTTGCAAAATACCAAGTCCTCTCTCCCCCTTTGACATCAAGGACAAAGGGCAAAGTCAGGATGAGAGAAGTACTCCCCCTAACATGTACACCATTATAAGTATGATCTTCTAATGTGAGACGAGATATGATTCAAATAACCACTCATCTGGACCAAGCTCCCCCTAGGCATATACTGGACCCTTTAATGATATGCAATAGAAACATAAGGTTTGCTGTAGCAAATACATGGTTGTTACTTTAACATGATTTTGAAAATGATGATACATATCTAGGATCAATACATGGTATCCATCAATGACTAATCAATCCTTCAACCATCATCATGACATAGTGCTAAGCCTTGGAAGCATCTAAGATCTTTATAACCATGAGATATAGAATCAATATGTCAACATGCCAACCAACGAAAACGGATAAAAATAACCCAATTTCCAAGCAAGAAGACCGATAAACAACAATAATGAACTCATTATACATTAACATCAACTATGAAATAATGAGAACGACATTTATCCTCCAATATCAAGTAATGTACAAATAAGAAGATTGACACTAGCAATAACCATAGATCATATAAGTTGTATTGATGCTAATCATAATGAACCATTGGAAGCATAAGAAAATCTCCCCCTAAACCTGTGACAATTCTTCATCATCAATCCTTATCACAATAGATGCATATCTCACATCATATATCAACACACCCATACATCAGATATGCATCATGAACTAATGTTTGAAGCATAATGCCAACAACGATTTGTTGGAAGTATAAGTGATGCTCCCCCTGAACCTGACATATCAACTTAAGAAACATAAATAATCAACAAAAGAATAATAAAAAAACATATGAAATCATCATCAATGCAAGGGTCCCCCTGATATTATTGACTACAAATCCCGTGGACCTGATTTTCATACCATGCTTTCCATGAGGCTATGTACCTCACATTTAATTATGCAATACTTGTTAAAATTATGCATTAAGTACAATAGACTAAAGTAGGGGATATCTTCCCTATGTCTCTGGTTTCTACTCCTCCAAATCTACTTGAAATTTCTAATCTTGTGTCCAAAGTTGTGACACATATACCATCTAATATAACCAAAAGCTTGTTTGATTTCATTCCATCTGCTTGACCTGCAATTAGTGGCCTTATTACCAAATGAGTTACAAGTAAAATAATATCCATAAAACCTTTCTTTATACATGGGGACTGTTCTTGTCTCTAATCTTGATGGTTTCCTTTCTTATGAGTGACTTGATTCAATTTTTTTTTAAGAGCCTTGTGTTGGTCCTTGTCATTACCTTGTGGATCTAAGGCCTTGTGATTATATCCAATGCCTGTCTTAATTTGAGGAGATTTTTGTTCATTAATAATATTCTATAATGATTCAAATGCTTTGATCCATTTTTTATTCCAATTTGATTGTGATTTTGTTTTCTCACAATCTTCTTTGAGTCACAATTTCATATTCTTTTTGTTGAAATTGCTTCATTAAGACTTCTTATCTTCTATTGGCTGCTTCTCAATGAATCTTTAACAAGTTTATTTCTTTGAAAACAATCCTTTTGTTGGTTTCCAATTCTTTGTTTGCATTGTTGAGTCTATCAATTTCTCTTAATGCCTTCCTTAAATCATCTGCTTCACAATTATCTGATTCACTAGTCAACTGATCTTCAAGAACCATAAGTATTTTGTAACTAGTGTCAGAACCTGATTCTGAATCTACCTGATCATTAGATGTGTCTTCAATATCATTATTATAATAAAATATTTTCTTTGCAAATAATTTATTTTTAACATTTTTGTTGGAGACATGATTTTATTTACATGGAAATTTGGATGCATAGTGACCTACTCTTCTACAAGCAAAACATTTAAAGGGAAGTTTATCTTTTAATTCACCAGTTCACTTCTTCTTGAATTGAGATATAACTGAAATCTTTAGGCTCATCCTTTTATTTTCCTTTATATGTGGCTTTGAAATAAACTTCTCTAATCTATGATGTATTCCATTTTGTTTTCATTTCGTAAGTTGTCAAGATCCCATGGAGTTGTTCTAAAGTAGTACTCTTCAAATCTTTCATTTCTTTGATGGAAGAAACTTTGGCATTGAACTTGGGGTTAGTGATCTAAAAATATTTTTAATAAGAGTAGAATCCTCTATCTTGTCCCCAAGCCCTTTCATTGTATTAGTAATTTTGTCTACTCTTAATAAAAAAAATTCAATACTTTCATCATCATGCATTCTAAGAGACTCATATTGAATTCTATATGATTGAATTTTAGCACTTTTTACCTTAGTATCACCTTAATAGCTCTAGACAAGCTTATCCCATATTGCTTTTGTGATGTTTAGTTGCATGACTTTCACAAACTTGGATTTTGCTAGTCCTCCCAAGAAGGCATTTACTGTCTTTGCATTGTTCTCACATCATTTCTTTCCTTCTTCATCTGTAGAAATGGAGGCTGGATATTGATATCAACCTTTAACATTCTCCCATACATCAACTCCTAGTGACTGCAAATATGATCTCATACCCCATCTTGACTGCTCATCTTACTAGATATCTCTTTACGCAATCAAGCTTCTTCTCAGGGACCTATTCTGATTCCAATTGTTATAAATACCAAGAAGGGGGAGTGAATCCATATTTCATTCCCAATTCAAATTTACTTAACTTATTCTTTCATTTCATAGATATCATGAACCATTATTTCATTAGCAGATCACAATGTTATAAATTATAGCTTATTTAGTAAATAATGAGCAACATTAAGAGTAAGACCATAAAACACATCAACACATCAGTCACATATGGACACCATATTTTAGGTGGAAACCTAATGTGGGAGAAAACCATCGTTGTTGTCGTCTTTGTCTTATTTCTTATTACAAAGAAAAACTCTTCATTACCTCTTGTACTCGAATAGACTCTTGCCAGCATGCAGACTCCTACCCGCAAGAGGCTACAACCTCCACAAATTCTCCAGCACCCACTAGAAGGAAGCTACTACTCCCTAACAAGTTTATTGGCTCCTACCGGAAGAAATATCCTACTCCCTCACTAAAGTCTCCAAAGCTCAGCAACTCCTTGGACGACATTTCAAAATTTTCATAATGGTTCCACCTATCTCAATCAACCATAAAAAAATGTGGGCCACCACCCACACTAACCATATAACAAGATATTGCATGTTGAATCACTGAATAACTGAATACTAAATCATTGAATCAATGAATACTAATACTAAATCATCACTAAATACCAATCCTGAATAACAACCAGATCAAACCAATATGTTAAGCCACATAACAATGTCAATCCAAGCTTAGCCAAAACCTATCAAGAACTATGTCAAACCCTCGATGTCGAACACTGTCAAATGAAAATCTTGTCAAAACTTTCTATATCAAGCCATAAACTCATAAACTCATCAAGCAAAAAATACTATATTGAAAATATATCCAGAACCAAGTCAATACTCATCCATACTCATCATCAAAACTGTCACTATTAACCAAGTCACAATCTTGTTCATCCACTAACTGTTAATCACCAAGCCACAAACTATCAATTATCATGCACACAACCAAGCCATCAAAGCCCTAACAAGTTCTGACAATATGCATTGTCACATCCAAAGCTTGTCAACTATCAAATCAATCAAGCCATAACTCAATTCATCAACATACTTCACAAGTAATCATTAATCATGTATCAAGGAGACCGAATGCAATCTATTAGAACATCAAGTTAGGCCCATCATGCTCATAGAGCTAGAGGACAATCAACTTCAAGTACAAGACAATAAGTAGCATTATATAGATCACCTCCATCCCTTGTCACAACATTTGTGCCTTTTCCAAATAGATCTCAACAATTCAGTTCATAATTTTCAAGCATACTAGATCTTTTCATATTCTCCATATACTAGTGAGCCATAAGACATAAGACAAGTCATACTCTTATTTATGAAAAACCCTAGTCATCATTCAAGTCACTTTGAAAACAATAGATCTATTATCTATGCACAACATCATTCAAGACATACAACCGAATGAGATAATATCACTCTCACAGTGAGCACTGCCATTCATTAACTTCACTGCATCAAAATCCTTCACTGTAAAATGATACTAACAATCTAGTCACAATACCAATCATAATCAAGGTTTGATCTCTACAAAACAAACCCTTCTATGCAACATTAGTTAACACAAGCATAGAAATTCTACCAAGGACAAATTGTTATAAGGCCCATCCCTGCAAAATGACAATATTCATGGATCGATTATCTCTGCAGTCAACAGGTAAAATTGTTAGCAAAAAAGCAGATTAGTCATGATTCCATCTTGCATTGAATTCTTACTTTCATATCTTTGAGATTTGAATCTCCTTCATGTTCCCTTGTGCACTCTTGTCCAAAATAAACTACAAAAAATATCATCGAAGGCCCACACAAATTCTCAAGCTCATTCTTCCTTTTATAACCATTTGATTTCCTCAATACCTCGGGAAAAAACCAAGGATTTCCAAATATCATAGGCAAGAAAACCAAGGCAATCATTGACCAAATAAATCTAACCCCATGCACATGGATTCAATGGGTGAAACCTTTTTTTCGCACTTGGTTTTTTATTTTCATCACCTACGTGAATGGTTGCATGCATAAAGCATGGCTATTTTAGCTATAGTTGCATTGTTAACGGCCCTTTCGTGTGGCTGAAGGCTTCCATCTGGCCTGTTGAGCCTTCTTCTGTTTGACTGGGGCTTAATGTAGGTACACTCCTCTGCTCAATCGATAACTTGCAAATTTTCTTCCTTGTTCTTTAAACACTTGTTCAAAAAAATTTAACCTTTTGTCCACCTTACAAACCTCTAAAGCTTCTTGTACTTCTTCCTCCTCCTGGCACATCAATCTATGGACAAGTTGTCCCATTAATCCTACATTGCAACCATTGACCACCATGTAGACACACTATGACAATATCATAGTAGACATATAACAAAATGTGATGAGGTCATAGTTAGGTTGACATCAGTGTAGGTTTCCATTAAGGACAACACAAGAGCCATAATGCCAATAATAGAAACATACCACTTATAAGCTACATATCACATAAAATCTTTATTTTTATTATTTATTTTTATTTTTATTTTTTATTTTTTTTGTAATTTTTTCAACCAAGGAATTAGTGGTGTCTTTGTAGAATAACTCTTTCTTCTTTCTATTCACCATATTCATTTTTTAATAGACTTTGGTATATGCGTGACAATTATTCATATAATTGTGTCTTTTGTTCAATAGGAATTTAAGAGACCATTAGTAATCCTTAATGAACCATCCTTTCTATGTGTATAGTTGCTCTATAATGCATGCAAACCATTAACAATAATTTTCATTTGCATGTGATCCAAGATATTTTACCTATAGATGCATCAGAATTACATGTAACAGAGCTTATTAACCATGGAACTTAAAAGCACATAAAACAATACAGAAATAACAAGATAAGCATGAAACCATGACAAAAAGATTTGATTATGGAGTTCATCCAATTTGGAATACATCTCCGGGCCCTGCTCAACAATGGGGAGGCCTTCATTCATTAAGTGGCATAAAAAGAGATAAAAGCACAAGCAACATTTTATTTACAATCCTTATACCTCCACGTTGGAAGATGGACGAAGAATGGAGAGCCCAACTTCATAAATAGACAGTACCACTAAAATCTTGGTGAAAAATCATGTAGAATCACCTACCCTAACACCCAATTTGGAGAAATGAAACTTCTGCACCCTCTTGGAACCTACCTACTGCTCAAGGCGAGGTTCTGCCTTGCTGCCAGGTTAGGTTACTGTTGTACACAATAGTTTATGAATTTCTATGCCAGTCTCCCCCTTTTTCCTGTGCAGACAATCCATTATATATGCTGGTGGCTAACTCCTTAACCCTGACAGTTTCAAAAAATGACAAGTATAGCAGGCAGGTGGTTTCCATACCAAGAATCTCAGACCTGAAATAGTATGTAGGTAATAACTTGTTTAAACATAGAAAAACCTTCATAACCTCTTAATCGCACATTACCTTAACCCGACGACTTTAACACAGAGAATCGACGTTTAAATTGGCGGACAGACCCATGCCTTTACATTAAGCAATGAGCGAAGGCGATAAAACGATGAGCGATCTGTGATAACAGGTCGACCTTATGGAAATTATCAACTGCAATACATAATATATATCAGATCTGATAGAATCATCGCAAATCGCAATCGGCAGAGCCAGGGGTGTCTTACAGTTTATGAACGCGGCGTGTGCGATATGTGTTTGCGATATCGCAATTGCAATCCTGACTGTCAGGGGTCACTTTTGTAATGCCTTCCCTTTGCGATGTGTGATTGTGATAATTGCATCGCACTTTATCTTTTCTTTGGGGATGATTATTTACCGCCGACCTGCCTCTCATCTGCGATTGTGATATCGCAAATTTCAACCCCATAGTGTTGGGGCTGATTTCCTTAATTGCGAACCTCTTCCTTCTGCAATCTGTGAAATGCGAACCCAATGGTGGCCTACCACTTGGAACTTCCCCATTCGCTTAGAGTTCTACCATGTCATCTTCTCCTGCCACCTGTCCAAGTCAAACCTGAACTTTTACTTGCTCTAACTTCTTCATATGAGCTCGGATTCAGGTGTCGTACACATCGTTAGAATCAAGATGACGAGCACTTCAATCCGATGCTAAGTTTATCCAAATTCTGCCACTTTGAGGTTTGAGCCTTTTCACCATGCCACTGGTACTTTTTAAAGATCCACCTAGATCAATCCTCCCCACTAAGAGCTTTTGGACCGCAAAAATCATTTTCATTCAATTGGCAAGTGAGGAAATTTCTCCCTCACTTTTTCTTTTTCCATCCATCGAGCTTTACTCGGATGCATTCCTTTGAAGCCAGCACGAATGTACTCCACATCTACCCATCATGAAGTTTTGGTTTCCCTGTCAATTATGATTTCTTCGAGAAACTTGTCTAGATGCTCTGGTGCAAAATCATCCTCTATAGGAATCTGTGCAACCTCTTTAGTATCCATAATCAATGGAGGTTCATAAAGCTTCAGGTTTTCAACATTCACTACTGAGTACATTTTCATATAAGCAGGCAAGTCAAGACGAAAATCATTGTCTCCAATCTTTGCCAATATGGTGAAGGGACCATATCGAATGGGTCTCAATTTCTTCCCTTCTCCCTTCATTCTATCCTTGTTGATGTGGAGACATACCTTGTACCCAACTTGAAACTGATGGTGAACTCGGTGCTTGTCATGTTGAGCTTTATACTGAGTCTGACTCTTCCCCAACTTCTCATGTACTGCCTGATGAATCACCTGTATCCGTTGAATAAATTGTGTGCTTTGTCCCTATCATCTCATCCATTACCATCCTCATCTTTCCCAAAGACCATGTCTAAGGGATCCCTTGGTAGATAACCAAAACATGTCTCGAATGGTGAGCTCTATGTAGATGAATGTGCTGCTCGATTGTATGCATGCTGCACATAAGGAAGTTGTTCATCCCACAACTTGGGATGTTTTCCACAATAGCCTCGTAACAAGTGTACCACAGTGCAGCTGACGACCTCTGTTTTCCCATCGGTCTATGAATGAAATTTTATATTTCTTTTCAACTTAGTGTCCATCATTCTCCACAAGCTAGTCCAGAATTCTCCAAGAAAGTGAGAGTCTTGATCTAACACAATAGATTCAGGTAACCCAAAATGGACCCGACATGCCGAAAGAAAAAGATAAGCAGTCTACTCAGCAGTGATCTTATTTTTACAAGGCATTAAAATACACATTTTAATAAAACGGTCCAAGATGACATACAAATAGTCATGACCTTTCCTAGACATAGGCAAACCACCTACAAAATCCATGGACACACTTTCCCATGGTCGAATCAAAATAGGGAGTGGTGTGTAGAGCCCAAGTTTTTTATTAGATGGATTTGAAATAGAACACAACACACAACCCTTTACAAAATGAGTCCCAATGTTTTTCATATGAGGCCAAAAACAAAACCAGTGTAAATAATATAATTTTTTTTCAACCCCAAAATGACTAGACACAAGAAAGGTATGAGCCTTTCGGATTACATGTACCCTTTCATCAATGGGTATACACAGCTTTCCAAGGTGATACAATAGTTTTCCCTGCAAATAATAATTGTCCACCTGTGATCCACAAGTCAGTTTTTCATAAATCTCTTTAAAATCATTATCATTAGCATATTGTTCAGCATAACTTTCTAAAGGTAACGAAGCATTTTGCAAAAATATAGATGAAAAATATGAGGGCGAGAAAGAATATCTACTACTTTTTTGTTGGCGCCCTTCTTGTATTTTATTACCAGATGAAACTGCTAAAGGAATCCCATCCATTTGAAATGACAGACTTGTTGAAGCTTGGTTTGTGCCTGAAGGTACTGCAAGGGTTGATGATCCATATGGATGATGGTCTCCTTGCCGATCAGGTAGTGTTTCCACTTCTTTACACTTTGAACCAAGGGGTACAACTCCCTGTCCTACGTGGGATAATTCACAACAACCTCAGAGAAATTCTTCGAATGGTAACATACAGACTTCCTTTGCTGCATCAATACAATGCCCATGGCATATCCATTGGCATTTGTCTCAATCTCAAAAGGATGTTAAAGGTCTAGTAAGGCTAGCACTAGTGCTGTGTTGATCTTCTCTTTCAGCGTGTCGAAGGATTTATGCTGCTTTCCTCCCCACTGAAAGGCTTACTTCACACTTGTCAATGCATGTAAGGGGGTTGCGATAATAGAGAAGTTCGCAATGAACCTTCTCCAATATTGTACCGCACCCAAAAAGCTTCGGACCTCTATAACATTTGTGGGCTTAGGCCACTTCATAATCACATCTACTTTAGAGGGATCTATTTTCAATTGCCCATTACCGACTATGTGACCTAAATAAACCAGAGAGGTCTTCCCAAACTCACACTTTGATAGTTTTACATACAATTTTTCATTTTTTAGAACATCAAGCACTTTCTTCACATTACATACATGTTCATCACACATCCTACTATAAAAAGGAATATCGTCCAGATATACAAGCACACACTTATCAAAAAAAGGCCTAAACAGATCATTCATTACCCTCATAAACATGGATGGAGCATTGCATAGTCTGAATGGCATCACCATCCATTCGAATAACCCCTGCTTGGTTTTGAATGCGGTCTTCCAAATGTCTTGTTCTGCAACTCTAACCTGGTGATATCCACTACGCAAATCCAGTGTTGTAAATAGACAACATTTTTGAACTCATCTAAAATTCATCAATGCGAGGGAGAGGGTATCAATTCTTCACCGTAATTTTTTTAGCGCCCTGTAGTCTATGCACATTCTACATGTGTTGTCTTTCTTTGGCACCAACACGATTGGTGAGATGCACAGAGAAGAACTCGGTTTGATGACCTCTTGATTTAGCAATTCCTGCACCTGTTTCTTGATCTCCTCCATCTCGATAGAAGCCATCCTGTACATGACAATATTCGATAAAGGAGCATCCTATTGTAAATGGATCTCATGTTGTATTTCCTGTTTTGGGGGAAATCCTCTCGGTTCCTGAAACAATCCATCATAGTCAGAAATAATTTCTAACAATTCTTTCTTATGATCAGGATCACAACCTTTGAAAGTGTCAGCTATCTCGGCCTCTTTCGCTCTCACCACCATGAGCATGCACCATTTGCTAGAATAATCAGTTATTTAATCTATCCTGCACTTACAAGGCTAGCACTAGCTTTCATATGATGAGCTCTGACCATATATTCTACCCCATCCTTCGTGAGGTGGTATTTATTTTCATGCCGAAAGAAGACTTCTTTTCTGTCATATAGATACGAACTTCCCAAGATGATTCCATAGATATCCAAAGGTACAACATCTAACTCCACCTCATCAACTAATTTGGAAGCAATAATAAATTTGGCCCTACATTGCTTGGTTACTTGTAATTTTTGTTTATCGCTTACCCAACCTAGCGAGTATGGACTCATATGAGGCTTAGTTTCGAGGCCTAACTTTTTAACTAAGGACTCTGAGATTATGTTTGCTTGGGAACCTAAATCGAGTAGAGTTTCCACCTTTGTGTGTTTTATAATAACCCTAATGTGGAATAATTCAATTCTCTTTTGTTGATTACTTACAAGCTCATTCAAATAACTAGTACTTGCAATCGAATCAGAATTATTATTGACAGAAAGAGTACCTCTTGCACCCACGGTTGTGATCAATGTCTTCTTAACAAAGTCTGATCCAAGGTCCTGCTGTGTTGTTGCCACTGTCTTCTTCTTCCCCTTTCCGCTGAATCTCTTTGGTCTCAGCTTCGGATGTAGCTTCCAAAAATGGTCCTCGTCATGATCCTCTCTCTTGCAATGTGTCCAATATGGCATTACTCCATCCTCTTTCTTGGCTACAGCGGTCTTCTTATCCTTCCCCCTGCCTTTCTTCTGTAATTTTCCATGCTGAGGTTTGAATAGTGTTTTCTTGGCTTGATCATCTCTGTCATTCTTGCCTTGTCTTTCAAGATGAATTGCCTTTACGCTGGCCACATCAATCGTAGTAGGCTCGAACAATAACAATGAGTGTCTTATGTAACTATGTAATGCACCAACATACTTAGTTACAGTCTCGGGCGAATCTAATGAGATGCCCAAATTCAATGCTTGTTTCTGAAATTCTTTAGTGAAGCTTTGCACATTTTGGCCTTTACCTTGCCTTAGATATTTCCATTCCATTAGTGCCTTTTGTTTATAACCCAAAGGGTAAAATTGGTCTTTCAATGTAGAAATAAAATTGGACGAAGAGGAAAGACGGTTACCTGACTTTTTGCAGCCCTTCTGCAACTTGCTCTCCCACCAAACAAGAGCAGTGCCACTCAGCCGAAGAGATGCTAACTAGACCTTTGCCTCATCTTCTTCAATCTACTGAATCCAATAGTAAACCTCTATTTGTCTTATCCAATTGTTAAGTTTTTCTGCACTACACTCTCCATTATACATGGGCAGGTCAAACTTTACATCTAGCTTGAAGAATGGTTTCTTAGATGTATGTTTGGAATCTCTATTAGAGTGATGAGAACTATCACTTGAAGAAGGAGAGGGAGGAGGATATTCTCCACCACCTTCATGATTTACTGATCTATTTTCATCGACATCTTTCTTCTCGTGCCTAATTTCCTTCTCATACTCTAAAAACAACTTGTCCACTTTCTCTGCCATATTGTAGAATACCTTGCGGTAATTTCATTCCTCTTCCCAATGAGCTTCTTCATCGGCCATGTTTCTTATTTGTTTTGCACATCTTGCTTCAGGATCAAAGGACTTAAGATTTCCTTCACCTTTTCGCGGCTTGTTCCGGGTTAGCATATACTCATGGAATTTGCATTAGCAAAGATCTGCTCTGATACCAAACTTGATCCAAGATCTTTTACTTATAGATGCATCAGAATTACATGTAACATAGCTTATTAACCATGGAACTTAAAAGCACAAAAAACAATGCAGAAATAACAAGATAAACATGAAACCATGACACTAATATTTGATTACGGAGTTCAATCAATTTGGACTACATCTATTGCTCAATAGTGGGGAGACCTTCATTCATTAAGTGGCATAAAAAGAGATAAAAGTACAAGCACCATTAATTTACAATCCTTATACCTCCAAGATGGAAGATGGATGAAGAATGGAAAGCACAGCTTCATAAACAGTTAGTACCACTGAAATCTTGGCGAAAATTCGTGCAGAATCGTTTATCCGAACACCCAATTTGGAGAAATGAAGCTTATGCACCCTCTCAGAACCTCCCTGTTGCTCAAGGCGAGGTTCCGGCCTACTGCCAGGTCAGGTTACTATTGTACACAATAGTTTATGAACTTCTATGCTAGTCTCCCACTTTTTCTTGTGTGGAGATTCCATTATATATGCTAGTGGCTAACTCCTCAACTCCGATAGTTTCAACAAATGGCAAGTATAGCAAGAAAGTGGTTTCCATACCAAGAATCTTGGACCTAGAATAGTATGCGGGTAATAACCTATTTAAACATATAAAAACCTTCATAACCCCTTAATCACACATTACCTTAACCTGACGAATTTAACACAAATAATCTACATTTAAATCAGTGGATAGACCCACACCTTTACATTAAGCGATGAGTGAAAGGTGATAAAATGATGAGCGATCTACGATAACATGCAAACCCGAAGAAAATTATCAAATGAAATACATAATATATATCGGATCTGATAGAATCATCGCAAATCACAATCGGCAGAGCTAGGGGCATCTTACGGTTTATGAATGCGGCGTGTGCGATATGCGATTGCGATATCGCAATTGCAACCATGACTGTCGGGGGTCGATTCTGTAATGCCTTCCCTTTTCGATGTGTGATTGCAATCATCGCATCACAATCCGACTTTTCTCTGGGGCTAATTAGTTACCACCGACATGCCTCTGATCTGTGATTGTGATATCGCAAATCACAACCCGATAGTGCTGGGGCTGATTTCCTTAAACACAGACCTCTTCCTTCTACGATTTGAGAAATGTGGGGCCAATGGCAGCCTGCTACTTGGTGCTTCCCTATTCGCTGAGATTTAATCCATGTCATCTTCTCCTGCCACTTGTTCAAGTCAAACCCGAACTTTGACTTGCTCTAACTTCTCCATATGAGATCGGATTCGAGTGTCATTTGCATCATTAGAATCAAGATGACGAGAACTTCGATCCGATGCTAAGTTTATCCAGATTCTGCCACTTTGAGTTTTGAGCATTTTTACCATGCCACTGGTACTTTTTAAAGATCCACTTGGATCAACATGAGAAGGAATTATGGGAAAGTGCGATAGCTAAGTCTCATTTACTTCAAATAATTGTCCTTCCCTTGTGGAATGTGAGAATAATGTTACATGCTTTTTTTATATGAATATGTTTAACTTATATATTAATTTTTTTTATGATTAATAATAATAATAATTTTAAATAAAGTTATAACTTACTCAATTAGTTTTCTTTTTTTTTTAACAATTTGAGATGTCTGATGAAATAAGTTTTTTGATGTTTATTATGGATTGGTTCCTATTGGCATTTACTGACTATTTATTTTAGATGGTTGTATTAGTTTTCCATATTCTCTGTTTCTTCTTGACACCACAATTTCACTTTAAACTTGGATGTAATAAAGGGTGATATGTGTTTTCGAATGATATATAATGTATTAAGGTGATGCTAATGAGGAGTTAAGGTTTTTCAAGTGATGTACCCATAATTACATTAATCTCATATTCATAAATGTATCTTCCTAATTCACAGAGGAGATTTGAACATAAACCATCACCAAAATATGAAGTGGCAACTTGCATGTATAATGCTAGGTCTCTTAAATGTGTAAGAGTATGTGCGTGTGAATGATGAGGTGGGAAGAAATGAGGATATACTTTAAAATTATGGCCATGGAATTCTTACATTGGGGAGCAAATAACTCCTTTAAGTCTCACCTACTAATTTTCAAAAAGGTGAAAACTAACCACCCAACAACGACAAACCCTTTTCATGGGGAGGGAGTTCAATTTTTTTTTTCAAAGTATTGTTTTTGTTTTAAACTTCAACTATATAGATATTCTAAGTTACAAATTATCTAAATTATTTAACAATATTTTTACTAGTTTTTTATACACATATATTTTAAAAAAGATTTCTTTAAAAATAACATGTTCAATTTTTTATGTCATAATGTTTGTTTACTCAAGTGCACACTACCATATATGACAACCCTCACTGAGATTTATATCATGAAGAGTGAGTTATGAAATCATTTTCCTTATGATGTGAACCTAAAAATGATAGGAAATATCAAAATTGTGTTATTTTTGGATTATATCCTAATTTACCAAATTCATGATTGTTTTGAGATCATATGGAATAGTTATCAAGATAAATTTTTAAAAATTGTAATTTTACTTTATTTTATTAAAAAAATTGTTATTTCTAATTTAAAAAATAAAAGGAATATTTTCTACTTGTGATTGCTATTGTTTAAACTATACTATTGCATAAATAAATTGTAATATATAATGTAGTATACCATGCATAAATGTTGTAACACTCCCTCCCGCCCACTTAGACATCCAAGGATGATGGGAGGCGTTACTTTCAACTAGCATGACCTCCATGATCTCACTATAGAGATGGGGTTACAAAAATCCTCATTCTCCCAAATCTTGTAGAATTAACTTTGGACAACACCACTGCATTGAGCTCATTGAGAGCTTTCTGGTGATATACATTTTATTTCAATCTAACAACTAGATAGAAAGATATACTCTTTCAAGGTTTGACCAATCACATGGTGCCACATTAGCATCACACTGCGACATGGAGTCCATGTAGACTCATGCTATTGATCCCAATAGACCCGACCTCCCAGTGCTTGCACTGCTACTCTTTACATTTGGTTTCAAGATGACAAGAGTCCACATAACAGAACTAGTTGATACCTTTGTTTGGGTTGATGGAAATTTATTGCCAAAAAGTAATCAAGGGAACCTACATGGCCATAGCCATGCATTCATGGCGCTATCCACCTCATCTTAATTTGTAGGTCTTACAAGTTCTGACCCCTTCATATAATTCCATGATTTCACGTTATATCTAGTTCTTTTCAAATGTTCACCCAAGAGGGGCCCATCCTAGATACTCTACATTCTTCATGGAAATTCAAGTAGATGAAAATCCAATACATTTATAAAGATTCATAAGGCGTGACCGGCTAAACTTCTAGACTTCAAGATACATTTTCCAAGCCTAAATTGCATTCGGTCCAAAATACATGGCCCTGCCAAAATCTATTTGGACCTAGATACAAATCTGATGTCCTCAATACTATGCCGTCACGGCTAGATATCAAATTATTGACTCAATTAGATATTGACTTCTCAACTTAACTTGATATCGACTCGTCGACTCAATTGGATATCGACTTCTCAACTGGACTGGATATTGACTCAGTGACTCAACCTAAGCCTTAATCAACTGGAAATTAAAGTGTACTTTAGTTGAATCAAAAGAAAAGCTACACTAGGTTCTTGCCATCAACTTGTACCTTAGTGTCTTTTGATTAGATGACTAGTAGTTTAACGACCAAATACTATGTTGACTAGACTAAACAATATGTCATGATTTTAGGTTGACCAAAATTGCTCATTGACCAAACCTTTTTGACCAAATGTTGACTTGGATTTCTTGTTAACTAGATCTTTGTTGATGAGTGTAACACCCTCCTCCCACATTTACCCAAGTTAACCAGTCCGCTGGTAAACATGTGATGAGAGGCTACTATGATATGATTCAACTCCCCATGTATAGTTAAGGAAGTGGACCTGACAACACACAATCAAACTGACCTTCCACACATGCTACAGAACCTCCAAGAGCCAATCAACCTTTCTAGGTGACCAAGCCCTGAGATAAATTAACATTTCATTGACCTAGAGCTTCAATCGCTCCCATGACATGGGCATGCATGCGACCGGGACCCTCCAGTCGCTCTCATAGCAAGGGCACACAAGTGACTATGGTTTTTTCAACTAGTTTATAGCAAGCGACACTAGATTCTGTGCCACTTTTTCATGGCCATGGCTCAGGCCACCTCCTAGAACTCCATGGAACTTCCAGAAATGAAAAGTAACATTGAAAAAAGGATACTAATGCAAATACTTCATCAAGGACTTGACTGGGGACCCCTACTAGCCATGACAAGAATTTCGTCAAACATGTCACAAATATGCATTCTACAGGCCATAACAAAATATCTTAGCATAAGGGTCTCACAAGTATCTGAGAATCGCTAAGAAGCATTGATTTATTATCACATTACTTGCATTATCATTTATTAGGTCATATATTCATTGTTCATTCATTTACCAACCAAAACATGATGAGAGACATATATCATCATTGTCATAAACCATACTCATAACTAGTATAAAAACAACATAAATAATAAGGATACAAAAACCATAGAATCCACATATAAACCAGTACATGTACACATGAAATACCAAGGAGAAGGAAATCTTATTAATGAATGAAAAATCCAACCAAGTTTGGGACTTCCACGAACCACCCGACCCTAGATTGGATGAACAAAATCTTTCTTTTAGCCAATCACCCCTGTGCCATATTCTATGCATGGATGTGGGACCCATAACCAAAATCAACCAAGGCTTCTTGAGCCTAAATCACCTCACCCTCATCAATGGAATCAAGATTTCCCACAATCCCCACCAGATCACTAGGCCCTAACCAAGAATGGATGCCACCATATTTCTCCACCTACACGTGAGGAAATTTCATGGCTCCTAGTATCTAGGATTTACCGCAATCCACATCATATCACACCATATCACTAGGCCCTAACCAAGACCCCACCATACAAGCTTTACCGTATATACTGCCATTCACCAACCAAAGATTCCTAGGCTTGATCGACGACATCCACCTCGAGTATTTACTGTATATACCGCCATTCACCAGTCGAGGATTCTTAGGGCCACTGAGGTAACAAAAAATTCGACTTTAAAGAAACCCATAGTCTAGTTCAGAGGTTACTAGGCCAAGGCTTTACTACAATCCAAATTCTAATTTAGAGATCACTAGGCCATGTGTTCTTTCTTTCAGAGACCACCTCACTCAGTTTCGAATCCATTCAGAAATCCAACTCAACGAAAACATGAGAACCCCATCACACCACGACTATCTAGAAATGGAAAGGAAAGGTTGAAGAACATTGTAACACTTGGGAAAACCCATGCCAATGACATCAAGAGAACCAAGAAAACACATGCATAACCATGCATGGAAAAACTAGCAAGGGAATCATACTGTTGTGACCACCAACAACCCCCCTCCTTCTTTAGTATTAGCAATAATACTAAAGAAGTGGGGACCCTTAGTAAAAAATCCAAAATTTTTTTATAAAATTTTTTGTATTATACTCGTAAAAAAAATACATCGCACGGAGAAGAGTGAAACATTTCTTTATGAGCACTATAAAAAACTGCGAAGAAGCGACATGAAATTCATCGCATCGCATACATTAAGAAGTGCCCATAAATGAAAGAAATCTCCGATGGCCGATATGCGACATCGCATATCGCAACATCACATAAACAACACACAATAACTTAACAAATTGCAACGATATGCGATCTGCGATCTTGCGATAAATGCGATCTGCGATCTTGCGATAAATGCATTCTGCGATCTTGTGATAAATGCGATCTGCGATGCTGCGATCTGCAAGTCGCAGAAATCACCCATCACAAATTTTCCTCGACTCAGCATTCAAGAAAATTTGTCCCTAAACCAAAAATTGGGCGCGCGCCTTAAAGAAAATTAATGAATGTACGCCAAGGTATTCATGAAGGACAGTTTTGTGTTTTTCGAAGAGTCAGTTCACTGTGGGTGTCATGATTTTATACATTCGTAGAGCTTAAAGCTTTCGTGTCAAAATTTATTATCATTACTCTTTTCCTTTGCGTGAACTGCAGGAATAAAAACAGGAAACAACATGAAGCAATGTGCAGGAAACATCTAAGGAAAAAGGGAAAGCGTCAATGCTCGGAGAACAGAGAAGAGATGCCCTCATAAACGGATACCGCATGCAACAGAAACGCAGATTTCAGAGTATTACTAAACAGATGCTGATATCAATAGGCGATTCGACACTCAAGGTCAAAAGCTCACAAAAGTAGCATGTTTACAAAATTCTGAAGCTTATGCCCGGTAAAGGAAAAAGCGCTAAAGGCGGAAAACGCACCAGAAAGGCCCGGATCAAAGAACGGAGGCAGTTTTTGATGCACGATTAGCGCCTAGCGCTAATCGCGCATCGCTAAGAAAATTGTTCAGAAAGTAAAGTCCCTAACTTGCTTAGTCATCTACGAGTCCGGAAACCGAGATAGCAAAAGCAGAGGCAGTTTAAGAGGAATTTGGGTTGTTACCAAGTATATACGCAGTAAATTCGCCCAGCCAGAAGATGATTCCCAAAAATATCTTCTAGTTTACTGAAAAGTGGTGCCAACACTTACCATTTCTATTTTCGTAGCCCAAGCAAAAGCAGAAAACAACCAGCCGATACTTTCCAGGCAAATATTGCATGCTCGCAGCACTAAGGAGCAAATAAAGAAATAGTTAGGAATTAGATTCAATTTTTAGAAATAAGTTTGCTTAGATAAAGGGTGGTCATTTAAACCGTATCCTAAATTTATGTAATTAAGTTACTTAGTTAGCAGTATTTAAACCCTTCTCAGGCATTTAGAGAAGGGTCCAAAAATTTGTCAAAAACTTGTCCTCAGAACATGCACTTCTGCACCCTCAGAGGGGGTTTTGATGAATGAATGGATCAAGGTTTATTAATATTTGCATTTGATATCTGCTACTGATGTTGCACTTCTGTACTCTTAGTAGATATTAGAACAAGTGGAGATAAATCATTGTTGCTTGAAGCTTATGAGTAGGACCAGTCATAAATGGTACTTTTATCTCTTGGCCATTTCTGCTTATATTCTTAAAGTGATATACAATTTTTAGTTGTTTATATGTTATTGCATGAATGTTTGAGTTACCATTTGGCACTTTTGTACGGTGGAGTCATTTATTTATGTTTGATATATGAATAACTTATTATGCGATATGCTGTTCACAATTGTTTTGCCTAACTTTTTATGCAAAGTGGTTCATCTTAATTGATTTCCATTCTTATGATAGCTGAATGATCTTTATTACTAGTTATTATTTGAAATTTCTTTAGATCGCATAATAGAAGAAATACATCCCGGGTTAGCATAGATTAGATGTGCTGTTTTCATTAGATTACAATAGCATAGAATTAGATTAAAGTACCTTAGATTAGAACCCTTATATCAGCATCATCCAACTCTGCACACACACACACCCTTAGATTGGGAAACTGGTCCCATTATCCCCAGTCAGACCCGCTATACCAAATGGATAAGGAGCTGCCAACCAAGGTCCGGACCGGGTGGGTATCCCCCTTGTTGTCGACACGATTTTCGGGGCTTCAACATATTTGGCGCTAGAAGGAGGGATTGAACTATGAATGGCACTTAAATCAAAATCTAAATACCATTCTGAGAGTAAATCGCCCTCATCATCTCCCCCGACTTCTCCAGTATATTTAAATCCAGAGTCAGAAGTCGCTCGAGTATCAATCACTGCTACACACCCTGATATTTCAGACCAGTCTACCATTAAACCTCCTGGAGTCGAATCTCTGATTCACAAACTTCAGGGATTTTCTATTTCTCCTCAGAGGTCTGATAAATCTCAAAGCAGTGTGACTTTGCAGTACAATCTTGCTCATCCCCTAACCAGGTTAAAGAGTGAAAAATTTGGCATCCAACCAACTAAGTTGCCTCTTCCCACCAGGAAAAGAGCGAGGAAATCACCACAAGAGTCTGACAGTGAGACTCTTTCATCTACATCGCCCATTTCAACTACCTCACTGCGAAGTCAACCACCCACACCCCCATTCCAAACCATCATCCATCCGTCTACCACAACCCCTCTTCAATCATCCACGATCATAGTATCCTCATCTTCCCAGCCACAGAGATCATCTCCTGCACTTTTCTCTACTAGCAGCTCAATGATGGCCCAGTCTCCATGGAACAACCCTGGGGCAGTCTTAATGCCTACGTCCTTGAGTCAGATACCGGCCCATCCTGAAAAATGGCTGCCCAAATTCAATCCAGAAGCGGGCATGCTAGCGAAAGAACACATAAACAATTTCATGCTTTCTATCAATCTCAATGGAGTTACTAACGAAGATGCTGTTGTTCGGCTTTTTCCCTATACACTGCAAGGGACAACCGGGTCATGGTATTTTTCATTACCCTTCGGGTCTATCACAAGTTGGGATATCTTCCAGAATCAATTCCTTATCAAGTTTGGTGATGACAGATCAACGGCGACGTTAATCAATGACCTATCCAATCTTAAGGCCCAAGCTAAAGAACCTATCAAAGATTTCGATTTACGGTTCAATAAAATTCTCAACAAAATTCCCACTGCTTCCCAACCCAGTGAAGAAGTACGATGTGAATGGTATATTACTGCTTTACCATCAAACATAACAATCTTCGTGGATAGAGCAAATAAAACAACCTTAGCTGAAAATATGACAGAGGCGATAGCAGTAGAGAAACGCATAATAGCCCTGGAAAAGAGATCCGCGATAGAGGAACGAAAGTCTAAAAAAGTCACCTTCAAGGAAGACTCCAAGAAGAAACAAAAAAAATACCCTTTCGATTTGGAAGGATTGCAGAAAGTATTAAAGACCATGTCTAATGAGATGGTTGACATAAAAAAACAAGTAGCAGAAACTTCTTCAAAAAAGCCCTACAGAGCTTTTAAAAGAGGTCCTTCAACGGATGCAAAACCACCAAATGCCATCTCCAATGCTGAAACTGAGGAAGAGGAAGAAGAAGAAAGTGCCACTGAAAGGCAGACCGATGACGAAGAAGTTGTGGAATTACAAGGAATGTGGGATTTCATCCTCCCACAAGAAGAAGATTAAGAAGTATTTCCGGTTAGCACACGAAGCAAAAATCAGCTTGATCCCCCCCAAACTACCCCTAAGCAGAAGAGCGCAAGCCCTACAACAAAAGATAAAGTCGCAACAAAGAAAACAACTACTAAAGCAACTCAATCTAGCCTAGTCCGAGCAGATCAAACAACTCCATCAAAAACACTGATAGTGTCGGATGAAATGGAGTACAATATTATTGATGACATGAAAAAGACTAGGGCTAATATTACCCTTTATGAATTGAGCAAATTGAAGCATCAACAGAAGATAATGATGAAAGAATTACATGTTGTGCCTATTGTACCTTTGCCTACCTCTATACTCTCTCAAGCTTCCCATAACATGGGAAGACCTCCAACTAACGCGATCAATAAGATTGATCCAAATGATATCGCCTTGATTGGAGGAAGATCAAGATCTCACACTCCCCCGTTTCTTCTCACTTACGAGATTTTCAACAAAAATGTGCACAATTGTTTGGTAGATTCCGGTGCTTCATCGAATATTTTACCCAGATCAATATGTGCTAAGTTAAATGTTCAACCACAAAAATCCGCAGTGCGCATAGTTCAACTTGATCGATCTCAAGTCGAAGTGATTGGTGAAATTAATCAAGTAACCATAAGATTGTCATCTAACCCGAAGGTATGTCAGGTTATTGACATTCTAGTGGCTGATATCCCAGAATTCTATGGCTTAATTCTTAGCAGGGATTGGTCCGAGAAACTCCATGGATACTTTGCAACCGACTGGTCGCACATGTGGTTACCCTACAACGGTAAACCAAATCAAATAAAGGTTGAACGAGAGCTACACCAGAAGTACATAGTAACGGAATTAGAGGGAGAAAATGAAGCGGTATCGTATAACAGCAGTATCATAGGCAATTACTCGGTATATTCTTTCCTCGGTAATTTCAATGCTCACACATCACCTTACTTAGAAAATTCAGTTTTGTCCCAAGTCGAAATTTTTTCCCAAACTGATAGTTCAAAGTGTGTTAATTTTGTAGATGAACCTGTAAATACATCTTTGTTTTGGAAATTATATTTCAATGGCTCTAAATCTAACGAAGGAGCAGGAGCAGGATGCATTCTGATTAGTCCAGAAGGAAACAAGACCATGCTTACGTGCAGACTCGAATTCAATTTCACAAACAATACAACAGAATATGAGGCCTTGGTGCAAGGCCTGTACAAAGCAATCGGGTTAAACGTCAAGTATCTTCAAGTCTTCGGAGACTCTGAGATTATCGTCAAACAGGTACGTAACACTATACATTGCCTATCAGGTCATTTAAAACACTATCAATCTTTAGTACAAGATCTGACTGAGCATTTCATAGCATTTAATATTTCTTCAATCCCGAGACTCCAAAACGCAAGCGCAGAGCTTTTGGCTAACGTAGCCTCTAGGCTTATTCCCTCCGAAGATTTTAGTCCAGATAGATTCTCAATAGAATTAACCTTTAGACCGTCCATCCCTGACAACATTACAAATTGGAGAGTATTCAATGACGATCCTGATATTTTAAATTTCCTCACTTCTGAAGGATACTACTCCAATCAGATAATTGACGAAGACCATCACGATCGACAAACACAACAAAATAGCACTGATAATGCTATACTTAAATCGGTGGTTAAGTTAGAAGACTTATACGATTTGAAAAACCGGTTTAAAAGGTCTACCAATTCAAAGCTCTGCAGTTCAACTCTAAACTACGAATTAGTAAACCTAGGAACCGATGATAAACCACAAAACGTTAATCTAGGCATAGGCCTAGTCCCTGAAGAAAAACTAGCATATATTCGTCTTTTGAGACAATATAAAAATGTTTTTTCCTGGAATTACGATGAGCTGAAGATGTATGACACTTCTATCATTCACCATACTATTCCTATGATTGACAACGAAAAACCTGTCCAACAGAAACTGAGAAAGATCCACCCCAATTTAGAAAATCAGATAAAAACTGAGCTAAATAAGTTATTAAAAGCCAGAATAATTTTCCCCGTCAGACATTCCAAATGGGTCTCCAATATGGTACCCGTTAGAGAGAAAAATGGAGATATTAGAATCTGTATCGATTTTCGAAATCTTAACAAAGCCTGTCAAAATGATAATTTTCCTCTTCCACCTATGGAACAGATATTACAGGCAGTAGCAGGCTCAGAACTGATGTCTTTCTTGGACGGATTTTCAGGATATAATCAAGTGCTGGTGCATCCCAATGATCAGTTGAAAACCACATTCAGAACTAAATGGGGCACATATGCATATCGGAAGATGCCATTTGGTTTGATTAATGTCGGCGCTACATTTCAAAGAGCCATGGACATCGCATTTAAGGGTTTAGTCAATAAATCTGTAGTGATTTATTTGGATGATATAACAGTGTACTCCAAGAAGCGAAGTAACCATCTCAAAGATTTAAAACAAAATTTTCAACGATGTTTAAGGTATGGGATTTCACTTAACCCAAAGAAATCTTTTTTCGCATTAAGTGAAGGAAAACTTCTAGGATTCATAGTGTCAAAATCCGGTATTCACATTGATCCTGACAAAATCAAAGAAATCTCTGAAATATCTCTACCTCATAATAAAAAAGCCATGCAATCTTTCCTTGGTCAAATCAATTTTGTAAAGAGATTTGTCCCAGATTTTTCACAAATTGTGTCTCCTTTGCAAACCATGATTAAAAAGAATTCAACTTTCAAATGGGGTCAAGATGAACATGAAGCATTCAACCTGATCCAACAAGCTATTATTAATGCTCCATCTTTAGCAACCCCGAATTTTTCAGAATCTTTTGTTTTATACACATTTGCCTCAGAGAAATCATATGCTACGATTCTAACTCAAGCAAATCAAGAAAAAACAAAAACTCCAATTGCATTTTTTAGCTCAAATTTACAAGGTGCTGAACTCAATTATTCAGATGTAGAAAAACAGGCCTATGTTGTTTTCAAAGCGGTCAAATATTTCAGACCTTTCTTACTCAAAACCCATACTAAGATCATAGTACCGTTTCCAGCCGTAAGAAATCTTCTAGTACAGAAGGATATGGGCGAGAAAAGAGAAAATTGGATCACTGCTTTACAGGAATACGATCTTGAGATTAAACCATCAAACATTGTAAGAGGTCAAGGCTTCTGCAAAATGTTGGCTGGAGCATCGCAAATCTCTGAAATTTCATCCAAAGAGATACAAATGTATGAGGTAAGCCTAAACGATGCAGAATCATTGTATGCCGATATCATTTATTATCTTAAGAACGGGTATGCTCCATCACACTTGGATCACACTAAGAAAAGAGCTCTGAGATTGAAGGCTAAACAATATCAGCTCATAAATGATATTCTTTTTAAAAAGAATTATGATTCTGTTCTTCTTAGATGTCTTGAAAAAACTGAAGCTGAAAAAGTTTTGCAGGAACTCCACGATGGACCAGCAGGCGGACACTATGCTAGAGATGCTACTGCACATAAAATTTTACGTGGAGGATATTACTGGCCTACGCTGTTCAAAGATTCACACAGTTACGTGAGGAAATGTCAAATCTGCCAAACTACTGCTGGAAGACAAAAGAAGCCGTCCCTACCACTACAACCGGTAAACATCGAGCAACCATTCAGCCAGTGGGGCTTGGACATAATAGGTGAGACCGTTCCTCACTCTTCTAAGCAACATAGATACATCCTCACGGCAACAGATTATTTTACTAAATGGGTAGAGGCAGATCCTCTCAATACAGCTAATTCTAAAAATATTATCGAATTCATAGATCAATTTATAATCACTATGTTTGGATTTCCAACGGCTTTAATGTTTGATAATGCATAATACTTTTCTGGAAATGCAATGACTGAGTTCGCACTTAAAAGAGGGTTCAAACTAAAATATTCGGCCAATTACTATCCGCAAGGTAATGGGTTAGCTGAGTCAACAAATAAAAACCTAATCAGGATTATTAAAAGAACAGTTGACCAGAACCAAAAGAATTGGCATAAAGCTTTCGTAAATGCTTTATGGGTAGATAGAATAACAAAAAAAGATTCGATTGGCACTTCCCCCTTTAATTTAGTTTATGGGAAAGAAGTAGTTCTTCCAACTCACTTAATCATTCCCTCTTTGTCTTTAATACAATACACTGATGAAGTACCTACTTCCTCAATACAACTAAGACAAATGGAAATAATCAAATTAGAAGAGCAACGAGAACAAGCTAAGAGAACCCATGCTCATCATCAAGCACTAATAAAATCCTCTTTCGATTCAAACATAATGACCAGAAAAAATTTTCAGATGGGAGATTTAGTTTTAAAATGGGATAAGGCTCATGAAGAAAAGGGAAAACATACAAAATTTCAAAAAATGTGGCTTGGTCCTTTTCAGATTGTTGAAATCATAGGTCCATCAACGTTTGTCTTACAGGATCTAGCAGGTAGAAGGGATTCTTTGCCTGTTAATGGTCAAATCCTTAAAATATATTTTCCATAGAAGATTATTCTTCTATTTTGTAGAATAGTTTTGTTTTTTTCTTTTCTTTTTCATAATAAAACCAGTTGTTAATGGTTACTATCGGTATTCACGAAAAGACACCAATTCTCTTTCATATTTTGAGCTTTTCGCTTGTATAAGTAGAAATTTTTTGAAAATCTGATCTTTATTATTGACAGATACAGTTAAAAGCTTTAGCCTAGATATGATATTTTGTTTTAACTTCAAAAAATTTGATGAAAGCAACCTTTAGCGAAGGAATTGTTTTATATCAGCACAATGAAAGGTATCAATAACAAAATAAAGATTCTCTGTAAAACTGTTGTTTTCAAACTCTATTATTGTCGTCCAGAGCTTTCTTAAGGAAAACAATGATATCCTCCCTGTTAAAGAAAATCACAGCATCAGAGGGACAATCCAAGAAACACTATATCTCAAAAAATAAGAGGTCTCATCATGAGCCGGCTTATCATGATCACAGATATTATAAATTTGCTGACTTTGCCAAACACTGTCCATCAAAACAGGGCAATGACTCAAGATTGTTGAAATCAAAAGACAAGGGGTCTCATCACGAGCCAGCTTGTTCAACAAAAGTGTAAATCAAGTGAATGATTGTGTCATAATTTGGCTACCAAACCAAGACGTTGTTCTTTAATAATAAAAAATGAAAAAGTGTCAATATGGATTTTTCTTTGAAGGTTGTAGATAACCTTAAATAGGATAAAGGATCATTGCTGGATAACAGTTAACCCTGTCAAGGCTATGGACGCCTGCTGGCAGCAGAGGCTCTACCTACGACAAACGAGCATATTTTAAGGCTAGCACTCAGAGAAGACTTTATTTTATCTTTACAAGACCAAGTAATGGCTGATGTAGATACAAGGACAAGCCTAAGGAAGCAAACAATTAGAATAGAAAGAGGTTGAAACAAAATATCATTGATAGAATAAGGCATAATGTACTCTATCTGTCCATAACAAAGTTTAGATTTATGAAAATTTTTCTGTTTTGGAAGTTTAAAAAATTCAATAGAAAAGCAGAGATAACTGGTTCTTCCAAGTGAATCGCCATTGTTGTGACCACCAACAACCCCCCTCCTTCTTTAGTATTAGCAATAACACTAAAGAAGTGGGGACCCTTAGTAAAAAATCCAAATTTTTTTTATAAATTTTTTTGTATTATACTCCTAAAAAAAATACATCGCACGAAGAAGAGTGAAACATTTCTTTATGAGCACAATAAAAAACTGCGAAGAAGCGACGCGAAATTCATCACATCGCATACATTAAGAAGCGCCCATAAATGAAAGAAATCTCGGATGGCCGATATGCGACATCGCATATCGCAACATCACATAAATAACACACAATAACTTAACAAATTGCAACGATATGCGATCTGCGATCTTGCGATAAATGCGATCTGCGATCTTGCGATATCTGCGATCTTGTGACAAATGCGATCTGCGATCTTGCGATGTTGCGATCTGTGATCTTGTGATAAATGCGATCTGCGATCTTGCGATGCTGCGATCTGCGAGTCGCAGAAATCACCCATCGCAAATTTTCCTCGGCTCAGCATTCAAGAAAAGCTGTCCCTAAACCAAAAATTGGGCGCGCGCCTTAAAGAAAATTAATGAATGTACGCCAAGGTATTCATGAAGGACAGTTTTGTGTTTTTCGAAGAGTCAATTCACTATGGGTGTCATGATTTTATACATTCGTAGAGCTTAAAGCTTTCGTGTCAAAATTTATTATCATTACTCTTTTCCTTTGCGTGAACTGCAGGAATAAAAACAGGAAACAACATGAAGCAATGTGCAGGAAACATCTAAGGAAAAAGCGAAAGCGTCAATGCTCGGAGAACAGAGAAGAGATGCCCTCATAAACGGATACTGCATGCAACAGAAACACAGATTTCAGAGTATTACTAAACAGAT
Source organism: Pinus tabuliformis (assembly GCA_031772625.1). Classification (NCBI taxonomy): domain Eukaryota; kingdom Viridiplantae; phylum Streptophyta; class Pinopsida; order Pinales; family Pinaceae; genus Pinus; species Pinus tabuliformis. The sequence continues at coordinate 524,768,803 of CM062820.1, forward strand.
GCTGATATCAATAGGCGATTCGACACTCAAGGCCAAAAGCTCACAAAAGCAGCATGTTTACAAAATTCTGAAGCTTATGCCCGGTAAAGGAAAAAACGCTAAAGGCAGAAAACGCACCAGAAAGGCCCGGATCAAAGAACGGAGGCAGTTTTTGATGCGCGATTAGCGCCTATCACGCATCGCTAAAAAAATTGTTCAGAAAGTAAAGTCCCTAACTTGCTTAGTCATCTACGAGTCCGGAAACCGAGATAGCAAAAGCAGAGGCAGTTTAAGAGGAATTTGGGTTGTTACCAAGTATATACGCAGTAAATTCGCCCAGCCAGAAGATGATTCCCAAAAATATCTTCTAGTTTACTAAAAAGTGGTGCCAACGCTTGCCATTTCTATTTTTGTAGCTCAAGCAAAAGCAGAAGACAACCAGCCGACTCTTTCCAGGCAAATATTGCATGCTCGCAGCACTAAGGAGCAAATACAGAAATAGTTAGGAATTAGATTCAATTTTTAGAAATAAGTTTGCTTAGATAAAGGGCGGTCATTTAAACCGTATCCTAAATTTATGTAATTAAGTTACTTAGTTAGCAGTATTTAAACCCTTCTCAGGCATTTAGAGAAGGGTCCAGAAATTTGTCAAAAACTTGTCCTCAGAACATGCACTTCTGCACCCTCAGAGGAGGTTTTGATGAATGAATGGATCAAGGTTTATTAATGTTTGCATTTGATATCTGCTACTGATGTTGCACTTCTGTACTCTTAGTAGATATTAGAACAAGTGGAGATAAATCATTGTTGCTTGAAGCTTATGAGTAGGACCAGTCATAAATGGTACTTTTATCTCTTGGCCATTTCTGCTTATATTCTTAAAGTGATATACAGTTTTTAGTTGTTTATATGTTATTGCATGAATGTTTGAGTTACCATTTGGCACTTTTGTATGATGGAGTCATTTATTTATGTTTGATATATGAATAACTTATTATGCGATATGCTGTTCACAACTGTTTTGCCTAACTTTTTATGCAAAGTGGTTCATCTTAATTGATTTCCATTCTTATGATAGCTGAATGATCTTTATTACCAGTTATTATTTGAAATCTCTTTAGATCACATAATAGAAGAAATACATCCCGGGTTAGCATAGATTAGATGTGTTGTTTTCATTAGATTACAATAGCATAGAATTAGATTAAAGTAAATTAGATTAGAACCCTTAGATCAGCATCATCCAACTCTGCACACACACACACCCTTAGATTGGGAAACTGGTCCCATTATCCCCAGTCGGACCCACTATACCAAACGGATAAGGAGCTGCCAGCCAAGGTCCGGACCGGGTGGGTATCCCCCTTGTTGTCGACCCGATTTTCGGGGCTTCAACACATACATACAAATCAATACCTGCAAATAATCTTGTTATAGTTGCTTGATCTTGCCATTCCTTGTTTGATCCTTTCTTTCCTTTGCCTGATTTCCTTTTCTTGATCCAATGTTGAAGTTCTCCAAGAAAACTCTAAGTGTCCAAGAGTGTGAGGGAGAGAGAATAGAGAGAGAGCTCCAAAATTGAAATGGAAAAAGGTACCCACTAATCCTCAAAAGCCTTTTTATTAATGAGGTCTGTATTTTCTTCAATTTTCCTTTATTTTCCCCCTCACATGCAACCTGTGACCTTTCACCTTTCTTTTCTCCTAATTTTCTTTATTCTCATAAACAAAATGCCAATTAATGCCTCATACCTTTCCAAAGCCTTTTCATTTTCCTTTGCCAATTTCCTTAGCCATAATAAACCAAATGACCACCCACACTAGGATGTTTTTCCCAACATCTAGCATGGAATAAGTGTCATGTAACCATGGTTATTATTTTGCCTTTATTAACTTTTATTTACATGGAATTGTCATCAAGGTTGTTACTAAACCCTCCCCCTTGGGGGAACACATCCTCGGTATTCAATGACACCTACAACCAACAAAATTGCTGAAAGAAAAACATATTGCCCATGGAGCTTTATAACTTAGCTCGTTGCAGTATTTACAATGATCAACCTACTATGAAGCAAACCAACATAGCAACATAACAACATGACAACCATAATAACCATAATAACATGACGCCCATACCACTTATTGGATCTTTATAACACAACTCATGGTCGTATTCACATCCATATACATACATACTTATACCAAAACATCACACCAAAACATATGCAAAAACATTTGCTCAACCAACGAATAAGGATACATAGCCCTCATCTGATTCACCATCTTCCATGTAGCTTTCTCAGGCCCAACGTGCTTCCACTACACTTTAACTTGCTTGATTTCTCAGTTCTAGAACATGAGCATCTATCTTTGCATTATACAATGAGGTTTCATCTAGAATTCTCCATCTGACTCTACCTTAAATATAGACTAGTCAATCACATTATCGACATATTTAACATACTTCTTAAGCAATGACACATGGAAAACATCATGGGCTTTCACTGTTGGAGGCAGTGCAAGTCGATAGGCTACTAGTCTAATCCTTTCAAGAATATTGAAAGCCTTATTGTAGTTGCTAAAACACCCTCCGGAATTTTGGCTTACACGCAATTTTAGAGCCTTTCTTGGTCTTGCACATTGTTGTCACAAACACCTAAGCTCATTTCATGTACTTTCTTGAAGTGTTTTGCTCCGCTTTGCAAGTTGGGTATATTGTCGTCTTTTTGCATGATTGGTTGTTGCGCAATGCGTAGAAGCTTGTTCTGATGGTTTCGAGGGCCTATATTTCTATCTATGAGTTTTTCTAACCATTGAAACATCCGACACACTCATTCACAAAGTTTTGAACATTATCGCACAAGTGTTGTCATGGTCATCGTGAAGTCTACCTTAAGTGTCGCACTTGTCGTAATTGGTCATAAGGTTATCATAGAGAGGTAAATGCAATGTTTATGTGTCATGGGTGATATATGTTGTTGTGCAATCAAGTATTCTAAGTGCGATATTACAGTCAAAACTTTATCACCTCACACACTAGTCTCACTGGTCCGACACTTAACCATTCTCGAAGAGGCTTTCTAACTAGTGACTTAACTTCACCCAACCTACTTGGACTGTGTACTGCGCAGTTCCATACCTCAAGGTGTGACCTTCCCTCTTGGCACTGTGCAATGCACCATCCCTTCCTCTCAGTGCTGCTGCATTGCGCAGCTCCTACACTCAAGGCCATGTCTTAACCTTCAAGGTTGCACAATCATTCCTCCTAGCCCAGCCTGAAATGCACACTGCCCAAGAAAAAACATCAGGCTCTCTCCCTAAGCCTATGAACTGTACATTTGTGTAGTTTCCCAGTCCCCCTTACCACCAGAAACTGCGCAATTTTTTCCCCTCAATCTGGCCTAAGTTGCGCACTACGCAGTTTCAGTGATCAACCCTGACCCTTCGCTGCTTGAACCGCACAATTGCATAGTCATTGGGCCTTCTCTCCCTACCTATCACCTAGTCTCTGTAGATTCACAAGCTCATGTAATCTACTAAAACAAGAGACAAGAATATACTTCTACTTTTTACAATGGAAGCCCATAAAGATCAATGAAAACAATAATCTAAAAGAGGAAAAACATCAATGGCACATAACACAATAAATATCCGAGGAAAGCCACAGCTCAAAACCCCACTATCTGTAATACATTAAATCAGAAATCCAAGATGATAATATAATGCTTGTTCTCAAAAGAACAATCCCAACACTCAGTATAATCAATCTCCAACTCACAAGCAAGCTCATGGCCAACACTTAGCCAATTCTCCAACTCTCCAAGTCCCTATTTCCTTGCGCCCTTGGTCAAAGAATTCAAATGAATACAATATGCTTTGATCAACCTTGAGCTTAACCTTCACAAGTATTTCCTTTCTTCTGCCTGATGACTTTATTTGGCCAATACTTAGCCAAATTTCCAAGCCTCCAAGCTTCTAATTCTTTGCCCAATTCCTGAGAGAATTAGCCTGTATTTAAAGGGAAATTCCTCATTGATAATTGTGTAAGCCAAATTTCCAAGCCTCCAAGCTTCTAATTCTTTGCCCAATTCCTGAGAGAATTAGCCTGTATTTAAAGGGAAATTCCTCATTGATAATTGTGTAAGCCAAATTTCCAAGCCTCCAAGCTTCTAATTCTTTGCCCAATTCCTGAGAGAATTAGCCTGTATTTAAAGGGAAATTCCTCATTGATAATTGTGTAATCCCTTATAGGTCCAGTTCCTGATTGCATGCACTATCAATGCAACTCATAAAAAAATCTATAACAAATAGTACACTGTCCCTGCAATATAGTCTCAACTGGGTCTTTCTGAGAGTCGACATGCATGAGTTTTTGATGAGGGAATATTCAGTTAACTGGAGTAGCACTAGTTGAGTGCACTAATGCATCAACTGACTGTTAACTCACTATTAGTTCCTCAAACAGTTTGGAACTAATTTAACTAGACTTAACTCAGTAAACTGAGTTCACTAATTACAAGTCATACTTAACTCATCCTGGAGCCCTATAATATAGGGAGAACATATACATGACTTCAGAAAGACTTCCAACTCGAAATTCCTAAGTTAACTAAGTCAACTCACTCTTGTTAACTATTACAAGTTGCTATGAGAATAAAATTCGATTTTAATTCTCAGTTTAATTCAAGGACAAATTAAACTGAAATTTCTAGATCCTATTTTTATCATTCCTTGTTGCTATTTTCAACAGTCTCAACCCAGTTTATGGATCTAAATTCTCTATCTTAGAATAGGGGTTTTGATATTGATATCGTATCATCATGAGTGAATTTCATATGCAGGTACTCCCTCACACCATGACATGATGACAAGGGAGGAGATGCAGAAGGGAAGCATGCAGAAAGACATCTTTGCATCCAGGCATGTAAACTCATCTATCAAGGAAAAGAAAAGGGACACCAATTTATGAGCACAACTCAAGACTTAAGATCATCAAGGTTTCCTATGAACTAGGCCACGAGGAGGTGGAAGACAAGGTGTTCTCAAGAATAGATCAAAGACATAACATCAGTAGTGGCTTGACATTTCCACATTATCAAACAGTCCATGTCAATAGTGTCATGAGTTTTCATATGCCACATAATCATTGTGGACCATGTATATTATATTCAAGATGTATTGTAAAGTTGAATTCCAAAGGACACACATGAATATGGAGAGTCGCGTAAGTTGAAAATTCATAGGAAGTTGAACATTCATGAGAGTAGTCAAGGTGTCACGAAGGGGAAGCATCACCCCTTAGTTATATATACACCCTCATTGTATAAGAAAATAACTTTTTCACCTTGGATCCTCCCACAAGGAATTAGAGACATAAGCTAGTTCTTTGAGGAGTAAGGAATGGCTCCAATGTTTCACTACTAGATCTAGTGATGTACATTGTAGACATGTGTCTTGGAACTTTTAATTGATAACAGATGCCTTCAAGGCCAACACGTTCTTCATGCATGGATTATGAATGTTTGTAAGATTACTCTGCGGATGTTTGTATTTCATGTTTGATTTCACATGTGCTAAGATAGTTGAACTATTTCGGTTATTTTAGTACTTATATTATTGAGAATGTGATATAATGGTTGTTATTGTTGTCTTGTCCTTGTGGATTTTTTTACAGGTTATTAGACAAATCTTTCTTCATTTGTTGGTTGTAACGACCATCACAGCCTCTGTGGACTATTCCGCTGGATGCTAGATGGATCCTTTTGGTTCATGTGTGTCTCTTCTTGGGTGGTACTACTACCTCTCACTTAGAGACTCACTTTTCGCCCCTCTCCGTAGTAGAAGAAATTTGACACTTTTACAACTGAACACTCACCAGGCACACCTTCTTTCTTTTTGAAGACACCATTGCATCCCTCTCTCGTGTTGGCAGTTAGAGCCAAGGCATATATTTGAGATATATGGCAACCACGCCCATATCTCGAATGGGGCTCCTACACCAAATGGTGTGAGGTCTAATTGGGACTTCACATCGGGGAGACCCCTTGGTTAACATATTTTTTACACCATCAACAATGGCACTAGAAGGAGGGCCAGATGACAAGTTGAGCCCATTGAATCTAGTTTGGACCTCTTATCTAAAATAGCTCATACTCAAATCTTACTCCCGAGGTGGTTCTCTAATTTTTCCGTTTATCAATTTTCAATCCCCAATGAGCCTCTTTATCACTTGTCCCAACTAAAGTTTGATGGTGAGGATGCAACAACCATAACCAAGCACATTTTTTTTGTTTAGTTAAATTTTGTGAATCTTACAAAATCAATGATGAAGAGTTTCCTTGTGTGCTTTTCTTCCTCACCCTTGAAGGTTGTGTTAATCGATGGTGTCATACCTTACCACCTACTTCCATCCATTCCCTTCTTGAGTTCCTCGGGGAGCTTCATCAAGCATTTGATAGGTATAATTATATAGATGTTTGTAAAAGAATCAATATCTTAAGAATGAAGCCTAATGAATCAATTGCGGATTTTTTTGATCGATTCCTTCACCTCTGTTGTGAAATTTCTGAAGAAGACATGAATAAAGATTTCTTGAAACAAGAGTTTGAGCGCTTGGTTCTTATCTCTTTACACAGTGAACCTGAACCCCCTGATTTTCCTACTTCCCCAACTCTTGTGAGGCATGAGACACCTCCAATTTCAGAGGAGGAACCTATTATTCCTTTTGTTCCTTGTCCTCCTCCTTTTCTAGTCTTGATGTAGGTGTCTCCTTGTGGTGATTGTGAAGTTCAGAAATCTGCAAATCAAATTCTTAATCCACCTTCTCATTCTTCTTTTGTTTCTCATGACTCAAATTCAACAGAGGAAATCCCAGAATATCTCATGAAGCCCATGGGGAAGGCTAACTTCCCCATTTCACAACATGATGTTATAATTCATAACTCAACCTCCAATCTAATCTAGATTTCCATGATCCTATATCATCTACATGCCATGACTTCTTGTACTGTGACCCGCCTGATTAATCTGCCCCACTAGCTAGTTTTTCGCACTTTCTTGATTTTCATGCTACTGGTTCAAATTGTGATAAGATACAAGACAGTCACATTACACAGGTAGAGGAGAAGGAAGGTGAAGAGGTTTTCGATATTTCTTCTATTTTCCAAGACCCTCCATGTCAAGATGATGCACTTCCATTCTTGGATGATTTTCAATGTACTAATCTCGATAGCGAATCAAATGTAGTTAATTATTTCGATCAATCTGTAGCCTTGGGAAATAATCATTTCAATCATGATGACTCTGTTGATGTATGCAATCAAAAATTCCCAGGCGTAATAGATGATCTTTTAATCTCTCATGAATATTTTAATTTAGATTCAGAATCTAATTCGGTCAAAGAAGAGGTGCTCATCGAAACTTCTCCTCCATCTCACTATCCCATGTGTTCCACAATTTTCGATGCATCTACTTGCGACAAAGATACTCCATGCTCTTTAGATTCTTTATCCGATGAGTTATTTTCTCAAATGACACAAGGAAGTGAGATCATCCATGATGAAATTGAAAATAGTGAAATCATTGAGTACTCTTCCCATTCCTCATTATCTCTTGGATTGCATGAAGACAACTCTTCAAATTAGCTTGCTCACGAAATTTCCCTGATTCATTCATCTTTGAATTTGCGATAAGAAGAATCTTTTGACTTGAGTAATCTGGTTGATTAAGTTGGAAAATCCAATAAAATCAGCGACATAGGTAGCTTCCATTTGGTGAGAGGTTGTCTATTGAAGCCAATGGTGACAACTATTCTCAAATCATGCATGATCTGGTTCAAGCTTCAAAATGTGATTGTACAATCCTAGAAAGTTCCAGGACCTGCTAGGGAGTTGACGCACTTCAACTTTCGTTGATGGTTATGTTAGGATCTCATGACTCTAGTAAGCCCCTTGAACTAAGCCAAATCTAGTTTCTCCCATACAATCCTCCTCTTTGCATGGTTTCACTCGATGAAAATTTATTTTTGAAAAATGTTTGGTATTTTGGGTCCGATCTTTCAAATTTTCAAGATTTTACTTTTGACCGGATTCAATGATTTTTTTTAGTTGATCTGTCTTCATGCAAATATCTCACATCAAACTCGAGTTTCGATTCTATATCTCTCATAAAGTCATGGATTAGCGAAGTTGGTCATTTAGAATACTATCTTTGGCCAAATGCAATCATACCTATAAGATTCATTCCTTAATAGTCAACTCTTGGTTCTTCTTACAAATGTTATGTTACAAATATGTGCTTTCATTGCACCAGAAATCCTCTTGAGTGATGATGAATGCACAAGTTATCGCATGAATCAAGTTCTTCTTCGTCCACCATGTCTTCACTGGTACCATGTATTGGTTGTAATAGAATCTCTTTTAAATTATTTTGGTGATTACAATGCTTGTACATTTTTTGTCACCAGTTACAGGAAAATGGTTTGTCACATTTGGCATGTGAGGAACTCAGTTCGATTGTTCTAATCATTTGTAGGGTTGTTCAAATTGATTTATTTTTTTTCATTAAAAACTTGGAGTCTCATGATGTAATCATCCCATCTGAGCATTATTACATCTTTCATAACTATTATTCATTTTATCATTTTCCCACCAACATATCCAATGAAGGTTGTCTTACATCCCTTGATCTTCATCATTCAACATCTCGCTATTTTGATTTTTGTCGAATAGTTGAGGAACTTCAACCTTTGCTGATGGTTATGTCAGGTCCTCATTGTCTCAACATGATTGTTGAATATGATCAGATCTATTTTCCCTCACAAGTTTTAATCCCATGCTTCTAATTGAAAATCCATATATTCAAAGATTTCGGGGTTTTCAAGAGGATCATCATGAATTTTATGATCCAATCATTGAATTGTTGGAGAAATATTACTCAGCAAGCTCCATTGCAATAAACAGGTTTCATCCTTTTCTCGTGCTTACTAAGAAGGATGACACAGAAGAAGGTGCATTCACAAGAAGTATTCAAGAATTATTTGGTTATGCTTTCCATCAGAGAGGTAAGAATGTAAATTGGAAGAAAATAGTGGTTGTGACACATCTTTCTTCCAACAGGAAAGACCTTTAATTTTTTGTGCAAATTATTTAAGCTCTCATCTTTGGTCTTGCACATTGTTTTATATCTTTTTTAATCGATCATGTCTTTGTGATTTTAGGTTGGGAAAGATTACGGTGGCTACATTGGAAATTCCATTATACATGACCCTAATCTTCTAGTCCTTAGGTTAGGAGTAGGACTAGCTGCATCTTAGTTTTCCTTCTCTTGCCCCCATCCCATGTTGTTCTCTTTAGTAGCTCTTATCCTTTCTATGTTCTCTCTTGCATTGTGTTTTGGTTTATCTTCTTTGCATATATTTTGGTTTTGTTTCCTTGTTGTGCATTGTCTTTCCTTTCATTTTGTTTTTTTCATTTTTCTTTCATGTTGATTGTATCCTCCTATTTTCATAAGTGTTGTTCTTGGACCTGTTTTGGCTTCTTAGTATGTGTGTGGTTGAAGTCTAAAGAGTCTTGTGACACTTCAACATTTGGCTAACCTTCATTTTGTCTTCCTTGTCTCAGTTATATCTGTTGGTTGATAAAGTTTTGATAGAAAATACGATTTGTCCATAAAGAGAGCTTTGGTCCAACCATGAACCTGTGTCTATTCAGGAAACCTTATGCCTACAATCAGTTTTGTGTTTTAGCGTTTTCATGCTTATCCAATCAGTAGAAGAGGAGAAGGGGAAAAATATAAATGAGCAAACCTAAATCAGAGGTCTATATATGCTTCTCTGAAGGAACAACCTCTTCTTCTCTCAATAAGTTGGGATCCCTCTTTCGCCTCAAAATAAATAAGTACCTACGCGTAGTTCTCTTTAAAATAAATAAAGGCAAAAGAAGAGAAAAACTTCATGCAAAGAGAGGTGAAGCAAGAAACTCCACCGGGGTACTGTCTAGGCTCGTTGCAGTGGAGCAATGTTTCTGTTCCTGCATGACTCTATCAGGGTATTGTCCAGGCCTGCAGGCAGCGGAGCAACACCAGAGATGAAAAATCATACTCTGAAAATCTTAAGCTCGCGATCTACACTACCCTTTCCAACTTGAAACATTTTGATTTTGCTTAATCTTATGTTGTGTTCAACCGAGAAGGTATAGAGGGGACCATGTATATTCATGGGGTAAGTGGGAAGGCCAAAGTAATCCGCACAATGAATCAATACTCCATGAAGAACCAAGGCCCAACACAAAAGAAGTTAACCGAGGCAGAGAAGTTGGAATTATACTAGTGTGTCGCTAAGTGTTGTAGTTGCTACAACACCCTCCAAAATTCTGGCTTACACTCAATTTCAAAGCCTTCCTTGGTCTTCCACATTGTTGTTGCAAATGCCGAACCTCATTCCCATTAGGGGAATTTTGAGGTCTAAAATGGGCCTCCTAAGGAAAATAAAATAATAATGGAAATAATAAAATAAGATTAGATTACATCATCAAACTTTAGAGGGAAAAAAGAAAAAACTACTTTTTTAACTCGTATTTTCAACTTATCTCCATATGGGTTTACTCAAATTTTGAGTGGAATTACTCGTTGGATGCAAAATTTGACTCTTCATCCTAGGAGTACCCATGTTTCATACTTTTGATGGACCCTAATACATGAAAAATGAGAAATACATGAAAAACGTGATTGCAATCACATTTTTTCATGTATTTCTCACTTTCCATGTAGGAGGGTTCATCGAAAGTATGCAATATGGGTACTCCCTAGATGAGGTATTAATTTAAATTTTTTACGATGAATACTTAATCAACTTAGACAAAAGTAGGGAAAAGTGACTCTTCCCTGATCGCTTGTTGTTTCAAACTATTATTTCCAACAAAACATAAATATAAAAATTACACTCATTGACCATTCTAACCCTTTTAGTAATAATAAACGAATGCATTTAACTATGTGAACAAGTACAAAAAAGACACTCATTTTCATCCAACGAGTACTCCCACTCAAAATGTGAGTAAAACCTTAGGGAGGTTAGTTGGAAATACGAGTTGAAAAAGTAGTTTTATTATTTTATTACTTTTTAATCTTTTTACTTTTTTGCTCCAAAAATGGTGAATCATCCCCCATGGTTGATATCATCATCTTGAATCCTATTGGTTCTTATAAAGTTTATTTTGGTTGTACATTTTTCTTATGAGGCCCATTTTAGACCTCAAAATTCCCCTAACGATGTACTTTCTTGAAGTGTTTTTCTCCACTTTGCAAGTTGGGTATATTTTCGTCCTTTCAAATGATTGGTTGTCACACAATGTGTAGAAGCATGTTCTGATGATTTCGAGGGTCTATATTTCTATCTATGATTTTTTCTAACCATTCAAACATCTATTGCACTCATTCACAAAGTTTTGAGAATTGTCGCACAAGTGTCATCACGGTCATCACAAAGTGTATCTTAAGTGTCACACTTGTCGTAACTGGTCATAAGGCTGTCACACGAAGGTAAATGCATTATTTATGTGTCCTGGGTGATCAATGTTGTTGTGTCACCAAGTATTCTAAGTCACAGTCAAAACTTTATCACCTCACACACTAGTCTCATTGGTCCGACTCTTAACCATTCCCAAAGAGGCTTTCCAACCAGCAACTTGACTTCACCTGGCCTACCTGGACTGTGCACTACGCAGTTCCAGACCTCAAGGTGTGACCTTCCCTCTTGGCACTGTGCAATGTGTAGTCCCTGCCTCTCAGGGTTGTTGCACTGCGCAGTTCCTATGCTCAAGGCCCTATTTTGGCCTTTAGGATTGCGTAATCATTCCTCCTAGCTCAACCCAAACTGCGCACTGCGCAAGGACAAACATCAAGCTCTCCCCCTGAGCCTCTAAATTACGTAGTTGTGTAGTTGCCCAATCCCCCTTGCCTCCAAAAACTGCACAATCTTTTCTCTTAGTTTGGACTGCACAATTTTTTCCCTTAGTCTGGACTGAACAATTTTTTCCCTTAGTCTGGACTCCGCAAATTTTTCACTCAGTCTAGATTGCACAAATTTTTCCCTCAATTTGGACTGCGCAAATTTTTCCCTTAGTCTAGACTACGCAAATTTTTCCCTCAGTCTGGACTGCGCAATTTTTTCCCTCAATCTGGCATGAGCTGCACACTACGCAGTTTCAATGATCAAGCCTGACACTTGGCTACTTGAACTGTGCAATTGCGTAGTCATTGGACACTCTCTCCCGAACTGCCACCCGGTTTTGGCCCAGTTTATGGATCCAAATGCTCTATCTTAGACTAGAGGTTTTCAGATTGATACTATCTTGTCATGAGTGAATTGTAGATGCAGGTACTCTCTCACACCATGACAGGATGACGAGGGAGGAGATGTAGAAGGGAAGCATGTAGAAAGACATCTTTGTAGTTGGGCATGAAAACTCATCTATCAAGGAAAAGAAAAGGGACACCAACTTGCGACCACAACTCGAGACTTATGATCATCAAGGTTTCCTATCACCAAGCCATGAGGAGGTGGAAGGCAAGGTGTTCTCAAGAAGACATTAAAGAAACAACGAAAGCAATGCCTTGACATTGCCACATTATCAAGTAGTCCATGTCAGTGTTGAAATTTCTAAGTCTAACAGTTAGAAATTTTATCTTTATTCTTCTAGTTTATTTCTTCTACTTGTTAATTACAAACAAATTATTTAAACATATAAACATAAAAATAAACACAATATAGTCTCAACCATCAATAGATCAAAAACTGAAAGAAATAGCAAACAAACAAGTGGCATCATTATTTTTGGACAACTTGTCCCTAGAAAACCCCAACTTGGGAAAACCGGTGCAGAAATTCTGAGTGTTATTTATTATGCAGTATATCCTTGATTACAACTTGGTGCAAAATTGGATCACCCGAAAAAGAAAAATAATGGCAGTAATACCTCTCTATTCGGAAGTAGATATTTAGAAAATCTGCCCCACGAAACCCTCTCCAGCACAACTAAAGCACTGCGTCAACCCTCTTGGCCTCTGCGTCAGCCTCAAAACCCTTTGTGTCACCCTCTGAGGAAATTCACAACCTCTATGGCCTTCTGCATCACTCTTGCTTCCCTCTGCGTGGATGATGCAGGCCCTCTGGTCTCTGCACTTTCTCAGCTAGCCTCTGTGTGGCCTACTCTAGCTTCTGCGTCTGCCTCTATGCCTCTGCGCTGGTTTCTCGGTACTATCTCAGCCTCTGTGTCTCATATTCACTGCCTCTTGCTACAAATTGATCACTAATTCGAATTTCTCTTAGCAAACCTCGCTCTAGAGAATTGAACGATTGATCACTCTGGTGTGTTCTCCAATTGACCCTCAGGCCTCCTCTTATACTTTTCATGTTGGTCCTTCAACGACTGGGGTTACATCTCTAATCAATGGCTAGCATTAGATTTGGTTTGATCATTATCCTTTGGAACCTTCTAACCCAATTTTATATTAATACCCATTAATATATTATTTTTCCTAAGTTTAGACTTAGGAACTCCATTAAAAATATTAATTATTTTAATATCTCCCAAATCATTTAGAATTTGCCCAAACCATTTCTAGGTCTTGGAGATCTCACGCGCTTTAGCGTCTCCACCAATTTTCATGGTTATAGCACATCCGATGCTACCCCAAATCAACACCCCCTCTTAGCGAGGACTATGCTCTAGTAATACTCCACATTGAGCATCAGTTTGATTATACTACATCAGTACCTGTGATGATGCTAGGCCTCCCCGGCAAACATCTTCTACACTGTTGCATCCTATACTACTGCCCATGGACCTGCCACTGCCACTGCTGCATCCGTATAACAGATCCCTCTGCATCTGTGTTGTTGTTGGTCCTTCTTCTCAACACTGCATCTGCACTCCAACCCCCTCTCATCATGCTACTGTTAACTCCTTATGCACTGCAACTCAGTTACTGAGAAGTAAGTAACTGATCCACCCAACTACTGATGTCCCTGCCAGGCTAGAAGACTCCCGATGTTGAAGCTCTCTCTGCCGCTATCAAGTGCTCCCTCTACTACCTCTGCAATGTTGCAACAACTCCCTGCCTCTTGCACTGCTGCAAACCTCTTTATGCCATTCTGCACTATTGCAACATCCTCCGTTCCTCTCACACTTCTAAATCTTACTAACTCTATGCTATCTGGGACTACTGTATTGTAGCACTCTCTGTCGCTTCATCTGCATCCGTCTCTACTGACATCCACCAGTACTACTACTTCTCACTTCGAGGCTCCCATAACTAGGGTCTGATCCAAGAGGTTGGGTACCTTAAGGATCCTGCCCCTCATCTCTTGTAGTCATCCTGACTACAACTCGATGTCTCCCCACCTCTTCTCTAGAGGTACATGAGCACTCATGGCACAATATTCAACTTCCTCTACCTCCTTTTCTACCTTCGATGGTGCTGCCTCGGAGTTAGACACCTCTCCCTTGTTCTTCTTCCTCAAACACTGGTTCGCTTAATGACCCAGTTCCCCACATTCGAATCATTTGACCTTGGAGAGGTCATTTTCCTTCCTCTTCTCCTGCTTTCACGCAGATGCCAAAGCTACATCCTCTTCCTCTTCCTTCTTGATCCAGACTCCTTTGCTGCTACTTCCCATATTGCTTAGTCATCTGATCTCTTCTTGACGAAGAGCTGCCCACAATTCTTCCCAATCTGGAAGATATGACCTGCCTAGAATGCTTTGGACAAATGTCTCCCACTCCTCAGAGATTGCGTTTAGAGTGGTTCTCACCATCAACTCCCGATCCAGCATAGCCCCTATGGAATTCAATTGGTCCCAGACCTCCTTTAATATACGAGGAAGTGATCTATTTGCTCCCCCTTCTGCATATGGTATGACCACAACTGATTCTCAAGTAACATCTTCCTCTGCACGGAAGTATGCTGGTACAATTTCTTCAAGGCGTCCCACATTTTCTTTGCCATCTCCTTCTCGGAAATATGTTGGACCATATGATCCTTGACCCCATCAAGGATGATTCATTTCACCTTGGCCATTGCCTCCTCGTACTTTTCATTATCAGTCGGGTCAACTGAGATCGACATTGTTCTTAAGGCGAAGGCCTTGATGCGATGTCTATCTAGAATGGACAGGATCCTGGCCTTCCATACTGCAAATTTGGATGCCCCATCCATCCTGTTCTGATCCCTCAACCCATTCATGGCCATCTCTTTTCTCTTCTTATCGAATCCTCCGAGTCTCTCTACTTCCCTCTAGAAATTCTCTCTTAGACTCTTGTTGAGTCTCTCTACTTCCCACCTGGAAGTTCTCTGCTAGACTCCCTCTAAGTCTTGATTTTCCTTCTGGAAATTCTCCTACCAATCATCAAGTCACACCTCTCCAATATTATGTGCACCTGCAACATTGATTAGGATTCCTTGGCTAGAAATCTGCCTCGGTAGCGACTCCCTCTACCTTGGTTTTGCCCTGTTAGGTACTGTTCTGCCCACAATACCCCACCAACTTCATTCCTCGAAACTTCCCATAGCTTCCTAAACCCCAACAACTGAAGGACTGAGCCTCTAGGCTCTGCGCAATCCCGACATTGGCTGAAATGTTCCCCTAGCCAACTACATCAACCCTCCTGGTCTCTGCATGGCTCTGCGTGAGCCTTTTTTGCCCTCCTCAACCTCTAAGTTGGCCTCTCTCTGGCCCGAACTGACGATGTAGTCCCTCTGCGTTGGCCTCTCTCTGGCCTGGACTAACGACGTAGTCCCTTTGCGTCAACCCTTCTCCGTTTCTTTCTACTAGGAACAACTTCTGTCACTCGGGACAGTTGTTTCTGTTGCAAATGCTCTACTTCAAATGGTGCCTTAAACTCTCCTGTTATCTGCAACCACACTCTGATACCATGTTGAAATTTCTAAGTCTAACCATTAGAAATTTTATTTGTATTCTTTTGGTTTATTTCTCCTACTTATTAATTAAAAAAAAATTATTTAAACATATAAACATCGAAATAAACACAATACGGTCTCAACCATCTACAGATCAAGAGTTGAAAGAAATAGCAAACACAGAAGTGACATCATTATTTTTGGACAACTCACCCCCGGAAAGAACCAACCTGGGAAAACCGGTGTAACAATACTAAGGGTTATTTATTATGCAGTCTATCCTTGAGTACAACTGGGTTCCAAACTGGCTCATCCGACAGAGAAAAATAACCAACAGTAATACCTCTCTATTCGGAAGCAAATATTTAGAAAATCTACCTCACGAAACCCTCTGTAGCACAACTGAAGCACTACGTCAGCCCTCCTGGCCAATATGTCAGCCTCAAAACCCTCTGCATCAACATTATGAGGCACTGCGTAGCCTCTACGGCCTTTTGTGTCACTCCTGCTACTCTCTGCGTGGATGACACAGGCCCTCTGGCCTCTGTGTTATCTCATCTAGCTTCTGCTTGACCTGCTCTGGTTTATGCATCTACCACTTTGCCTCTGTGCTAGTCTCTCAGCACTATCTCTTCCTCTTTATCTCGTACTCACTACCCCTCGCTGCAAACTAATCACTGATTCAACTTTCTCTTAGCAAACCCCTCTCTAGAGAATTGAATGACTGATCACTCTAGTGTGTTCTCCAACTGACCCTCAAGCCTCCTCTTATACTTTTCATATTGGTCCTTCAACGACCGAGATTACATCTCTAATCAACGACTAAGATTAGATTTGGTTTGATCCTTATCCTTTGGAACCTTCTAACCCACTTTTATATTAATACCCATTAATATTTTATTTTTCCTAAATTTAGACTTAGGAACTCCATTAAAAATATTAATTATCTTAATATCTCCCAAACCGATTAGAATCTTCCAAAACCATTTCCGAGTCTTGGAGATCTCATGTGCTTTAGCCTCTCCACCAATTTTCATGGCTAGAGCACATCCGATGCTACCCCAAATCAACGGTCAGCAATGTCATGTCATGATGTGTGATGGGTTATCATACGCCACATCATCATTGTGGACCATGTGTATTATATTCAAAATGTATTGTAAAGTGGAAGTCAAAAGAGCACACATGAATATGGAGAGTCATGTAAGTTGAAAATTCATAGGAAGTTGAATAGTCATGAGGGTAGTCAAAGAGTCACAAAGGGGAAGCATCACCCCTTGGTTATATATACACCCTCATTGTATAAGAAAATGACTTTTTCACCTTCGCTCCTCCCACAAGGCATTAGAGAGATAAGCTAGTTCTTTGAGGAGAAAGGAGTGACTCCAATGTTCCACCACTGGAGCTAGTGATGTACATTGTAAACATGCGTCTTTGATATTTACTTAATAACAAAAACCCTCAAGGCCAACACATTCTTCATGCATGGATGATGAATGTTTGTAAGACTACTGTATGAATGCTTGTATTTCATGTTTTCTTTCACATGTCCTAAGATAGTTGAACTATTTCAGTTATTTTACTACTTATCTTATTAAGAATGTGGTGTAATGGTTGTTATAGTTGTTCCATCCTTGTGGACTATTCTGCAAGATATTAGACATATATTTCTTCATTTGTTGGTTGTAATGGCCATTGAATCCCTTGTGGACTATTTTGTTGGATATTAAATGAATCCTTATGGTTGATGTGTGTCTCTCCTTTGGTGGTACTACTACCTCTCACTTAGAGGCTCACTTTTCTCCCCTCTCCGCAGTAGAAGGACCTTGACACATTTACAACTGAAAACTCACCAGGCACACCTTCTTGCTTTTCAAAGGCACCATTGCATCCCTCTCTCGTGATGACAGTTAGAGCCAAGGCATATATTTGAGATATATGGCAACCGGGTCGATATTTTGAGTGGGGCTCCTACTCCAACTGATGGGAGTATTACAACTCCGCCCATACAATTCCTCAAACAGACTCATCCTCAAATATTCTTGATACCCATTGTTGTAAGCGAACTCAACCAGTGGAAGATACTCTTCCCACTTCCATTGTTGATGCATCACATAAATACTCAACATTTCCTCTAATATCTTGTTGACCCTATCTATCTATCCATCTGTTTGTGGATGATAATTCGTACTGAAGGCCAACTTTGTACCCAAACCAGCAAATAACTCTTTCCGAAATCTAGAAGTGAACATAGCATCTCTGTCTGACACAATCTTGTTTAGAACACCATGCAGTATCACTACATCTTTGATGTAGACCTTTGATACATCACTAGCTCAATAAGTAGACCATTGGAATAAAGTGTGCTACCTTTGTCAACCTTTCCACCACAACCATGATGGAATCATGTTGTCTAGATGTCCTCGGAAAACCTGTGGTGAAATCCATGGAAATGACCTCCCATTTCCAGTCTGGAATCACAATCCACTGTAGTAATCCTCATGGATTCTTACATCCTGCCTTTACATGTTGACAATCCAAGCATCTAGCCACAAACTCTTCCATTTCCCTCTTCAAATTCGACCAATAATAGAACTCCTTCACCGTTGTCAATGTTTTTTGCTATCCTGGGTGACCTAAATATGGTTTCGCATGAAACTATCTCAAGGTAGTCTTCTTGGGCTCATTACTTCCTGGCACATATATCCTGTCCTAATTCTAATCAAGCCATCTGTTGTGAGACGATAGTCCACATATTTATCACCTATACCTTGCTATAACTTGTGCATAAGCTCCATGTACCTATCATCCTGTTGACCTACCTGTAAGATCCGCTCCTGTAAGTTTGTCCCATAAGAACTCATGGCTGCTATATGATTCACATGTATCTGTCTGCTAAGATCATATGTAACCCTGTTCTCTTTACCCTTGATGTACTTGATCTCAAAGCCGAACTCACTGATTGTGGCAACCCATCTATATTTCCTAACATTCATATTCGGTTGATCGAATAAATATCTCAACCCACTGTGATCACTCCTTAATACAAACCTCCTGCCAAGAAGATAATGCCTCCACATATTCAACACATGGATGATCGCTTCCAACCCAAGATCATGTGTCAGGCAATTATGCTCATGCTCATTCAATTTCCATGATTCATAGCACACTACTTGTCCTTCCTGCATAAGGACTCTACCAAGTCCTCTCTTGCAAGCATCTATATATACCACGCACTCTTTGTTCATATCTTCAATCTTTAACACTGGAGCATTTATCAACAACTGCTTCAACTACTCAAAACTTGCTGCACATTCCTTTGTCCATTCAAATTTCTTACCTTTCCTATGCAGTGACATAATAGGATATGAAATGCGAGACAAGTTCCTGATGAACCTCCTATAGTAAACAGTTAGCCCCATATATGATCTTACCTCATACACATTTCTAGGAGATGCCCACTCCATGACAAATCTTATCTTCTCTGGATCCACTGTTATGTCTTCCTTGGAAACAAAATTTCCCAAGTAATGTAGCTCTGTGTGAAAGAAATTTCATTTGCTAATCTTGGCATACAACTGATGCTCTCTTAGTAATCTCAACACTGCTGCTAAGTGCTTGACATGCACTTCCTTGTTCTTAGAATATATCAATATGTCATCAATGAACACAATAAAAAGCTTATCCAAATAAGGACACAACACACTATTCATTGAGCACATAAAGGTAGCTGGAGCATTAGTCAAACCAAATGGAACTAAGAGTATCATACCCTAAGAGTATCATCCTTCTTCTTAACAAACAATACCGGTTCACACCAAGGCGATACACTTGGCCTAATGTTGACCTTGTCAAGGATTTCCTTCAACTGCAACTTCAATTCCACTAACTCTGGTGTGCTCATCCTGTAAGGTGTCTTCGATGTTAGTGTTGCCCTTGGTACCAACTCAATAGAAAATTTCACTTCTTTGTGAGGCAGAAACTTTGAAATCTCTGCCGAAAACACATCCTTAAACTAATGCAATATCAGATACTTGCTCAATAATTCTGCATCCTCAAATTCCTTACCTTTATCACTGGAAATTTGCACCGCAAATAACACACACCCTTTTCTGTGACTGCGCTTTGTCTGCATAGTTGTCACCATTCTAACTGATGTTCCTTTTCTTACCCTACAAGATCCTTTGTTCTCCATTTCCATCCAAGCACTCAATGACTTTGGCATAAAAATCCACTCTAGTCTTATGAAGATATAGCCAGTCCATACCCAATAGCATACTATACGATCCCAATAGAAATGCATTCAAATGTGTTTATGTAGGCATACCATTCAACTCAAACACACATGCTCTTAGCCAACGATATAGTATCTTCTTTATACCTATAGCCAACTGCACTAATCAGGATTCTGCATGCACTTCTTTACTCAAACCACACTTATCCACCAAGTCAGGACTAACATAACTATAATTAGATCTAGGGTCAATAAAAAATGGAAACAACTTGATCACAAATCTCACCTTCCATCTCAATAATAGTTTCCAGGTGCTCTTCCTGCTTATGATCCTGCGCTACATAAATCCGTGGAATGCTCTGCCCAACATCCCCAACTATCTATGCCTGTTGTGCAATATAAATCTGAGGACTATCACCATGATTCTGTGCACAATCCCTCTTATGATGTTCCTTACCACATATCCAAGACTCCAACCGTCCTATACCATCACATATATTATGTTGTTGTGACCCATGTCCCTATCTAGCTACGTTGAACTTCTTGATGGTGCAACATTTTCTTTCTCTTCTATATTCTGAGGCCTTGTTCTTTTCGGTTGAAATTTACCTTTACCTTTATCTTTATATTTCCCTTTCCATCCTTGTTGAGATTCATTCTTATGCTTGGACTGTTTTTAGCAATGCCTTAATTTCCCAATAACTTCCTCACATGACTGAGGCTCATCGTACTCAATTCGATCTCTAAAACCTAATGGAAATCCACTAACAAATCTTTGAACTTTATCCTTCTAATCCTTAAGATATGGTGCATACCTTAATAGCTCCAAGAACTTAGTTGTATACTCCTTATCTCTCATCAATCCCGTCTTTAGCTGATACAACTCCTTGGTTTTTCTATCATTGTACCTTTCTAACAAGTATTTCTTCCTAAAAATTCTCTTAAATTCATGCCAACTCAATTCTTTTGTCCTGACATCTCTAACTCGCTTTACATCTTCCCACTAGATGTGTTCTTTCCCTTTGAGGCTGAAGATAGCTATTCTGGTCTTCATCCCATGTAGCCATGCTTCTGCATCCTCTGGCTTCTTCAAGACTCCATCAAAGGTAGGTGGCTTTGTGATATGAATGGGATAATTAGTTTTTTGTACTAAATTCCTCTTCAGAATATGCTAAAATAGCTACTTAAGGATTCATGAGGTTAATTGCAAGTTTAAAGATGAGTTTTTCAAAGTGTTTTTATGTAAATTTCATGTACAAATTAACATAAACAAATGACTGAATAGCAACATATAATAGACATGAACATCACCAAAATAGTATCACAGTAGCACGTGATCAAGGAGTTCACCCTGCCTGGGCTACGTCTCCTTGGTCCAACTTCCGATGGCTTGGCCCTCTCTATTATGCTCAAAAGTGTGAATATGTGAGTTTACAATGCTCAGATAGCTCTGGAACTTGTTCCAAAGGCTCCAGAATGCCCAAAAATGCCTGTCTAGACTCTTTATGCTCCTGATTTGGTAGAAAACTGAAGAAGTTATGGCTTCCCCAAGTCTTTCTACTAATCGCCCAGCAATTTCCCCAAAACATGACACCATCCTACAATTTCGCCCGGATTTCCACTAACCAAGCGCCATTTCTGCCAATTTCAAGACAAATTTGTCAGACGCTTTAAATGTCCTCTAACGCCTAAAATATGAAAAATTATGAGCCACATTGGGGCCATGTGCCCAAGGCTAAGGCTAACGGCCTGCCCCCGCCAATCGGGCCCCTGCTCTGCTTCGCTGGTAGAAATATGGGTGGTTCGTCCAAGGGTTGGCCCCCGTGGGCTGGCCCTTT
This sequence comes from Pinus tabuliformis, assembly GCA_031772625.1. Lineage (NCBI taxonomy): Eukaryota > Viridiplantae > Streptophyta > Pinopsida > Pinales > Pinaceae > Pinus > Pinus tabuliformis. Next base: position 524,790,771 of record CM062820.1, read on the forward strand.
CCTCGGAGTGTGCACGCCATCAACAATAAATACATGCCGCCACCATATTCTATTAAGAAATATTTGTGTGGCGCAATGGTAGGAGATCTGGACTTGTCCTTGGAGATCGCGGGTTTGAACCCCACCGCTTCTGCTTGGACCTTAACCAAAATTTTGGTGGCCCTCGAGCTGATACGTGGCGGCCTATGGCTGGGCCACGTGTTGAAACCTGTGGTTGGCCACCACCCAATAAATAGAATTTCGCTAAATGCACCCAATAACATCGTGCCACTTGGCACCACATGATTCGTCGAAGGCTCATTGACCAGTCAACCCTACCACCTCAACATACATAGTCAGTGCCATGTCAGCAGTACATACTGCTAACTGGGTTGTCACATTTTTGCAAAAAATCTCTTGTTTGGGAAAGTGAATTGAACATGTTTCTAGGAGAATACGGTGTTCGTTTCACGCGAAATGAGTTATGTCAGATTCAGGGTGACGATCACTACGTGATCGTTCATGTTCCACACTGATCTGACAACTTTGAATTTTGAGCACTTGATCACTTTGCTTTCTTAAACTCATCTGGAAAATATCCCCTGTCACTCCTCCTGTAAGGGTGATAACGATGACGATCATAGTGCCTATCAGAACCAGAACTAGAATAGTAACTGTGTCCATCACCTCTCCTATACGGAGTGTCCAAGAACCTGCCATCTCTGATCATGTCATCCCTATCTGACTTGTGCCCACCATGAGATCTACTGCCATAAGCCCCATTAATTCTATCCTCTTGCCCATGGATGATCCGAAGTGGTCCCTGTCTCTACAATTCTGATAAATCTAAAGGATTACTGCATTGAATTCTACTTGTTTCTCTTGTGTCTGCATGATTATGTCAGTATCTACCTTGCAACTCCTTAATTCTTCCTTCAAGATTCTCAATGTGTCTGCTAATTTAGAAGAATGCCCAACACCACGCTGCTCATTTGATCCATAGGGAGAATCTCGTGAACTGTAGTCTACCATCTTGCTAGTCATCTTTGATATTCTTCCTGCAAGCATACCATGTCAGTTAAACCAAAATATAAGCATAATCAACATACCTCAGTACAGATCGGGGAGGATACCTAATTTGCAAGATCAACCAGATTAGCACAATACATGTATAAACATAATCATAACATCATATAGATATCATCCTAACCATAATCTAGTCATCAATGCATGACCATATCAATTCACACATCATGACCTCATGTATGACAACTACAACCATGTCAATGTATGCATAATCAACATATGTATGACAAGCATGCATACACAATACATACAAACACTGACATGCTTGGCTAGTGCATAACTGACCTATACTCATGATAAACACATCCAACATCAACACCATCAACTTTCACATGGCGACACCATAACAACCATGGACACCACCATGCGTACACAACAAGTACATAGACCACAAGCATAGAGAACACATATGCAATCGACATGAATGCATGACCAACAAGTTGCCCATCTAATCCAAGGGGTGAACCATGCTTTGATACCACTCTGTAACACCCTCATCCCACACTTACCCAAGTTAACCGGTCCTCTGGGTTAAACATGTGATGAGAGGATACTAAGATCTTATTCAACTCCCCATGTACAGTTAAGGAAGTGGAACTGACAACACATAACCAAACTGGCCTTCCACACATGCTACATAAACTATAGGAGCCAACCCAGCTTTCCAGGTGACCAACCCCTGAGGAAACTTAACATTTCACTGACCTAGAGCCTCAGTAACTCCCATGACATGGGCATGCATGCCACTGGGACCCTCCAACTACTCTCATAGCAAGGACATGCAAGTGAATGAGGTCTTTTTCAACTAGTTCAGAGCCTAGAACCCAAGATTCAGTGCCACTTTTTCAGGGCCAGGGCTCAGACCACTACCCAGAACTTTTTTGGAACTTCCAAAAATGAAAAGTAACATTGAAACAATGATACTAATGCAAATACTTGATCAATGACTTGAATGGACCCCTACAAGCCATGACAAACATTTCGTCAAACATGTCACAAATATGCATTCTATAGATCATAATAACATATTTGAGCATAGGGGTCTCATAATTATCTAAGAATTGCTAAGAAGCATTGATGCCTTATCACATTAACTTCATTATCATATATTAGGTCATATATCCATTGTTCATTCATTTACAAATCAAAACATGATGAGAGCCATACATGATCACTGCCATAAAACATACTCATAACCAACATATAAACAATATAAATAATAAGGATACAATAACCATAGAATCCACATATAAACCAGTACATTTACACATGAAATACCAAGGAGAAGGAACTCTTATTAATGAATGCAAAATCCAACCAGGTTTGGGACTTCCATGAACCACCCAACCATAGATTGGCTGAACCAAATATTTCTTTCAACCAATCACCCCCGTGCCATATTCCAAGCACGAATGTGGGACTCATTACCAAAATCAACCAGGGATTCTTAAGGCTAAAGAATCTCACTCTCATCAATAGAACCAGGCTTTACCACAATCCCCACCAGATCACTAGGCCTTAACCAAGCATGGATGCCACTAGATTTCTCCACCTACATCGTGAGGAATTTGCCTGTCTCCTAGTCTCCAGGCTTTACCTCAATCCACACCAGATCACTAGGCCCTAACCAAGACCCTACCCTCCAAGCTTTACCATATATCTTGCCATTCACTGACTAAGGATTCCTAGGCATGATCGAGGGCATCCACCTCTGGGCTTTACCATATATCCCACCATTCACCGATCGAGGATTTTTGGGCCCACCAAGGTAACACAAAATATGGATTTACTGCAACCCACAGTCCGAGTTCATGGGTTACTAAGCCAAGGCTTTATTGCAATCCACAATCCGATTGAGGGATCACTAGGCCATGTGTTATTTCTTTCAGAGACCACCTCACTCAGTTTCGAATCCATCTAGCAATCCAAATCAACCAAAACATGAGAACCCCATCACACCATGGCTATCTGTAAATGGAAAGGCAAGGCATAAGAACACTGTCACACCTGGAAAAATCGATGCCAATGACTGCAAGAGAACCAAGAACACACATGCATAACCATGCATGGAAAAGCTAGCAAGGAAATCATACATGCAAATCGATACCTGCAAATAATCTCGTTGTAGTTGTTTGATCCTGCTTTTCCTTGCTTAATCCTTGCTTCCTTTGTATTCTTTGCTTTTCTTGATCTAATGCTGAAGTGCTCCAAGAAAATTCTTAAGTGTGAGAGAGTGAGAGAGAGAGAGAGAGAATAGAGAGAGAGCTCCAAAATTGAACTGAAAAAAGGTACCCACTGATCCTCAAAATCCTTTTAATTAATTAGGCCTCTATTTTCTTCAATTTACCATTATTTTTCTTCATTTTCCTCCTCACATGCAACCTGTGACATTTCACTTACCTTTTCTCCTAATTTCCTTTATTTTCATAAATAAAATGCCAATTAATGCCTCATGCCTTTCCAAAGCCTTTGCCAATTTCCATATCCATAATAAACCAAATGAACACCCACATTAGGATGTTTTGCCCAACATTCAGCTTGGAATACGTGTCCCATAACCGTGGTTATTATTTTTCCTTTATTAACTTTTATTTACATGGAATTTTCACTAGGGCTGTTACAATGAGGTTCAACTGATATATCATACATTGCATCTTCCTCAATCCTTTCCTAAGAAAGAAAACTAATAGTTAGATATCCATGATATTCATAGCGTATCAAACGATGGAATTCACACACTCTAACAATCTAGCTAAGCACATCAAGAAAGCATACATGACTATGATTATAGCTCTACATCTGATCATGTCAGCAAACACAAAGGCCTCCAAGCCCCTCATAACCATGAAGAAACTCACATACACCATTTCATCATAGACAAACAAGAATACCACATTCCTCCATTAGCAGTACTATTACATACAATGTCATAACACATAACTAACATCATCCATCATTCATGGTGTTACACATATGGAAATAAATACACCTATTTAATTACTTCCTCCTCGTAAGGAGTTTGTATCCTTCACCAAGGAAATGAACCATGATATTCACACTGTGTTAGACTATAAAAATCACATATCATAACAGGTTAGTTGAATCTTATTAGGAAACCATGCATATTCATGTAGATAACTATGTAATCCATTAGGATAATAGCAATAAATAGATCCATAACTTTATCATGGCTATGACGACATATAGAGCAAAACACTTAGTATTATCACATAGATATCTCAACAATCTTCTAGAGGTAGAACCAATCCATACACACAACACATGGATTAAACTACTAATGAGTTCACCCACAAACATGGTCACAGTAGTGGGATGCCCACACTTATAACTATATCAAGATATATGAAACTTATGAGATCACAATTAGTCTCTAGTGAACTTAGATCACAAATCAGGGAGATATCATAGTGATATCATACAACTTGCAAATGAATAAGAAGGTTGTATCCACATAAATAAATCAACTCCTAATCACCATCGATATACAAGTTAGCTGGTCAACCATGATTAGATAGTGGATCATGAATACATAGAAGACACATGATTAATCATTAGTCATAAGCACGATAAGGCATATCATAACCTATAACCTATCATACATAACCAATAATACTTATCTCAATAGCTTGAAATGGCTGGCAACTGAAGAGGGGAATTCCACTCTCCACCCAACCATAGGCCAACTACACTACAACCTTTCTTGCAGTTGACCACCCCCGAGCTGGATCCAGGGTCTAAGGGAAATGCTTGTATATGGAAATGGGTTCACACCACTGGGTTGAACATGATTTCAGGAGATGGACTCCAGTATACCAATGCTTCACTCACACAACAACCAACACTTAGTGGTCAATTCATTCACTGAAGTTCAGAAAGGCCACTGCTTATTAGACAAGAACTCAACGAATAAAACACATAGCCACATGGATGCAATTCATTTGAGAACAGGGGAATATGAACCAGCTAAGGCTTACCATTCCCAATCTCCAAGCATTTAGCACACCCTTCTCCTCTCTTCTCTTGCTATTTTTTCTGCTATCCGAGCCCCACTTAGCGAGTCCAAGGTATGGACACTGCTTGCTCCTTTTTATCACATAGTCCAATAATGTTCCTTCATCTGTCAGGAGGTGGTTCAGTGTTTTACACAACCTCCTCACTCTTTAGGTGAGGGCACTATTTCCACTTCTTCACTTTGTAACACACATCAATGAACTATGGTAGCTTTAGCTCAAACTTAATTACATCATACAACACCTATAGTACAACTAAATCAACAAGTATAGAAGCAACCTCAACATTTATTCAGTTGGTATGGATCATGGCTTTCCAAGCAAGACAAGCAACCAAGCAAGCTTCAAGCATTAAAATGACTTCAAGTAGAGTAGGTGAGCAAGCAATCTTCCCCTCAGGCCAAGGATTCGTAAGGTTATGTTGATGGTGCTAGATAATTTGTCAACACCAGGGGGTCTCCCTAGTATGAAGTCCCAACTAGACCTCACACAATTTGGGATAGGAGCGCCATCTGAGATACCAACCCAATTGTCATTGTGTTTGTGTTTTCTCTTGGATATCGAATGTAGAGAGTTGAATATGAGATCAAATGTAATATATTAAAATAATGAGGACGAGATCAACTCTCCATTGTTAGTTTGTGGAACATGATACAAGAACATAACAACAATATAATTGTTGGGTCCCTATAATACTAGTGATTACCCCATTAATATTGTAGTTGCACCCCTTTATTAATATTGTTATGCCCCTATTATCCCCATATTGTTAATACTGTGCCCCATAGAATCCCTCTATTGTTATTTTTGTGGCTTTATATTATTATTGTTAGGTCGACTGGGTTATATTGTGACTCCTTAGACTCCTATATATAGAAAGGAGGTTTTGTCATTTGAATCATCCAATAATTTTTCATTTATGTAATGTAAAGGAGGTTTCCCCCTCGAAGATGCTAAATTCTAAGGCGTTGATCTATCTTTTCTTGAGCTGGTTTCATAACATTTGGTATCAGAGCTTTGGATTCTAGGGTTTCACTGCTCCAAACAGGTCATCGTGGAATTTTCGCTATAACTTTTTTTCTGCGACGTTTCAGAAGCTAAAAAAAAATACCATTTGAGAAGAACTCGCACTGAATCTCGGGTCCAAATTTCAGATCTTTTCGCGCTATATTTGCGGAGATATGAGCTGAGGAATTTGGTCTTTTTGCAAACTCCTGAATTTCATTCCAAACAGGTGACCTGAGGAAAACGTCATAACTTTCTCTCCGAGCATCGGATTGAAATTTCGTAAGAAGGTACAGAAAGAGGACGGATTATAGTTTCTTTTATATCTTTTTCAAAGCCAAAGGTCGAAACAGGGACACGTGGCACGTCGTACAAGTTCTCTCTACTGAACTAGTCTATAATTAGGTCACTGTGGGAGATTTGACATAACTCTTCCTTGGAGAATCCAATTGGGATCAGACTGGTGGCATTGGAAAGAGGACACAGAGGGCTACTACAGGTCGCAATTTCAGAATTGGATGATCCAAAATTACAGAGATACATCAGAGGCAATATCAAGCTCCTACAAAGTGAAAAAAATGTGTGTAGATTCTTTTAAATTTTTGCTTAAGATTGGTTTGAAAATTTATTTTGAAGGAATTCAAAGGGCATAGTAGAGCATTATTATCGGTAACGGATGCCCCGAGGAAAGAAAATGCAAACACCTAGTAAGCAACCTGAAAGCCCTAGCATGACTCATGAAGAAGAGGAAGAAATGCTACATGATATATCAAAATTACAAGAACAAGTGCAACAAATGTCACGCTCACAAAAGCTAACAGAAGCTAAGATAAATGGCGTGGAATCTAAGATAAAGGGAATGGAAGCTAAGATGGATGATTTGAAGATAGATTTGAAGACATATTTGAAGAGAGACATGGCAGATTTGAAGACAGATTTGAAGACAAACATGGCAGATTTGAAGACAGATTTGACAAATTTTCTACAAGAAATACTTACTAATGGTGAAAAGGTTGTAAAGGAAACTCATGATGCGAACAAAAGAAATGTTAATCATGATTTCATAGACTCTAATGTGGGATCGAAGACCCACCATATTCCAAAAATCGATATGAGGAAGTTTGATGGCAAGGATCCCGCAACATGGATATTACAGATGGAGCAATTTTTCGATCTCAATAATGTGCAAAACACACAAAAGGTACGTATTGCAACTTTATATTTGGAACCAAATCAGTTTGTGTGGTATTAATGGCTTTGCTCTCGTAAACAAATTATCACTTGGGCAATTTTTACGGAAGAATTGACAGCACATTATGAGGATACAAAAAGCAACACTTTTTTTAGCCAATTGATAAGTCTCAAACAAAAGGGTTCAATAATGGAGCACATTGAATAGTTCCAAAAATTGAACATAAGGGTAAAAAATATTCCAGAGGAGCATAGGATTGATGTGTTCATAGGGTCTTTAAAGGATAATATCCAACATGATGTTTGCCTTTGGGAACCTGATTCATTAGAGAAGGCATTCAGGTTAGCAAGAAAAATGGAAAGCAAAATTATGGCAACCAGAAAGCATACCACTCACAACTATAAAGATGGAAGTGTTGTTGCCCCTAGTCTTCCACAACCTATAAGGTTGACACCACAACAATTGGAAGAAAAAAGAGCAAAAGGGCTTTGTTACAGTTGTGATAGCAAATACACTAAAGGTCATAAGTGTGCTGAGAAGAAATTATTCTACATAGATTGCGAAGAGGAAGAAGAAAAGGAGCAAGAAAGGTCAAAAGAAGAGGATATACTCCAAGAACAAAGCCTAGATAAAGAAGAAATGAATCCGACCATATCTTGTAATGCATTGGCTGGAATTACCACTCCTCAAACCATCAAGATAGAAGGACAAATCAAGAAGAAAAAGGTAATAGTGTTGATTGATTCAGGAAGTACCCACAATTTTATTGATTGTAAGGTAGCAAAAGAATTGAATTGCTTCTTATATCCAGCACCAGAGTGTCAAGTGATGGTTGCAAATGGAGGAACAATAAATTGCTCTGGAAAGTGCCATAATATCAAGCTATTGATGGGAGAATATGTATTGACTAGCCCAATGCTTTCCATTCCAATGGGAGGTGCTGATGTTGTACTAGGAGTCCAATGGCTACAATCCTTGGGTACAATAGCTTTTAATTTTCAAGAACTTTTCATGAAATTTTCTGTGGAAGGAAAGGAAGTTGAATTAAGGGGTATTGCAGGGAAACCAGGAAAGATAATCAGCTCTAACGGTATGACAAAGCTTCTAAAAAAGGAACAAAGGGGTGTAATTGCACAATTATGTTCGCTAGATGTTTCCACATTGGAATCATCTATTTCTCCAGATATCCAAAAAGTATTGAACAATCATTCCAAGGTATTTGAGACTCCCAAAGGTCTCCCACCTATTCGTGATCATGATCATGCTATTCATCTAATTCCAGGAAGTGTTCCTCCAAACATCAGGCCGTACAGATATCCCTATGCCCAAAAGAGTGAAATTGAACGTATGGTTGCAGAAATGCTAGAGGCTGGTATAATTCAACCAAGTCAAAGTTCTTTCTCTGCTCCAGTAGTATTAGTGCACAAGAAGGATGGATCATGGCGCATGTGTCCGGATTATAGGGAGCTCAACAAGCTCACTATTAAAGATAAGTTTCCCATTCCTGTCATTGATGAATTACTGGATGAATTGCATGGATCAATTTACTTCACCAAGTTGGATCTTCGTTCAGGATATCATCAAATCAGAATGAAGACTGAAGACATTCTGAAAACAACATTTAGAACTCATGAGGGTCATTATGAATTTTTGGTCATGCCTTTTGGCCTTACCAATGCACCTTCAACATTTCAAGGTTTGATGAATTCCATTTTCAAACCATTCCTTAGAAAATTTGTGTTAGTATTTTTTGATGATATACTAATCTACAGTAAGTCTTGGAAGGATCATGTTGAACATGTTGACAGGGTGCTACAACTATTGGAGGAGAAACAATTATATGCAAAAAGATCCAAATGTTTCTTTGGAGTACAAGAGGTGGAATATCTGGGTCATATTGTATCTCATGAAGGAGTTAAGGTTGACCCTAGCAAAATTAAAGCCATTAAGGAATGGAAAATCCCCACATCCATAAAGCATCTGCGAGGATTTCTTGGGTTGACAGGATATTATCGCAAGTTTGTTAAGAATTATGGGAGAATAGCAGCACCTCTAACAACATTATTGAAGAAAGATGCATTTTCATGGACTCCAGAAGCAACAAAGGCCTTCGAACATCTTAAAGAGGCAATGTGCCAAGCACCCTTAGCTACACCAGACTTCACAAAAACCTTTATTGTGGAATGTGATGCTTCAAGAAATGGAATTGGTGTTGTTTTAATGCAAGATGAAAGACCCATTGCTTTTGAAAGTCGTCCAATCAAGGGAAAGTTTTTACACAAAGCTATTTATGAGAAGGAAATGTTGGCAATACTCCATGCACTTAAGAAATGGTGACCCTACCTAATGGGAAGAAGGTAAAAACAGATCATGATAGCCTTAAATACTTTTTAGAACAAAGATTATCCTCTGAAGAGCAACAAAAGTGGGTCACAAAGATGTTGGGTTATGACTTTGAAATCATCTACAAAAAAGGGAAGCAAAATGTGGTGGCAGATGCACTCTCAAGAAAGGATGAGGACTTGGAAGCATTGTTGTGCGCCATTTCTATTATCCAACCAGATTGGATAAATGAAGCAAGGGAGGAATGGAAGAATGATGAAGAAGTGTGGGCACTTATTCGAAAGTTACAACAAGATTCCAGTACGTCTGATACATTTAGCTGGAAAAATGATTATTTATGGTACAAGGATCGCTTATACCTCTGTAAGAATTCCCAACTAAAACAAAAGATTCTTATGGAATTGCACACTTCTCCCTTAGGAGGGCACTCAGGATTTTTCAAAACTTACCACAGGGTTAAGAAGGAATTTTTTTGGGATGGCCTTAAATCAGATATTCAAAAGTTTGTGGCAAAATGTTTGGTTTGCCAACAAAATAAAGTTGAAACAATTAATACCCCGGGTCTATTACAACCTTTATCCATTCCAAGCCAATGTTGGGAGGAGGTTTCAATGGATTTTATCACAGGTTTACCCAAGTCTGAGGGAAAGAGTGTCATCATGGTGGTAGTTGACAGACTTACCAAGTATACACACTTTTGTGCATTATCACATCCATTTAAAGCCAGTACAGTATCTACTGCATTTATGGAAACAATTCAAAAGCTACATGGAAACCCAAAGATTATTGTAAGTGACAGAGATCCCATTTTCACTGGAAATTTTTGGACAAATTATTTTCTTGTCTTGGTACTCAGTTAGCTCATAGCTCATCTTATCATCCTCAATCTGATGGGAAAACTGAGATAGTAAACAAATGTTTGGAAGGATATCTTCGTTGCTTTGTATCTGATAAACAGACACAATGGGTCAAATGGTTGCCTCTAGCTGAATGGTGGTATAACACTTCCTTCCATACAGCAAAAAAAATGACCCCATTTATGGCACTTTATGGATATCAGCCACCATCCATCACATCATATTTAAGAGAAAATTCTAAGGTTCAAGCAGTGGAACATCACATCGAACATCAACAACAAGTCCTCCAACTCTTAAAGGATAACCTCGTGTTGGCACAGAATAGAATGAAACAACAGGCAGATCAACATCGCAGCGAAAGAAGTTTTGATGTAGGTGATTGGGTATTCCTACGGCTACAACCATATAAGCAAATGTCCCTCAAGCAAGCTAAGAAGGATAATAAATTATCACCAAAGTATTATGGTCCGTACAAGGTGTTGCAAAAGATTGGTACTATGGCATACAAATTGGAGCTTCCTGCAGCTTCTCGATTGCACCCAGTTTTCCATGTTTCATGTTTAAAGAAGGTTATAGGCGACAAGCTCCCAGTTCAAACAATATTGCCAGAACTTGACGAGGAAGGAAAAATTATATTGGAACCGGAAGCAGTCACAGAAACAAGAACTCGACAGCTACGAAATCGATCAATTTCGGAGTATCTTATCAAGTGGAAGAACTTATCCGCTGAAGATTCCACATGGGAGGATGAGAATTTTATACAGAAGCATCCAGAACTACTCAAGCGTTGAGGACAACACTTTTTTGAAGGAGAGGGGCATGTTGGGTCCCTATAATACTAATGATTACCCCATTAATATTGTAGTTGTGCCCCTTATTAATATTGTTGTGCCCCTATTATCCCCATATTGTTATTATTGTGCCCCATAGAATCCCTCTATTGTTATTTTTGTGGCTTTATATTATTATTGTTAGGTCGGCTAGGTTATATTGTGACTCCTTAGACTCCTATATATAGAAAGGAGGTTTTGTCATTTGAATCATCCAAGAATTGTTCATTTATGTAATGTAAAGGAGGTTGCCCCCTCGAAGAGGCTGAATTCTAAGGCGTTGATCTATCTTTTCTATATTTTCTTGAGCTAGTTTCATAACAATAATGAGTTAGAGCATTCCTTAATAGAGAATCAGATTATTAGATTAACTAAGACACACACAACGATAAACTTCTAGGAATAAATTGCAAATTAGTTCACAATCGATTACTAACATTAACATTGAATGAGGAGAATAGATTCTAAGTCAACAAACAAACTACATGCAAAAAATTAGTTTATAAACATGTAACCAATATTTAACACACGCACATACACAATTGGAATACAATAACTAATATAATAGAGGAATGCATGGGAATCAATGTGTGAATTGAAAAAATATTGTCATTAATAATGTAGCTCATTCAAATACATGTACAACAAGATCATCAAAACCCAATAATGGGATGAGAACAATTCATATCATCTTCAAAACATAACACTAGCCTCGTGATCCCTCCACCTACAAGCTACCAAGGGCGATTGCTTTCAACTCCTCAAGTAAACATTATCAATCTAATTACTATCCTAACTTAAGTGCTAAAACTGTCATTTTGAATAAGGCATGAGTTTAAAATAACCTTTCACATTCCCCATGTCCTTTCATATTCCCCATGACTTTTCATATTATTCGTGACTCCTCATCTTTCCTATGACCTTTGATGTTCCTTTTGGCCCCTTTACGCTTTTGATATTTCGTCATTTATAAAACAATAATATATTTACAAAATAATAATAAAATTTTCAACGAGCTATGACGTGTCATCGTGTAGAAAAACATTGTTTTTTAAGAAACTTGATAATGTCTTAGTTTTGCCAAAAGGTCACCTTGGTGCTATTCAATAATTATTGACTTGGATCATGCATCCACTAACTATAAATTTGACCAAATAAGATTTTATAGCTGTGAGATGGTGATATTCAAAATGCTTGCTTCGGTCTTCCTTCATCCTTTGTATGTTTAATATATACTCGTCGCGGAAGTAGGTGTAGATGTGACCATAGACCACTTTCCATGTAATTAGTAATGATGGCCATGTGTATATAGCGTTATTGCATTGTTTACATACTCTTACCCTCAACCTTTTTTTACTTGACCCTTGAATCCTTATGCTTGCTTTTATATTGATTTAACGCTGCTTTGAATGGTCTTTCCATGCTAATTTCAGTGGTTCGCTGCATGGAGTGGTCTGTAACACTGCATTTTAATATTATGTGATACATTATGATATGAACCTATATCGTATTATACCCTCCTTACATGCATAACCTTTCATATTCCTTTCAATGCATCATAATATTCCAACCACACCTTTTAATCCTATTCTCATCGAAACCCTTTTTTATGCCTTTGTATTGAGCGTAAATATGTCGTATCAACTTCTTTATTTGGTGTCTCGTTGGAAGGTGAAACGAAATCGTTTTAATCATAGTTTGGTTGTGTAAAAACATGTTTTTCATTACAATTGCAAATGGCATTAATGGGCGGCAGAAATTCTAGCAATAGAAGGGCTCGGGCTTTTTTCTTTGAGTTGCGCTGGGGCGACTGCACTATACGTTGCATGGTCGCACTTTAACACTGTATAGTTTAGCCTCTAGCTTCTTTATGATTGTGCCTATGCAAAATAGATGCGATGTCTTAACCCCTTTGATATAATTTCAACCATCGTCTTTAAACATGGAAGAGTTGCGTCGTCACATTGTTTTCACGTAGTCCTATCATATTTCTTTCAGCGTTGCGATCACTCTTTATCACAACCCTTTCATATCTTCATTGGCTTATTTGGAAAGCAAAACGACATTACATGAGTCGCAATTTGATTGTGCGGCAAACATTTCACTAGTAAGAGACCTAGTGCATGTTGCTCTATGTTGCACTAATGTGCGAGAGATTTCATTTTTCTCTATTGCGTTATCACACTCTAGAATTATAATGGAAGACCAACCCCCTCACAACGATGTGATGGTGTGATTATTTATTGCTTGGAAGAACCTTCATATTATCCTTGTAGTGGTGTATCCTTTTACCAATATTTTCATCTTAGACCATTGCTCTAGCGTCACTGGAGTCCCTTCATGTCATCTTTGTGCGTTGATACAATCGATAGCCCTTCATTACATTTCCCTCACAAATGTGGCATTAACTAGCTTCTAGTGCATCACAACTTTATAACCATTATTGTCTTCGCTTCATACTAGCTTTGGTATTTCTTTATCACAGTGTTTCATCCTTGTGTTGGTATTAACATATGGATATTGATAACCCTATCTTGTCTTTGAATGCAACCCCTTGTGACCTTCTTGCATTATTGTGATATATATGCATTGCATTGTTAGCATCATAGCACATGGCTCATGTGGTTCCACGCATTTGGTTATATTATATCGATTTTTATTCAATGCATTGCATTATATCGTTCCCATCACACTCATTTGATATGGTTTTAGTAACATGCATGGTTTCATAGCCCTCATTGTCATGCTTATAATATCGTCGATATATCACAGGATGGATAGGTGGATACTTATCACATTGTTTCACTTCATCCTCATTTGCTTTGATGTGTTTGTTCACAAATTTTTCGCGTCTTTTGCATTTACCTTTCAATGCCTATATTATGTTTCCCTGCCCATGTATTGTTTGCATGGCTCGTCGTTGTTTCTTTAATTCCTATGCACAGTTTGCATGGCTCGTCGTTGTTTCTTTAATTCCTATGCACAAGCATTGCATTTTTGAAATGGTCTTTTAACACTTCTTTTCATCGGTCTTCACTGCTTTAAATTGCCTCTTAATGCTCCATTGAATGGATTTCCAACGTTGCCTCTTCTCCTTTTGAGCTTAGTTTGCAAAATATTATTTCAGATGGTAGTTGTGTTATCAATGCAATGCATCCTTCGCATCACTTATTCTTTAAATTGTCGTCCACGTGCAAACTTAACTTATGGCATTATATTTATTGACAATGTAACTTTAATGTATCATCTCATTCACATGTATTTATATAATAGATTATCATTGCATTTATTTGTATATATTATTTCTGTTGCATTAAATTTTATGCGCTAATATAACCTCACAATTATCAATATTTTCCATTATAGCAAGACAATGATAATATAAATATCTTTTAAACCTCTTGTTGTATGTTTTTTGTAATAATTTTGGTTGATTTTCCATGTAAATAAAATAAAACCAATGTCATGGGACACTTATTCTAAATTGAATGGTGGGTAAGCATTATAGTGGGCATCATTTGTGGTTTAATAATGGTTATGAAAATTGGCAAAGGAAAAGATGTAATAAATAACATTTAATTAAAGAAATAAATAAAATTAGGAGAAAATAAAGGTGAAGAGATACAAATATGCATGCAAAAGAAATTGGAGAGGAATTAGAGGAAAATGAAGAAAAAAGGAAAAAGGAAAGGAAGAGACTAGACATCAATGATAAAAAGGCATCATAGCCAACTTTTATCAGTTTAGTTTTGGCTCTCTTCTTCCATACTCTTACACTCTTGCACACTTAGAGCATTCTTAGATCATCCTAGCATTCACTTGGGCTTAGAGAGAAGCAAACAAAGAACAAGTAAGGAATTGGAGGACATCGGGAGAGAAAGTTGGATCAACAACAATTGCTTCTTGAGATTTGGATGCATGGTACATGTATGTGGTTCTTTGGTTATTTTGTTGTACATGGGATTTGCCTAGATTGATAGTGGTTTCCGCCTTGCCCTGCCATTTCCTAGATAGTCATGATGTAGTGGGTTCTATATTGATTTAGCTTTGGATGGTCGGTAGACATGGATCTTGGTTGAAGTGGTCTCGGGAAAATTCCCAAGGGTCAAGGGTGGAGATGGGCCTTCTCTTGGAACTCTTGATGGATGGGTGGAGACAAGAAAATTCCTCTGGAGTCAGTGAAGGAAGTCAGAGACATCCAAGCTTGTTTTGGTATTAGTGTATGTGAAAGTCCCTAACTTGGTTGGCTTTTGCATATGTTAATATAGGTTATTTTCTTATTGTAATTGATGAGCACTTGTACTGGTTATTATGTTGATCTTATGGCTGGTTTGTCATGGATTTCATGCTAGTTATTTGTTGGTTATTTGTCTAGTTACATGATGTTCTCTTACTATGGATCATGTTCATGATTTGATAAGTTATTGAATTATTGATGAATGCATGGGCTAGCAAGTGTTTTTGCAACTAGCTTGAGAGGGCATTGAGTTAAGACTATCTTGATCAGATATTCATTCATAACCTATGGCTTCTGTGTTTACCATGTGTTTAACAAAATGTTTTCATGTGTTTGGCAATTTCTGAGCAAGACTCAACCTTAGTACTTATCATACAAACTTTTCATTGCACTAAACTTGATTCTAGAAAGTCTTAGGTTGTTTTGGGAAGTAGCCTGAAGGCTACCCTAAAAAGTGGCACAGATCTCACGACTACACGCATAAAACAAATAAATTTCGATCATAACCGTAGGGACAAGCCAAGCCAAGAGGACACAAGATGTGGCGCTAGCCAGGGACAAACCGCAATGTGGGGAAACCCTTGATCAATTCTTCTTATATGTTCTTCAAAATTTCAACAAAGAGAGATAGTACATTTACAACAAAGTCAACACTTAGACTTTCTAGATAAGAGAATAGATCATCTCTACATGAGATCAGTTGAAGACATGCTGCTTCAACTGATTCTCCAAGGTGACTCCTTCACCTATCATTGTGTTGCATCTCGTCGTCACATTGCATCTCACCGTGCTACACCATGTTGCACCCATCATCACATTGTTGGACCTCATGACCATGTTGTACACATCATCACATTGTTGGACCTCATGACCATGCTATACACATCATACTGCTACACCATTTTCTTGCTCCATCAAGCTTCATTTGTTGTTCCAAGTACCATTTCTGCACTTTGCTACACCATGTACTAGCTGTCCCATTTAGACATGTTGTACCTTGTTGCTCCATGTACTAGTTGTCCCATCTAGACTTGTTGTACCTTACTACTCCATGTACTAGCTTTCCCATCTAGACATGAAGTACCTTGCTACTCCATGCACTAGCTGTCTTGTTATCACTCTAGGAAGCTCTCCTAGGTTGTAGCTCAGAGATGCCTGGTAACATATAATCTTCAATATTGTTCTTGGAACTATTGGAATGGATGAAGGTTTGGATCAAACCAGATAACCATTTCAACTCTGTTTTTACTCAAGACATGCATGAACACCCTCAGCTTTACAAGGCTTTAGACCACTAATACTCAATAGTTTGTAGATTCAATGGATAGATGGAGAATGCCGAATGTACCAACAGATGCATATATAAAAACCTATGAATGGCTAGCTACAGGAAGTAAATGAATCTTGCAAATCTAATTTATCAACGCAGAGATAAGATGACAGTTATCTGGCATTAGACATAGAAGAAACATGAACACCCTGTTCAAGTGCAAGCTTAGAACAGAAGAGAAAATGGAAATTGAACATATAACAGCAAAAGAAGCTTATATTGCTAGAATGAAGATGAGAAGCTTGAGTGGCAAAGTATCCACAGTCTCCCGAAGTTGAACCCTTCATACATTTAACTTTCAGCCATTTATAGGCCTTTTACAATGCTCTTGAGCTCTCAAAGGCTCGAAGTGTCTTAATCTATCCTCTTTGTCTTTAACGACTTGATGCCCTGACTAGGCACGCATGGGCTTGGAGGTTTCTTCTCTAACAGTAAAGTAACCTATTTCTGGTAATTTGCTGTGCTATTTGGGAGCTTGCTCGTGCAAGTGATGCTCCATGATTTTTTGTTGGTTGTGGCTGCATCATGCTAGGATTTTTTCCCCCAGCCTCTGTCCACCAGCAATTGTTTCCCTGCTGAATCCCTCTTCTGGCATGTAGATATTATTGCATAATGCCTCTAAGGATGGTTGGCCACCTATACCTGCAATGGAATGGCTATCGGGCCTATGAAATCCCTGAAACGACCCCTTTCAAATGATAACCATGACTGTTTTCTATTTTACAGAGAAAACGCTGCAACTGTGCAAATCTTGCCCATCTCTATTTGTTTTGGACTTCAAAAGTCCTCAAACTCTATCTATTCCTCTATCGGGTCCACCCTCTGGGTCGCTATCACAAGTCATTGATGGCCTGTTCCCAGTCTTCCCTTTGTATTTGGAAATATGTCAAAAACACTGGAAATACATTAAAAATTTGCTTTGGCGGACCTAAAATATTATATATTTCATTTCTGAAGCCCTTCGGGTCCGGGTTTTATCGCATCGTCGCTACCCCTTTGTATTTCGTTAAATAATGAAAATACACAAAATACATATGAAAATGCCTTTCGGCGGATTTCAAATCTTATGAAATATTATTTAGAACATCATTGGGTCTGGTTCATCGAGTCGCACACGTACATGTGCAAATGCCCCACTCCATAATGTTTCTCTGATGCAATCTGATCGCAATCGCATATCGCTCATGCCCCGGGCCATTGCTAGCGATCCTGTTAATCTCCGACAGCGATCTTGCGATCGATGTGGGTCGTCGATCTGCGTGCTTGATTGATGGTACACGTTGCATCGTTGATCGTTGTCGCAAGTTCCATACGATCCGTGTCGATATCCGTCGATTGCCTCCGCCGATTGCGACCTGCTGATCAGATATGGACCATTGGTCGGCCAGATTGGACAAATGTTGTGCGTTTCTCTGTTTATGCCTCTGATACTTGGTTTTTTCACTGATTTTATGTGTTTCTGCCTTCCAATAGTGCATTTCCGCCATTCCAAGGGTTCTTCTCCTGCGCTGGTTTTTGATCTTTGGCAGGATTTTGCTGTCTTTTAAAGACTTGAAGAGCATATTTGGATTCATTTTTGGGCCAAATTCCAACAAGGCTAACACTGGCCCTTCTGGGGATGAAAGCCTCCCTGTGAGGTTTCAAGAACTGCAGAACAATGCCTTTCCTATAAAACCAAAATGAAATCTTCCTCCTAGTGTTCAATTGGGCATGGAGTCTATTTTGTAATAACTGAAAAACATATTTACAATACCAAGGCTTTAAAGCCTTAAATGAAATAAAGTTTGAAGAACCGCCCATTTACTGGGCTACCAGAAACACCTTCCCACTCTAAACTATGCAGACTGAAAATGTTGCTCATATGAACTTGAGCAATGACAAGCGGTCTTATCCATAAGGCATCAAATTTACCATGATTTCCCTTCTTTTCCTTTAATGCATCCCATTTGAGAACCCAATCACCAAACTGAAAATTGTCCCTTTTTGCCTTTCTTTCAAAGGTTTCTTCTTCTTGGTCAATGTGCATTTCAACAAATTCATCAAAGACTTGTAAAAGCCTATTAATTTCATCATCATCTTCAAAAACTTTCCAGTATTTGAAATTGTCAGGCAGCGATGGTCTGTATTTCATCTCATCTCTGTATGCTTTCAGCCTTGGATGCTTTTCTTGGAATGTTTTGTTGACCTGCTAAATGATAAGGTCTGCATCTCCGAACACTTTCAGACCTTTGATGCCCATTTCTTTAGCAGCATTTAAGCTTAATATCAAGGCTTTGTACTCTGTTGTGTTATTTGTGACTTGAAAAGTTAATATGAAAGATAAATGAATGCATTCCTGTGTGGGGGACACAAGGACTACACTTGCCCCTACAGCTTCCTTAGAGCAAGCTCCATCCAAGAACATGTCCCAAATTTGCAAGCTTTCTTCCTCTGTGATCTGGCAAACTGGTTTCTTAAGCTGCGTGGAGGCCAACTGAGATTCTTCAATCTGAGAAAACAAGCTCCAAAATAAGTGTCGACAACATAGATGGGATGATTAGTGGGATTCCTTTCATCACTAATGATATAAGCCAACTGAGCCTCTCTGTACAATCTCCTATTTTCACCTCCAAAAACTGGGACAGTAACATAGGATAGAGCATTTTGCAATGTTCCACCTAATCTCTTGATCCAACCTCTGGAAAGTAACATGCCAAACTTGGGGGTACATCTGCTACCACAATATCCATCATCATGCTCTTCATGGGTAGCTGAGACAAAGTGATGGCTAGGACCTTGATTAATCCCAGGCATTTCACTTTTCTAGAGTCAAAAGAAAACAGGTCATGATAAGGCTTGGTAATGTCAAGACCCAACTCATCCATGACAGCCTTGGGCATTTGATTATGGCTGGCTCCAGTGTCCAGAAGGCAATTGTGAAGGATTTTGTCATGAATAATCAGAGAAACATAGAATGACGGGGAGCTGTCTTCACAATTTTCAATCATTGGGCCGAGAATAACAACTGGTTTGTCATCTTGCAGATTGACATAATCGGTGGAGGCTTGGATGGCTTTAGGCTCAAGGGCTTCGAGGATAGATTTCTTGAGGGACTCATTCTTCACTAGTTCAATCAGAGGTATAGGTATTCTTAGCTTCTGGATTTTTGATTCAAAGCTGAAAGGAGAAGGAGACTTGTCAGGGCCTCTTACCTCGTGGGCTGGAGCTTTGAGGATGATAGGATCAATTGTTGGTCGCTTCTGCTTATTAGCTTGTTGTACTACAGGTATAGTAGCTCTTTGAACAGGAGTTTCCTTGGCATTATTCATCTTCAACCTCAGATTATATTTGTGTTGATATTCAGTTTGTAGAACAGCTTCATTGTCCCACTCTTAGTTGATCTGGTCATTGAATAATGACTTTTCATAGGTAGCTAAGGTCAAAAATGGGGCATTGCCTTTGTCTTCCATACAATGGATCTCATCATCTTCTTCAAACTACTCTTTTTCCATGACTACATTCTAGAAAGGGGTCTTCACCCTTTGGTCTTCATTGGCATGTTTGCTTCTTTGCAAAATCTGCAACTGCTCATTAGCTCTTCTATATGGATTTGGATTTGGAGGAGCAAAGGTGTTAGGAACTCTTCCTTTTCCATAGTGCTGCTCAATTTTTAATTTGGAGATTTTAGAGGCTAATGACTCTATCATCTTAGTCATTTTATCTATCTTGGGATCTGAAGATGATGAAGACTCGCCCCTTTGTCTCCTTCTATCAACATTACCTTTGAGCTTCTCTGTACCATGATGTGTGATTCTACTTCCAAGGCTGCATCTTGCATATCAGCCAAAGTAACACATCGCCTCTCCCTCAACAGTAGGAAGAAGTTAGAATCAAAAGCACTGGCATAGGTGAGTTTAGCAGAGGTAGTGGTGGGTTTTACTTCAGCTGGTATGTTGTTGTACATGCGGTTAAACCTCTTATTAAAATCAGACAGCAACTCGCCATTTTCCCTCTTTAAGTTCCCAAACTCAGTGTGGTAGTAGAGGAGATCCTTCTTATCCCCCAATGCTTTAGGAATGCATCATCTAAAGCCTCAATATCTGCTATAGATCTTGGGGTTAGTTCTCTGAACCATTTTCTAGCCTCTCCATCTAGGCTTTGGACAAAGACTCTCATCCAAACATCATCTTCACTAATGTCCAGGTTATCAGCACAGCTATCGAATGATTCAAGATATTCCTCAGCTGAAACACCTTCAGTCCTAGTGAACTTAGGCATATACTTCTGATATTCTCCAGTAGGCATGGCATTCAAAGGAGTGGGCAGTAGTAGAGGTCCATAGCTAGCAGCTATGATTCTTTCCATTTTGGTAGGTGCTTGTGGGCCTACCATAGCTGTGGTGGCTATAAGGGTATTGGAAGTCTAAATGATAGAGGGCTGAGGAGTGATTTGATAGGACTAAAGGAGTATGATGGATAGGAGGTGAGGTTTCCTTTGGGCTTACAACAAAAGGAGAACCTAAAGAATAAGGAGCTTTATGAATCTCTGAGAATTTTTCTTCATTGCTAGTATTAGAAGCTATACTCTCAACATGTATTTGTTCTATTATAGGATTTTCTTGAAGAGATATAAAATATTGTTTAGATTTACCTGAACCTAATGCTCCTTTTTGCAATACCTTTCTTTCTTTGATGATTTTTTTAGGATTAGATACTGGGTCATCTTGTGGCTTCTGAGGATTTATCCGAGTAAGACTCACAAGCTAAGCCAGAACTATGTAGTGGAGTCGCCAAGAGGTTCATCCTTCAGTAGAGTCGCCAGATAGATAATTACAACCAAAAAAGTGCCCAGAATTTGTCTATCATCAAAGCTGGATCTATGTCATCTCCCAGGGAAGCTGAGCTTCAGTCTCCTCTCCTCGACAACGGCGCCAATTATGTTATCACTCCAAGAAGCTCTCCTAGGTTGTAGCTCGGAGATGCCTGGTAACATATAATCTTCAATATTGTTCTTGGAACTATTGGAATGGATGAAGGTTTGGATCAAGCCAGATAACAATTTCAACTCTGTTTTTACTCAAGACATGCATGAACACCCTCAGCTTTACAAGGCTTTAGACCACTAATGCTCAATAGTTTGTAAATTCAATGGATAGATGGAGAATACTGACTGTACCAGCAGATGCATATATAAACACATATGAATGGCCAACTACAGGAAGTAAATGAAGCTTTCAAATCTAATTTATCAACGCAGAGATAAGATGACAATTATATGGCATTAGACACAAAAGAAACATGAACAACTTGTTCAAGTGCAAGCTTAGAACAGAAGAGAAAATGGGAGTTGAACATATAACGTAAAAGAAACTTATATTGCTAAAATGAAGATGAGAAGCTTAAGTAGCAAAATATCCACAATCTCCAGAAGTTGAACCCTTCATATATTTAACTTTCAGCCATTTATAGGCCTTTTACAATGCTCCTGAGCTCTCAAAGGCTCGGAGTGTCTTAATCTATCCTCTCTATCTTTAACGACTTGATGCCCTGACTAGGCATGCATGGGCTTCGAGGTTTCTTCTCTGACAGCAGAGTAACCTATTTCTACTAATTTGTTGCATTGTCTGGGAGCTCGCTCGTGCAAGCGATGCTCCATGATCATTTGTTGGTTGTGGCTGTATCGTGCTGGGCCTTTTTTCCCCTTCTGGACTCTATCCGCCGACAATTGTTTCCTAGCCGAATCCCTCTTTTGGCATGTAGATATTATTGCATAACGCCTCTAAGGATTGCTGGCCACCTGTACCTGCAATGGAATGGCTATCGGGCCTATGAAATCCCTGCAACGGCCCGTTTCAAATGATAACCGTGATTGTTTTCTGTTTTACACAAAAAACACTGCAACTGTGAAAATCCCACCCATCTCTATTTGTTTTGGACTTCAAAAGTCCTCAAACTCTGTCTGTTCCTCTATCGGGTCCACCCTCTGGGTCGCTATCGCAAGTCGCTGATGGCCTATTCCCAGTCTTCCCTTTGTATTTGGAAATATGTCAAAAACACTGGAAATACATTAAAATTTTGCTTTGGTGGACCTAAAATATTATATATTTCATTTCTGAACCCCTTCGGGTCTGGGTTTTATCGCATCATCGCTGCTCCTTTGTATTTCGTTAAATAACGAAAATACACAAAATACATATGAAAATGCCTTTCGGCGGATTTCAAATCTTATGAAATATTATTTATAACATCGTCAGGTCCAGTTCATCGAGTCACACACATACATGTGCAAAGGCCTCGCTCCATAATGTTTCTCTGATGCGATATAGTGATGCGATCTGATCGCGATCGCATATCGATCATGCCCCAGGCCATTGCTAGCGCTCCTATTTATCTCCGATAGCGATCTTGTGATGCGATGTGGGCCATCGATCTGCGCTCTTGATCGATAGTCCATGTTGCATCGCTGATCACCATCACAAGTTCCATACGGTCCGCGCCGATATTCGTCGATTGCCTCCACCAATTGCAACCCGCCGATCAGATCTGGACCGTTGATCGTCCAGATCGGATGGCCGCTATGCATTTCTCTGTTTATGCCTCCGATACTTGTTTTCTTCACAAATTTTATGTGTTTCTGCCTTCCGATAGTGCATTTCCGCCATTCCAAGGGTTCTTCTCCTGCGTTAGTTTTGATCTTTGGCAGGATTTTGTTGTCTTTTGAAGACTTGAAGAGCATATTTGGATTCATTTTTGGGCCAAATGCCAACAAGGCTAACATGTCCCATCTAGACATGTTGTACCTTGCTGCTCCATGTACTGTTTCATGTACTTGTTGTCCATGTATTGCATCATGTACAACTATACTGTTGTCCCACTATAACACCCACAACACACATAGTTTTCCATGTTGTCACCTACAGCACACATAGATTTCCATGTTGTCACCTACAACAATATAAGGCCCTTCTTACGTGGCTAGGTCTCCTTTTCTAGCTGCGTATTGATCTCCTCAATTGCTATGAATCTAGCCTCTCTTACTGCAGACTTAGGCCTCCTCTAACTGTTGATTTATGCCTCCTTTATAGGCCTCCTTTAACTGTGGATTTAGACCTCCTTTAACTGCAGATTTAGGCCTTCTTTAACTGCAGCCAGACCTCTACCTTAACTGCTGCTATAGCTCTCCTCCATCTGGGGCTGAGTATCCTTTCCACTTGTAGCTAGGGCTTTTATCATGATTGCGGCTAGGGCTAGGTCTCTTCTTTAGAACAAAGCTTAGGTCTCTTCTAGACCAGCATTGAGGGCAATTTGGAACTTCTCCTTGCTGCGCTATAGTAGTCTCCTCCATGACTGTGTTAAGGTTGATTAGGGCTTCTTCATTAGGGAAGTGTTATCTCTTAGGATCTATCCTCCTACTAAAACCCAAAGACAAGTAGAGAGGAAGAGATCCCAAGTGAGTGTGTCCAAATGAATTTCAAGGCACCTCTATTTATACTAAAACATTGAGCAAATGTAGGGTTTATTTGGTTGTTCGCCAACCTTGACAAATTGTCCCATAACACAAATAAATTCATATCTCCATGAACGCTTATCGGAATTAGATGATCTTTAGATCAATCCTACACCTCTCGATGAGAGAGATCCAAGAAAAATATTAGCTGCCATTAATAAGATGACCCACATGGAGTTTGGCACTAGTTGCCAATTTTAAGAATTTCCTTTAGAATTTAAAGATCATATTGAGTATGATGAGCCTCAATCATTGGAGGAAGTCATTGAGAATCTAAAACATTGTTATGAGCAGTCAAAGCGCAAGTATGAGTTCAAGTGTGATTGGAAAGTTAATGAGAAGAAAAAAGGAAAAAGTCTTAAGAAGCGAGGAATATATCAAGATGCATGTGACAAGGAGAATGTGGGACCTCATAAAAAGTTTAATGTAGTTGAGAGAGGACATGGGTCTCAACCTAAGGAGAAACAGAATAAGGGTGATGGCAGGAAACCTTTGAGGTTCTAGACTTGTGGTGGAGAGCATTATAGGAGGGATTGTTCATCACATTAGGGTAGCAGGCCTTAGATCTACAATGCTCAGGAGGCACAAAAAATTGGGTATGTTGGTCATTAGACATCTATTATTGAGACGGAAGGTAAGCTTTATGATCAAGTTGTTTCTATTTTGATTGATCCTGGATCGAATTATAGTTATATCAATCCTGACCTGGTGGATAAGTGTTGCTTGAATAAATAAGTGCATGAAAAATCTTGGTTGGTGCAGTTGGCTACATGAACCAAGAGAATAGTTCATCATTGGGCGAGATCGTGTGCATTTGAACTAAATGATAAGCCTACATCAACACATCTAAATGTGGTTCCTTTGGGATCATATAGTATGCTTTTGGGCATAGATTTGTTGTTCCTTCACAGGACCAAAGTAGACTGCTATGGCAAGGCTATTGAGTACTTGGATGATGATGGGGAAAAGATACTCTTGCAAGGAAAGAAGAAGCCTATATCAATAAGAATGGTTACATCTATGCAAGAAAAGTACAGTTTCATGAAGGGATGTGTATTGTTTGCAGTTCATATTTCCAGTGACAAAGGGAAAGAGGATGAGGATGGTGAAGTCCTAAAGAGGTCTGTTGTTTTGCTGCAGTTTCAGGATGTGTTTCCTGCAGAGATTCTAGAGTTGCCTCCTCATAGAGAGGTGGAATTTTCTATTGAGTTGATGTCGGGAGCAACACCAACATCTAAGGCACCATACAGGGTGAGTACTTTGAAGTTGGTGGAACCGAAGTTGCAACTTAACGAAATGCTTGATAAGGGATACATAAGACCAATTGTGTCACCTTGGGGTGCACCAATGTTATTTATAAAGAAGAAAGACGATACTCTCAAATTGTGCATTGATTACAGGAAGTTGAACAAAGTGACCATCAAGAATAGTTATCCATTGTGACAAATTGATGACTTGTTTGACCAGTTGAAGGGAGCTACAATGTTTTCAAAGATTTATTTGAGATCAAGATATCATCAGGTGCACATCAAAGAAGAAGACAACTACAAAATTGCATTTCACACAATTTATGGACATTATGAGTTTGTGGTGGTTCCTTTTGGTCTTAATAATGCTCCAACCACCTTCATGTGTTTGATCAACAATGTGTCACATCCTTATCTAGACAAAGTTTGTGATTGTCTTTTTTGATGATATATTGGTACATTCCAAGAATGACGAGGAGCATGTAGAGCACCTGGAAACAATATTGAGATTGTTGAGAGAGCATCAATTGTATGCCAAGCTCAACAAGTGTAGTTTCTTTTAGTCTCAAATTCATTACTTGGGACATGTTTTTTCTAATGAGGGGATAATAGTGGATCCAGAAAATATTAAGGCTATCATGGAGTGGCCAACCCCTAGGAATGTAGATGAGATCGGATCACTCATGGGACTAGCAGGTTATTACAGGCAGTTCATCAAGAACTTGTAGAAATAGCTCAAAAATTTCAGCTACTAATGAATTCAGACAAATAAAAATAGACACAAATTTCTTCTACTCAATTTGTGGAAAGAAAAACATACAATAGAAACACATGCAAATCATTCAATCATAATGAACACAATCTTTTTTATTGGGGAACCCAACTAGGAAAAACCCCTCCTCTGTTTGTATTATATCAGATGAGAATATAGACCTATTACAATGACAATTTCAATCCTTGAAGCTCAACTTGCACTGCAATATTGATCTCTTCCTCCTGAGTCTACTCTGGCAAATACTTATCCAAATATAGGCCTCATGCTCCTCTTATTTCCTTGCGTAATTCCTAAGGAAATTAGCTCCCAAAGAATAGGAAAATCTCCTATTTTCTTGCGCAATTCCCAAGATAAAAGCCTCACCTTCTACATGCAAACTTTGTACACTCACTAGTATACAATAATAAATACAATTATGCTTTTTCCCTCCACTCAACTAGGCAATTTGAATTACGTGCATGACTAGGGCTATTTTTAGTAAATTGACTAGTTAAGTGAGAGATCAATGAATTAACAACAATTACAACTAATCAACTAAACTCCTACTAACTTTATTCATGACTAGAGCTCAGATAACTGAGTTTCACTAACTATAAATCCACTAGATTTCTAGATCTTAGAAATCAACTCATGCACAACTCTACTTCTTACCCACAAACTCGAATTGATTGACTTAACTAAGTGACTTGGCCATGTCACTTCTGCTAACTGCAACTCAAGTCATCTTGCTAATGTTGAAATTTGAATTTCTCCATTTGACTAAGGAACAAATCAAATGAAGCCTTTTATTGCTACAATTTAACACTCCCTCTTAGCAAGAAAAAGGTTTTGAACCACCCCTATCTTGCTCTTGTGGAACTCAAGCTTGCCTCTTGACAAAACCTTTGTCAAAATGTTTGCATCCTACTCCTCTGTGGGAATGTACTGTAACATGATGATCCTCCTTTGAACACAATATCTCAGGTGATGGTACATGATGTCTATTTGCTTAGACCTATCATGAAACACTAGATTTTCAGATAGTTTTATACAACTCTGATTTTCAAAGTGGATCAATGTAGGATCCATCCCCTGACTGAAGAGACCAACCAGGATCTTCCTCATCCACATAGCCTCACATGCTGCTTGACTAATAGTCATATACTCGACCTCTGCTGAACTGAGTGCTACATATCTCTATTTGCTGCTATACTAAGAAATTGTTGTTGACCAAAAAATAAAGATAGTTCATGATGTTCTCTTCCTGTCTGATGGACTCCTTGCCCAATCTGCATCTGTGAAGCCTTGGAGCTACACTCCATCAGTCCTCTTATACCATAGACCAAAATTTACTGTGCCTCTAAGGTATCTAAGAAAATGTTTTGTTGCTTTCCAGTGAAGCTTGGTAGGCTCCACCATAAACTGACTAAGTTGGTTAACTACAAAAAAAAATCAAGCCTTATGCTCACCAAGTACATTAAGGACCCCACCAACTATATGTAGAGAGTGCCATCTACTACTTCTACTGTAGAAGTATCCTCTTTCCTCCAGTTAGTAGCCAAAGGAGTATCCATGTGCTTACAATCTTGCATATGGAACCTCTGAAGGATTTCATAGGTGTACTTTCCCTGACCAACAAATATTTCTCCATCTCCCTCCTACACCTCCAAACCAAGGAAGTAGTGCATCAAACCCATATCCTTCATCTCGAGCTCTCTTGTAAGGTCCTCCTTGCAAGACTAGATCAATATCTTATCTCCTGTCAGTATCAAATAATCTACATACAAGACTAAGATGAGCAAACTGTCATCTACCAAAATGTAGTAGATATTGGCATATGCTTCTCTCTTTGTGAAGTCCAATCCACTAAGATAGGAATATATGTGAATATATGAAGCACGAGGTTCCTTCTTGAGACCATAGAGGGCTCTCCTCATTCTACACACATGTTTCTCCTTGTCAAATGTATCAAATCCCTCAGGTTTTTCAATGTAAATCTCTTCCTCAACCACTCCATTGCAGAAGGCAACCTTAACATCCATCTGTTGGATCTTCCACCCAAACTGTGCTGACAATTCTAGTA
Source organism: Pinus tabuliformis (assembly GCA_031772625.1). Lineage (NCBI taxonomy): Eukaryota > Viridiplantae > Streptophyta > Pinopsida > Pinales > Pinaceae > Pinus > Pinus tabuliformis. Next base: position 524,819,230 of record CM062820.1, read on the forward strand.
TGGCTTTGATACCATGTAGAAATAGCTCGAAATTTGCAGCTGCTAATGAATTCAAACTAGAAAAAATAGACACAAATTTTGTCTATTCAATCCGCGAAAATGAAAACATACAATAGAAACACATGCAAATCATTCAATCACAATGGACACAATATTTTTCACTGGGGAACCCAACTAGGAAAAACCCCTCTTCTGTTTGTATTATATTGTATGAGAATATAGATATATACATTGATAACTTCAATCCTTGAAGCTCAACCTGCACTGCAATATTGATCTCTTCTTCCTGAGTCTTCTATAGCAAATACTTAGCCAAATCTAGGCCTCCTACTCCTCCTATTTCCTTGCACAATTCCTAAGGAAATTAGCTCCAAAAGAATAGGAACAACTCATATTTTCTTGTGCAAATCCCAATACAAAATCCTCACCTACTACATGCAAGCTCTATACACTCACTAATATACAATAATAAATATAATTATGTCTTTTCCCTCCACTCAACTAGGCAATTCAAGTTGCATGCATGACTAGGGCTATTTTTAGTAATTTGACTAGTTAACTGAGAGATCAGTGAGTTACCAATAGTTACAACTACTCAACTAAACTTCTACTGACTCTATTCATGACTAGAGCTTAGATAAATGACTTTCACTAATTATAATTCCACTAGATTGCTAGATCCTAAAAATTAACTCATGCACAACTCTACTTCTTTCCCACAAACTTGAATTGACTAACTTAACTAAGTGACTTGGCCATGTCACTCTTGCTAACTACAACTCAAGTCATCCTGTTGATGTGGAAATACAAATTTATCCATTTGACTATGGCACAAGTCAAATGAAGCCTTTTCTTACTGCAATTTATCACATCTCTGCAGAGAAAGGGGAAGAAGTTTGAATGGACTAAGGAATGTGCAACTAGTTTTGAGCAGTTGAAGAATTTTCTTACAAATGCTCTAGTTTTGAAGATTGTAGATCCTAATTGAGTTTGTGGTTTTTATAGATGCATTTAAGGAAGGACTTGGTGGAGTCCTGGTGTAGAAAGGACAAGTAATTTTTTATGAATCAAGGAAGATGAATGAACATGAGAAGAACTATGTGACTCATGATCTTGAGTCGGCAACTATCATTCATGCGTTAAAGATGTGGATACATTATCTCCTTGGAAAGAGGTTTGTTTTGATGAGCGACCACATTGGGCTGAGGTACTTGTTCGACCAACCTAATCTGAATGCCATGAAGGCCAGATGGTTGGATGCCCTCAGTGAGTTTGACTTTAAGATCAGGTACATTAAGGGCAAGGAGAACAGGGTTGTAGATGCTCTCAGTAGGAGAGTGCAAGTGAATCATATTTAAGTTGTGAGATATTATGTGACAGATTTGCAGAAGCAAATCTTGCCTGCAAGGCAGCTTGATGAGAAGTACCAACAGTTGAAGTGGAGGTTGCAACAACAAGGTGAGGGTGATAGGGATGAAGAGTATCACCTCACAACATATGGCTTCGTGAGATTTAAGAGCAAGATTTATGTGCTAGAAAACAGTGAATTCAAGAAGCTTCTCTTGAGGGAGTTTCATGTCAAGCCATATTCAGGCCATCCAGGATAAAAGAGGACTTTGAAAACTATTAATAAGTTCTACTATTGACCGAATTTGAAGAAAGTGGTGGTTGAGCTTGTTGCAAAGTGTTTGGAATGTAAGCAGGTGAAAGTTGAATGCAAGCACCCAACTGGTCTATTGTATCCTATTAAAATTCCAAAATGGAAATGGGAGGTCATTTCCATGGAATTCATTATAGGATTGTAGAGGAAATCAAGACAACATGATTCCATCATGGTTGGGTTGATAGGCTGAGTAAGGAAGCTCACTTCATCATAGTGAAGTCTATTAATTCAACTAGTGAGGTAGCTCAGGTCTTCATCATAGAGAGTAAGGTTGCATGGAGTTCCCAAGAAGGTTATATTAGATAGAGATGTCAAGTTCAATTCCATGTTTTGGAAGGATTTGTTTTCACGCTTAGGGACAAAGTTATCTTTCAATACAAATTATGATCTGCAGACAGATGGGAAAATAGAAAGGGTTGTTAATATTATTGGGGACATGTTGAGGACGTATGTCATGCATCAAGAGAGGAAGTGGGAGGTGTATATTCCACTGGTGGAGTTTGCATGTAACAATGGGTATCAGGAATCCTCGAGGATGAGTCCATTTGAGGATTTTTATGGGCAGAGTTGTAATACTCCTATCAACTAGATTGATCTAGTGAACAGGGTGTTGATTAGATTAAATATGTTGGATGAAATGAAACAAGAGATGCATGTTATTAGAAGTAATTTGAAGGCAACACGAGACAAACATAAGAGTTATGCAAATCAACATAGAGCATTCAAGGAGTTTCAGGTTAGGGAGCATGTTTACTTACGCATCAAGCCAAAGAGGATCTCTTTGAGGATTGGGTCATGTTCCAAGTGACAACTCGGTATTGCGGACCTTTTGAGATCCTTGAGAGGATTGGACCAATGGCCTACAGAATTGCACTGCCACCAACAGTGAAATTCCATGATGTTTAATTTCTTAAGAGATATGTCCAGGATGTTGATAATGTGATTGATTGATATGTATTGCAGGTGGAACTAGAAGGAGAGTTCCAGCCAGAGCCACAATGCATATTGCAACAGAAACAACTCATGCTTTGGAATAGAGCAATAGAGAAGGTTAAAGTGTAGTGGAAGCACTTTGGGCCCGATGAAGTTACATGGGAGATGGCTAATCAAATGCAAGCAATATATCCTTCTTTATTTGTTAATTGAATCAAATGATTTTTTGATATATATATATGTGTGTGTGTGTGTGTGTGTGTGTGTGCGTGTCATTGTAAATGTCGCATTGAATGGTGTTATAAATCTCCATGAGCAGTACGTTTCGTTGGTCATAAGTGTGATTGAACGTTGAGGACAGTGTACCCCCAAGGGGGAGGGGTTTGTAACAACCCCTGGTTGATTTTCCATGTAAATAAAACAAGACCAAGGTCGTGGGACACATATTCCAAGTTGAATGGTGGGTAAACATTATAGTGGGCATCACTTGTGGTTTAATAATGGCTATGGAAATTGGCAAAGACAAAAAAGAAATAAACGACATTTAATTAAGGAATAAAGGAAAATAGGAGAAAATGAAGGTGAAGAGACACAAATATGCATGCAAAGGAAATTTGAGATAAATTAGAGGAAAATTAATAAAAAAAGGAAAAATGAAAGAGACTAGACATCAATGATAAAAATGCATTAGAGAAATAGTTCACAACTTTTGTTAGTTTAGTTTTGGATCCTTCTTCCACACTCTTACACCCTTGCACACTTAGAGAATTCTTGGAGCATCCTAGAATTCACTTGGGCTTAGCGAGAAGCAAGAAAAGAACACACAAGGAATTGGAGGACAACGAGAGAGAAGGTTGGATAAAAAACTATAACAAGAGTTCATTACAAGTAACAGGGTGCATGTGTGATTTCCTTACTAAGATTTGGATTCATGGTACATGCATGTGGTTATTTGGTTATTTTACTATCATTGGCATGGGATTTTACTGGATTAATAGTTGTTTCAATCTTTCCTTGCCATTTCCTGGATAGCCATGATGTAGTGGGTTTTGTATTTGATTTAGCTTTGGATGACGGGTAGACTTGGATCCCTATTGAGGTGGTCTCGAGTAAATTTTCAAGCATCAATGGTGGAGATGGGCCTTCTCCTAGAACTATTTACAGGTGCGTGGAGATAAGAAAATTCCTCTGGAGTTGGTGAAGGAAGTCAGAGGCATCCAAACTTGTTGTGGTATTAGTGACTTTTGGATTGGTTAGGTGCATTAGGGGAATTTTGAGGTCTAAAATGGGCCTCCTAAGAAAAATGTAGAACCAAAATAAACTTTATAGAAACCAATAGGATTCAAGATGATGATGTCAATCGTGGGGGATGATTCACCATTTTTGGAATAAAAAAGAAAAAATATTTTAAAATAATAAAACTGCTTTTTCAACTTGTATTTTCAACTTATCTCCCTAAGATTTTACTCGAATTTCAAGCGGGATTACTCGTTGGATGAAAAAATTAATTCCTCATCCAAGGATTACCCATGTTACATAATTTCGATGGACCCTACTACACGAAAAATGAAAAATACATTAAAAAACATTATTGCAATCATGTTTTTCATGTATTTCTCATTTTTCGTGTAGTGGGGTCAAAAGTATGAAACATGGGTACTCCTTGGATGAGGAATCAAATTTTGCATCCAATGAGTGTTGCCGCTCAAAATTTGAGTAAACCCATAGGGATATAAGTTGAAAATACGAGTTGAAAAAACATTTTTTTCATTTTTCCCTCTAAAATTTGATGATGTAATCTAATCTTATTTTATTATCTCCACTATTATTTTATATTTTCCTTAGGAGGCCCATTTTAGACCTCAAAAGTCCCCTGATGAAATCATTGTGGTTGAAGGTTGAGGTGGTTTGGCTTTTGGAATCCCTGGTTGGTTTTATTTTGGTTTAACCCATATGATCCCACATTCATGCTTGAAATATGGCACGGGGGTGATTGGTTGAAAGAGAGATTTGGTTCACCTCAATCTATATAATATATTTTATACGTGGAAGTCCCTGACTTGGTTAGATTTTTCATATGTTAATATAATTTATTTTCTTATTGTAATTGATGAGCACTTTGTACTAGTTATTATGTTGATCTTATGGCTAGTTTGTCATGGATTCCATGCTAGTTATATGATGGTTATTTGTCTAGTTATATGATGTGATCTTACTATGGATCTTGTTCTTGATTTGATAAGTCATTGAATGATTAATGAATGCATGGGCTAACAAGTGTTGTTGCGACTAGCTTGAGAGGGCATTGAGCCTTCTTGATGATTCTCATATGAAGTTAAGACTATCTTAATCAAATATGCATTCATTACCTGTAGCTTTTATGCTTACCATGTGTTTGGCAATTTTTGAGCAAGATCCAGCCTTAGTACTTATCATATAGACTTGTCATTGAACTAGAATTGATTCTAGAAAGTTCTGGGTAGCAGCCTGAAGTCTGGCCCTAAAAAGTGGCACAAATATCACGACTGCATGCATAAAATAATGAAATTTCAATCATAACCATAGGGAGGAAGGCTTGTGCATGCGGTTGGAGCCTTTGAACCACATGCACAGTGTGTCATGCATACAATTGGGGTATCAAGCTCGTGAAAATGAGTTCCAACTCAAGGATGGATCACCAGGAGTCGTTGTCAGAATGCTGAGTGATCTAGTGTCCCTGAGGGGTGGTAGTATGTGTTCCGATTTGTAGGCCCCACTTCCATAACTGGAACAGGGAGGTCGATTCACGTCATAGTAACTCCCAGCTCATGTTTACCCTGGAGAGCATGTAAAAGCAGGTAAATGTGGGAGGAGGTGTTACAATTTTCCAACGAAACTCTTACATGGATTTGATCACTAGAACATCCAATGTAATTTCATATTGAAAACCTTTTACTAGTATGCATCAATATATGTATGGCTTTTGGAAAGGTTATATTTCCAACTTGTTACCCTTTGCATTATCACAACGCACTATGTGTGCACATTTTGCATTTGGTCCAACACACTATATTACTTATCCAAACACATCCTTTGCAATCATTTTATTGTATTATCTCACTTGCAACACACCTTCAACGTATTGCATGTTTAATTTTTTCCTTATGTCGCTTTGTTTTATTGCTTTAACATGGTGGTTGCATGCAAATTCACCATATTCCTTCCCTTTGATATTTCAACGCTCCTTTGCAATGATCAACATTTGCACCCTTACCTCCAATGATATGAAACACAAGTGTATTCTGCCATACACTTTCAATATATTAATTATTTACTATGTTTCATGTGTGGTTGATATTGTGGTATTCAACATATCAATGTGTAACGAAAATGTAATTATTTGATATAGTCTCCAGGGCATATACTTTATCACTTACATTACTATGTTTGGTATATTTTATGATGGATGTACATATATATCTTCAATTCTTGGCTTGCTTTATATCATCCCTTGAATGCATTGTGGTGTCACTTTCCCACACATTATTTTTGCGTCCCATGAAGCTAGTAGTGGAATTCAATGATCATGTTATACCAATCATAAATGTTTGAAATAAAAGCCCTTTTCCATAACTTGTGGGATAAAAAATTGGTGCATGTTCTTGTAGAGGGATCTTCAACCACCACTGTCTAATTTCTCCTTGAGATACACCATCCCTGGTTGTGGCTATTTGTACTTCATGGCTAGGTCATCCTCTAAGGAGGGGCCTTCCATTTGGAGCCATTAATACACATAATGATATCCATAATTTTTCTATAGTCAAAACAATCCCTGCAATAAAACATATAAAACCCTTTTAATCAAAGTGAAGCTTAAACATATGATTAATTCTTTCAACAAATGGGTTTCTTATGCAAACTTTGTAATGCATGGGTCACTTGTACTATGAGAGCTAACATATGTATTAGGGAATGTAGCTAGATAAAAGGGAATTCAATGAAACATGCATATAAGGACCTTTCATCTGAATCCTATTTAACATTCAATCACGTAAACTAATCTAATGATGCAATGCAATTTCGAGCATGTCACTGCCATTATTTCCATTGAAAATTGCCATGAAAATCTCACTAGATGATTAGAACTAGGGCAACGAAGGGAGACTAAATCCATGCCCAAAGATTGCAAAGTATACCATAGGATATAAGGCCTAAAATTGCATCATTAAAGCAACAACTTACCAAACCCTAATGCATCTAGAGGGACAAGAACCAAAATGAATGAATGTGGATAGAAGTAATATGCATTATGAAGACAAGCACATCAATATGGTTTAATGACAACTGGGTCACTCGAGGATTTGACTAATTCAAAAATATAAACATAACCCTTAGGAACTTATCAAGCAAAGGGGGACCCAAAATTTGGTGGTAGGCTACATTTTAGGGTGTTGATGTAGTGGCTACAAGAAATGGTGAACCACTGGTAAAACCCAACATCTTTGTCCTAGTCCCTTCAACAAATCAAGTCTTAAAATAAATGCAAGGAATTATTTAATTAAATACCATCGGTACCACTTGAGTTACTTGACCATTTACATGTATGCCATTCATCTGTCTCCATAGCTAGGTCCTATTATTCCTTAAACACCACATCAAGATCCCACACATGTCAGTGTTCAACAATGATATAGAGAACACAACAAAGGGCTTGTTATGTTCAAAATTTTAAAGTGAGTTTTTGTTGTTTCTCCGTTTCCAACAATCTTATTCAGTACCCAACAGAGTCACTCAGGAAATCACAAGCATAGATTTGATGTAAACAAGCTTGTTTAGTACCCCTGACGAAGTTACTTGCATCACCTCTCTGTGCAGGAAGCCTTTCTTTTCCTTTACCATTTATTTTATTAGTTTTATTTTGGATGAACTTTGGCATAATTTATTAATTCATTCAATACGCCAGGGAAGAAGAGGGATCTCGATTTGGAAAGAGAGGTTGTTTCTTGTTTGAAAAAAACTAAAAGATATTCTGAGTTAAGTGTGTCCTCATGCGATATTTATACATCGCGTCCCTAATCGATAAGTGAAAAATGAAGACACAATATGAACTACCAGAACCAGACTGGAAACAAACTTCATGTTAGAGATATTGGTCTTATGAACTGATTAGATTTCCCCACAAATATATGACCATAATTTACTTGTTAATAAAGTAGACTCATGTATAAATAAATATATGGGACAAAGTTTCAATACCATTATCTACAAGAGGCTTCCTCTTGGAGTGACCACAATAACCACACAATCATTGGTTTATGTTCTAGCATTTTTGACAAGGCAAGTAAATTAGATAAAGGGAGATAATGGACACTCTTCATGGATCATTTATGTACAAACTTGTAAAGTGCATGCAGAGTAAAATAAAATGCAGGGATCATAATGTCAAATGCAATAAGGAAATAGTGCAATGTAGTGTAAGAAAACAAGCCAAATGCAACTAGGATATGTGTTATGCTTTTGTAGACAGTGTGGAAAAGAACAACTACTCAAATAAGCAAATGAACTAAATCTAAACCCTATTCTAATTGAAGAAAAGAGATCAGGCTCATGTGAAATTGGATTTCCAGTGAAGCCAATTGAGTTGTTTCTGACCTGCAAACAGAAAGATGTTAACAATCAATACTAATACAAAAAAATGTGCAAATGTAAGGATATTTACCTGTATGGCTTGCACAAAAGATAAAAGGTCTCACTCACTGGGAGAAAAAGTGCCTGGAAAGGTTTCTCTAACCAATCTCCAATTCTACCTCAATGAACAGAATGATGAACATAAAAACCATGAAAACTTCTCATGATTGTGCATTCATTTGTATTTTCACCTATTGTAAGCGCAAGATAAGATTGAAGCTTCTCATTAGCAAAAAATCTTGCTAGATTAGACTCCTCTAGCCAATCAACGATTCAATCATGATATTCATAATAACCAATTTGAAAACCTTGAAATTCTTGGAAAGATGAGCTTTCAATTAGTGCATTCAAGCTATGGAAAGAATGTTGCGAGGAAAATTGAATCTGATCTTGTTCAAAAACCTTGTCGAGATCGTGACGACTTGACATAACCATCAGGAAAAGTTGAAGTGCCTCTGTTTTCCGACAAGTATTTAAACCTTTAGATGGTGAATTGTTAAACTTTATTGGCTTGACAAAATCAAAAGATGTAAGCAATAAGCTATCATTAGATATACCAATGGGGAGATAATTAATTAAATGACGACTGTTAAAGCCGATATTTTGATCAGATCGTCCAGTTAACACATAAGATTCTCCATCATTCAAAGATAGAAATGAGTGGATTTGAGAGATTTTATAGATGATCTGGATAGTAAAATATTCCTCTTCACATGTCGAGGATTGGAAATCAGTGAAAAGATGAACTAAGAATCCATATGTTTCTTCCTCAGAATGAAATAGTTCATCACCTTGTACCTAATTACAAACTATCTAGAATTTCTTGTAGATTCACAAGCTCATGCAATTTACTAAAGCACGGGACAATAATCTACTTCTACTTTCAACCAGTGGAAGCCAATAGATCGATGAAAACAATATGAACAAGAAGAAGACAAATCAATCGCACATAACACAATAAGTTTTCCTAGGGAAAGCCACTGCTCAAAACCCTGCTTATCTGTATTGCATTAAATCAGAAATATGAGTGAATATACAAAGCGTGTTTTCACAAGAATAATTCCGCACAAGTATGCTCAACTCTCTACCTCACAAGCTTGTTATTAGCCAATACTTAGCCAATTTCCACTGCCTGCCGAGCCCCTAATTCCTTGCGCAATTCCTAGGATGAATACCGAGTATTTAAAGGGAATTCATGCTTCCAAAACTGCGCAATCCTAATTAGGTCCTCTTCCTGATTGCATGCATGATATTTACAGCTCAGTAAATCACATAACTGATAGTACATTGTCCCTGCACTCTAGTCTCAACTGGGCTTTCTCAGAACTGACATGCATGAGTTTCCATTGAGTGAACCTTCAATTATCTGGAGTAGCACTTGCAGATGCACCAATGCACTAACTAACTGCCAATCCTTTACTAGTTCAACAAACACTTAAAACTAGTTTAACTGACTATAACTCGGTAAACTGAGTTATCTAATTACAACTCAATCTAAACTCATAATGGACCCCTAAAATTTATGGAGAACATATACATAACTTCCAATTCGAAATTCCTAAGCTAATTAAGTTAATTAAACTTAATTAACTATTTACAAGTTGCTATAATAATAGAATTCGATTTTAATTCACATTTTAAATTCAAAGACAAATTTAAACTGGAATTTCTTGTTGCCATTTCTCAAGACTCCCTCTCAACAAGAAAGGGATTATCTACTACCCCAATCCTGTCTTTGTGAAACTCGAATTTACATCTTGATAATGTCTTTGTTAAAATGTCAACATCTTTCTCCTCCATGGGAATGTACTCTAACAACATGATCTGCCTCAATACACAATCTCGTAGATGATGATACCGGATATCAATGTGCTTGGACCTAATATCATGAAAAACTAGATTTTAAAAGAGTTTGATACAACTTTGGTTATCGCAATAAATCATTATCAGATCCATCTGCTGACCAAACAGACCAACCTGGATCTTCCTCATCCAGATGGCCTCACATGCTGCCTGACGTGCAACCACATACTCTACCTCTGCCAAACTGAGTGTAACCGATCTTTCTTTGTTGCTGTACCAAGAAAATTCCTCTGGCCCAATACTGAAAATCCCTCTTGATGTGCTTTTCTGGTTGGATGGACGCCTCGCCCAATCTACATCCATGAAACCTTGAAGCTTCATTCGCTCTGTCCATTTGTACCATAATCTGTACTGAGTAGTGCCCCAGAGGTATCTCAAAACATGCTTTTTTCCTTCCAATATAGTTTGGTAGGCCTAATCATCACTTGAATCAGTTGGTTAACTGCATAGCATAAATTTGGTCGTGTGTTCACCAAGTACATGAGTGAACCCACAAGATGCCTGTAAACAGTAGCTTCCACTACCTCTCCCGAAGTAGCATCCTCCTTCCTCCAGTTACCAGCTAGAGGAGTCTCCATAGGCTTGCAATTCTCCATGTGGAACCTCCTGAGTATCTCGTTGGCATATTTTCCTTGAGACACAAATAGCTCCCCATCACCCTACCATACTTCCGTGCCCAGCAAGTAATGAATGAGCCTCAAGTCCTTCATCTCAAACTCTCTTGCAAGGTCCTCCTTGCTAGATTTGATCAGCTGATCATCACCTGTTAGTATGAGATCATCAACATAAAATACAATGATCAACAATTTACCTTCCACCACTATGTGGTACATGTTCACATCCGCTTCACTCTTCGTGAAGCCCAACCTGGTGAATCAATTGTCTATCTTGGTGTACCAAGCACGAGGTGCTTGCTTCAACCTATACAACACTCTCTTGAGTCGACACACATGTGATTCACGGTCGAAGGTTTCAAAACCTTCAAGTTGCTCTATGTAAACCTCTTCCTTAATTGTTCCATTAAGGAAGGTTGTCCTTACATCCATCTGATGTATCTTCCACCCCATCTGCGCTGATAGTGCCAATATAGATCTGATCGAAAAGTACCTTGCAACATGAGAAAAGGGACCATCATAGTCAATCCCCTCTACCTGTGAAAATCCACGGGCCACAAACATGGCCTTATGTTTCTCCACGTTGCCATCTTTAGCTTGCTTTACCTTATAAAGCCAATGGGAACTCACCATGGACTTATCCTCCGGTCTCGGGACCAAATCCCAAACACTATTATGAACTATGGAGTCATAGTCCTCCACCATGGCATCAACCCAAACTGGCTGCTACACTACTTCCTCAAAGGAATATGGCTCGGTCACAACACATCCACTCATAAGAGCCATGTATCTAGTGCACCTGTCAAGTGACCTCCTATGTCTGCGTTGTGATGTGGGTGCCCCCACATTCTCTCTAGCATTCGACAACAATCTATCCTCCTCTCTAGTGCGATTTCTCCCATCTCTGGAAGACTTTGCCTGAGTGGATGTATCCACTCCCGAATCCTCTGCATGTGGCTGCTCCACATCAATCTGGGGCTCTTCAAACTTAGGAGCTAAAATCTCCTCAACTGCATATAGTTGAAGCTCTCTCTCAAGGGAAACTCACATGGCCTTCTCCTCATCAAATTTGACATCCCTACGAACCATTGTCATCCTAGTCATCGACAAGTACATTCAATAGTTGTGAGGTGTATTAGTGTGGCCCACAAATATCCCCAACTTTGTTGTCGACTCAAGCTCCTTTCGTGCATCTTTGGTCACATGTAAATATACCGATGACCCAAAAATCCTTAAGTGACCAACATCTGGCCTCTTATAGGAATAAGCCTCCTATGGTGTCTTCATCCCAAGTATCTGATGCGGGCTACGATTCTCAACATAAACCATTTTGTTGCATGCCTCAATGATCCAGGTGGATGTTGGTGGCCACCCACCTATCCCATTTGGACCCCCACAACTATCTCTTTCAGTTTTTCAGTTTCAATAATTGTAGCACAATTTACTATTTTTAGTAGTTTTTCGGGTCCTAAACTTCCGAAGATGTTTTGAGGCCCTAAACGACGTTTTTTGGGAAATCTGGGAGCAACATGGGTCCTTCCCAAAGTTGTAGTGCTCGGATAGATCTTTCTAACGAGCTATTGTACACGTCAAATGGAGATCGTATGCCAAACTTACGACCTCGGGAAATTGATGTACCAATTTACCCAAACGGGGCCCACAATTTGGCGTTTCATCTTCTAGGGTTAGGTTTTGGGATGTGAAGGGTTTTCCATTGTTTCTCAACAATAAATAGGCCTTCGAGCCTCATTGTAACACAGTTCAGATGCATGTAGCCACTACATCTCTTCTCAGAGATAAGCTACCATCGCCTTAGCTGGTTTATTTCCATTGCTATTTGTAAGCATATTTTAGTATTTTACATTAATGAAATGAAGTATTATTTCTGCTGCATCTCTATGTTTATGGTTATCTCTATAATTTGTTGCGTTCCTGTTTAGATCCGGATCAGTGGTATTAGAGGGTCTGCTTTTTCTCCGTTTTTCTTTGCATGTCCCCAATGAGGTCGAGATATAAGGAGTTAGGGCTTGAACTGGTCGAACCTTTGCAAGACCAGCCTCGCAAAACCCGATGGCATCCCATGGTGGATGAAAAGAAAGACGAGGGGGCAGGAGATCCTATCAAAATCTTGCTCGAAGAAGCCCTCAAGCGGCAAAAGAACGCGATGATGAACAGCTTTGCGCAGATTCTTCAGCGGCTACCTAGAGGCGACGCATCAGCTTCCAATAGCGACTCTGGAAACACCACACCATTTAAGGTACAAGTTAATTTTGAAATCCCCATCTTCGAGGGTCAAATAGATGCAGATGCAGTAGATAAATGGTTAAATCTGCTAGATGGGTATTTTTCTGTTCATGAATTTTCGAGTCGAGAAAATATTGTTTTCGCTCTTCTCAAAGCAGCGCCCCACGTCAAGGACTAGTGGGAAACCTACTGCGAGTAGAAGAATGAAAGTACAGGCTCACTATTTTCAGCCGCACCCACTTGGGATTCATTCCGAGATGTCGTCAAGGAGCAGTACTACCCTGTCAAAAGCTATGAGGACAAATACATCAAATGGACCACACTGCGGCAAGGAAGGGACCAAGATGTGCCGGAGTTCACAAACATTTTTCATACCCTTCGCACACAGTTGGGTATCAAGGACTCTGAGCTGCATTTGGTACTCAAATACCGCGGTTGCCTACACAGATACATCTAGGAAGAGATGGAGTTCCTGAACATCTCCTCACTCGGCACAGCATACTGATACGCTGTCAAAATCGAGTAAAAGTTCAAACAGAAGAAGCGAGACTTTGGATCTGCAAATCCGAAGACCAAAGGGCAAATCCAAGGTGGGGTGACCCAAGATAACCCGTCGAAGCCGCAAGAAAAGAATAACACTACGAAGTCCAAGAAGGACACAGGAAAGTGGTGTGAGTGCCACAAGAGCCCCACTCACAACACAAGTGAGTGTCGGACCAAGCAGTCATTGGTGGTCGAATTGAAGGCTTCTGAATCAGATGCATGTTCCGACCTTGAATTATAACCCGACAAGGGGAATTGCAAAAGGGAACAGATCATTGATGCGAAGCCCAGCGTCACTGTTTCCATTGCCAAGATCCAGAAGAATGAGCCCGAAGATCTAGAGGAGGGGGAACGTCTTTTCCACTCACAGATGTGGGTGAAGGGTTCACCGCTGCAATTCATTGTCGACAGTGGCAGCCAAAAGAACCTCATTTCAGCAGAGGTCGTGAAGCAGTTGGGCCTACTGACTACACCACACCCGCAGCCGTACAGTATCGAGTGGCTTCATGAAGGACGAGATCTCAAAGTTCGCCAGCAGTGCCGCCTTCCCTACAGCATCAAGCCCTTCACAGACGAGGTATTGTGTGATGTTACACCTCTGGATGTTTGTGATGTACTATTAGGCCAGCCATACTTATGGAGGCGACATGTTGTGTATGAGTCAAGGCCTCGCGCTGTCATTATTTCTTTGGGTGATTCATTATACAGGATACCAGAGGTAGCCCCACCTACCGCCACCTCTTTGATCACTGCTAAGAAAGGCAGCAAGCTCATCTCCCAGACTAGGAAATTCATCTGTCTGGTTCGCTCCCAAAGTAAGGGGAAGATTGTCACCACATCCATGACCCCCGCGAAGGGTTCCTCCACGCAGCAGCAGCAACAGAGGGATACGGTCATGAAAGAACACAGGAACAACTTCTCCTCACCTACAGGGGTACCACACAAGCTTCAGGTGGGCAATAAAGTCTAGTTACATCTGCAGAAAGAACACCTTACAAGAGCCCATCAGAAGCTCCGACCACACCGACATGGTCCTTACACCATTACCAAGGCTGTGGGAAATAATGCTTTGAAACACAACATTCTTCCATTCCTTTGCTTGCACCAAGCGTTCAATGTGGACCATCACCGACCATGCTTCCCACCATTACTGGACACATCAAAGATCGCAGAACAGCTCACCAGAGACCCAGCTCAGCGGAAGCTTCCTCATCTCAGGGAGAAACTCAACGCAATGGGGACCATTGCTTCCTAAGGGGGGAGGAATGATCCAGGTGGATGTTGGTGGCCACCCACCTATCCCATTTGGACCCCCACAACTGTCTCTTTCAGTTTTTCAGTTTCCGTAATTGTAGCACAATTTACTGTTTTTAGTAGTTTTTCGGGTCCTGAACTTCCAAAGCCGTTTTGAGGCCTTAAACAACGTTTTTTTTTCATGGACCATGTTGTTCTTCCCAAAATTGTAGTGCTCGGATAGATCTTTCTAACGAGCTATTGTATGTGTCAAACAGAGATCGTATGCCAAACTTACAACCCTGGGAAATTGATGTAACAATTTACACAAACGGGGCCCACAATTTGGCGTTTCATCTTCTAGGGTTAGGTTTTTGGATGTGAAGGGTTTTCCATTGTTTCTCAACAATAAATATGCCTTCGAATCTCATTGTAACACAGTTCAGAGGCATGTAGCCGCCACATCTCTTCTCAGAGATAAGCTACCATCGCCCTAGCTGGTTTATTTCCATTGTTGTTTGTAAGCATATTTCGGTATTTTACATTAATGAAATGAAGTATTATTTCCGTTGCATCTCTGTGTTTATGGTTATCTCTGTAATTTGTTGCGTTCCTGTTTAAATCCGGATCACTCAACCCACAAGTGTAGTGGGAGACCCTGATCATGCAACATCGCCCTTGTTTCCCCTACTATGCTTATGTTCTTCCTCTTAGCCACCCCATTCTATTGAGGGTTATGGGGTGCCATCAACTTTCGTTTAATCCCTTCTGCGCACAGAAGTTCTTAAACTCGTTTGAGACATACTCACCATCGTTATCACTCCATAGAGCTTTAACCTTCTTGCAAGACTCTTTCTCAGCCGATGCTTTAAATTCACAGAACTTTGTGAAAGTTTGATCATTCTTCTGCAAAAAAAATATCCAACATTTACGAGAAAAGTCTTCAACAAATATAACATAATACTTGTGTTTGGTCGTGGATGTTTTCAAGAATGGTCCACACACATCTGAATGGACTCACTCTAGAATAGCCTCTGCTCAACTGTCTTTGTCGTGAAAGGAATACTTGGTCTATTTACCCAAAGTACACCCCTTGCATGTATCAACTTGCTCTAGTGTACCTTTGTGCGAACTGATGGAGATCTTTTACATGATCTTCAAAGCCCCATGATGCAAGTAAACCAATCGCCTATGCCACAACTCACCAACATCTCAACTCTACACCATCTCTGCTTTCGTGCTCAAAGCAGCATAATCCTCTACCTCCAGCTTATAAAGATTCTTCACTTGAATCCCTATCTTCTTTACTTGACCCATGACTATGTGTCAAAGGAACGCCTTTCCTTTCGAGAAGATCACATCATAGCCTCTATCCTAAAGCATGGCAATGGATACCAAGTCCTTCTTCAGCCCGGGCACATACATAACATTCTTCAAGGTGAGTGGAGCCCCATGCTCCCTCTGAAAAGTAATCGTGCTCAATCCAATAACACTTTACCTCTCATCGTCACCCATCTCGATATGCATTTGGAGATATTTCTCCTCCAGGTCACTGAATAACTCCTTGCCACCAGTCATGTGGAATGAAGCTCCACTGTCTAGGTACCATACACTTCCCATCATTGATGAAATCATGCATGCAATGAGGGAATTCCAATTCGATTTGAGAGGCCATAGCCTCACCAACTCCTGAGGACTTCTTCTTGGACTTCTTGAGTGGACAATATGTAGCAAAATGGCCCAGCTCATGACAATGAAAGCATTTCACTTTCGTCATGTCTTCCTTCTTGCCTCCATGACAAGAATCCGATTTGGAATGGGAAGCTTTCCCTTTCCCCTTCTTCACCTTAATCTCTAAGGCATAATTCTCTTCATCATCAGTCTTCGATGAAGAGCCATCCTTGGTGTTCCTCCTGATCTCCTCTTGCATCAAATCTGACCACAGTCATTCCCAATCTGGAAACTTCTCCCAACCATTGACAGAGTCTTGACAACTATGTCAACTCTTTGGGAGTCCCAGAAGAGCAAGACTCACCATATCATCCTCAGAAACCGTGATTCCAACACTTCCAAGTTCATCATGACATTAAGTGAACTTGGTCAAGTATTTTGGAATAGTCTCGCCTTTCTCCATTTTGATTTTTCGAAGTTTGTCCTTCAATGCCAATTTCCTTTGGTCGTTGTTGTTCTGATACAAGTCCGTCAATGATTTCCACATAGCATACAAAATTTCCTTGCCATGGAGACTCGAGACAATGTGGTCTCGAACTCCCTCAAGGATTATCCGCCTCACCTTCGCCACACACTTCTTCCATTCGGCCAAATTCTATGCATTCGATGTTGCTGGCTTAGGAATGTCTTGATCAACGAATTCCTTCAAGCCATTATCCTCCAGCACAACCTCCATTCTGTCCTTTTAGGCTATATAATTCGAGCTGCCTTCCAAGGCATACTCGAGCTGCAAATCGTAGAACGTCATTTGCTGACCTTGAATTATGTATTGCAAATTTGAATTTCACCTGTAACCCAAAACTCAAAACCTCGAAATCTCCTCCAGTATACTGTCTTCAACTCTAATACTACGTAGAATTTCCTGTATATTCACAAGCTCATGCAATTTACTAAAGCACGGGACAAAAATCTACTTCTACTTTGAACCAGTGGAAGCCAATAAATCGATGAAAACAATATGAACAAGAAGAAGACAAATTAATGGCACACAGCACAATAAGTTTTCATGGGGAAAGTCACTGCTCAAAACCCCACCTATCTATATTGCATTAAATCAGAAATATGAGTGAAGATACAAAGCATGTTCTCACAAGAAAAATTTGCACAAGTATGCTCAACTCTCTACCTCACAAGCCCGTTATAGCCAACACCTAGCCAATTTCAACTTCTTGCCAAGCCCCTATTTCCTTGTGCAATTCCTAGGATGAATAGCTCGCATTTAAAGGGACTTCATGCTTCCAAAACTATGCAATCCTAATTAGGTCCTCTTCTTGATTGCATGCATGATATTTACAACTAAGTAAATCACACAACTGATAGTAAATTGTCCGTGCACTCTAGTCTCAACTGGGTCTTTCTCAGAACTGACATGCATGAGTTTTTGATGAGTGAATCTTCAAATATCTAGAGTAACACTTGCCAATGCACTAGTGCACTAAATAACTGCTAATCCTTTACTAGTTCAACAAACAGTTAAAACTAGTTTAACTTACTATAACTCAGTAAACTGAGTTATCTGATTACAACTCAATCTAAACTCATACTGGACCCCTAAAATTTAGGGAGAACATATACATGACTTTCAAAAGACTTCCAACTCGAAATTCCTAAGCTAATTAACTTAATTAACTATTTACGAGTTGATATGAGAATAGAATTCGATTTTAATTCAGAGTTTAAATTCAAAGACAAATTTAAACTGGAATTTCTTGTTGCCATTTCTCAACAAACTACACCATCAACATGCAAATCTAGGGATTTTAAAGTGGCTTTTGATATATTAGGTCCATAAAACCATTCATGATACAATGGATAATGAGAATAGGCCAACATGAGATTAACATATTTCCCATGTATCAAATCAAACTTAAAGTTCATATCAACTTGAGGAACAATTTTTTGAGCATGTAAGTTTTGCTCCATGAAATGATTTAAATATTCACTAATGCTTGAGAGAGAACCCTGTTCCAAAATGAAAGTAATTAGATTTATGACATGCACAAGAGAGACGAGGAGCTGGTTATTCATGTAAGAGTTTAATAGGATGGAAACTTCCAACTTTGTCTTTATAATCAACATGACAAGCCTTGAAACGATGTGCATCCCTCCAAAATATGGATTCAAACCATAGATTCAATACAAAAGGGTTAAAAGGTTCTTCAGGAAAAGAAAGATTAATCAAATAAGATTCATCTATCTGATCAGAGGATCTAGCTTGATAATACAAATAACTAACTTGAAAACGTTGAAAGTCTTTCAAGAACGAGATTTTATCCAGTGAGACAATACTAAGAAAAGAATCTTGTGAGAAAATCCCGGCCTGGCTTAGTTCAGGGACCCCATCAGAATCGCTAGTACCTGACATAACCATCAATGGAAGATGAAGTGCCTCGACTTCCTGAAGATTCCTTGAACCTTCAAATGGTAGATGGAAAAACTTTAAGGGCTAGGTCAAACCATTATTATTTACATCAACCAGATCTTTATTGACTAAACAACTATTGTTGGATTCATTGATTTGATTAGATGTTTCAACATCAACAAACATATTATTCAGGACATAAGATTCTTCTAGTCTCTTATCGGAAGATGTATAGATCAAAGAGATTTCATCAATAACTTGAACTAATGAGTTATATTGCTCCAATGCTGAAAATTCTGAAGCACGAGTAGGATGCTCGATAATTACATTATTTTCCTCTTCCAAAGATGTAACACCATTGCCTCGTGTTAGTTTGGAATCTAATTGGTTACATTGGGAATTTAAAGAATTTGTCATATCGTCAACATCAATTGGTTCATTACACACGAGTTCAATAAGAGGAAGAATCAATTCCCATCATAAATTCTTCTATGATTGAATCAGATTCCAGATCTAAGCCTTGCAAATCCAAACCTTCTTGAGAAGTCAAGAGATTTACATATGTGCATGGGCATTCATCACCATATATATCAGTGGAGTCAATTTCATCAGGATGATGATTGCCTAAGCCTTCATTTTGAAAAAGAGCTTCGATTTCACTTCGTTGATTAGTGAGAACCCCAGATTATTCATTAATCATGAATGGGAAGACAGTAACCAAGGCATTATCTTGAATAACTTGAGAACGGAAAATATCATCTTGAAATGCAATGCAAGAAAGGTGTGGCATGTTTTCATTTTTTTATTCTTCTTTGTGTGGGACATTATTGCCTTCGACCTTAAAAAAGATCAGGGGTATTTGGAGCAACTACTAATGTAACAGATGGATCAAGTGAATCAAGGAACAAGGAGCTATGTGATATGAAGTATAGGGATGAAAATAATCCTTTGAAGAGACTATACTTGCAATTAGATTGCATTCAAGATTCAAGTTATTTTCAATGATGTCATTTTGAGGAATCAACAAATCAACTTTCATATTATGCTCCATGAAATTATCTTAACATCCATTGTCATTTTAGACATTCACTGAAAGCGGATGAATGTGGGAGCATATGATGAAGACATTCATGAGTGGATTCAGATAGATATTCAACAGGAAAAGTTTGAATCTCATCAATAAGGAGAAGTGGGCCAGCGATTTGATTTTCAGATTTCCCAATTTCAACATCAACACATGAGACCACTTTGTTTGGTGATGACAAAAGAGGAGAATGCAATATATTAGGGGTAACAAATTATTCCTTTGAGGTTTGGGGTGACTCATGAATGAGAAACATTGGAAAAATGAAATTTTGGATACGATCTACTTGATTTGGGATTTGAAGATTTCCAACATCATGGGATGGTGGGATGGTCGGTTATCAATATTCATTTCAGATTCAAATTGTTTCGGCGAGATGCAAACCAACTGTTGGAATTTTTGATCCAAGAAATCCCAATTCACATCTCTTTTAGGAACTTCATAGCAAATATGAATAAATCTATCAGCAAAATGTTCTAATGACTCATTAGGTTTCACTCTAAGCTTATTAATCTTTTTATACACATCTTGATAATCATACTTGTCAAAAGTTTCACAAAGCTCCTTCACAAGCTTCTTGAAAGAATGGATAGAAATGGCTAGTAAGGTATTGCACCATTCCTTGACATGACCTTCAAGCATGAGGGTGAACAACCTACAAATGACATATTTAAGATGTATTCCATTATAATGACAAAATTGAAGAAATTGCAACATGTGTCCAAATACAATTGGTTCACCCTCGCCATCAAGCTTAAACTGTGACATGTGATGGACTATTTCTGTGGGGATTGTAAGATTTAGTTGTTTATAAAAGCATCCCAGGATTAAGATTTGCGAAGGAGCCATTATATATCAAAAATTAAAACAAAAATCCACAGGCTCAACTTGTCATGTGGCCCTCCTTCTAGTGCCAAAATGTGTTGATGGTGCTAGATAATCCACAAACACTGGGGGCCTCCTCAGTATGAAGGCCCAATTAGACCTCACACCGTTTGGGATGGGAGCCTCATTCGAGATACCAGCCCTGCTATCATTCTGTGCATGTGATTTTCTCTTGGGTATCGAATGAACATAGTTGAATGTGAGACCAAATGTAATATGCTAGAAGAATGAGGACGGGATCAACTCTCCATTAATAGTTTGTGGAAGATGATACAAGAACATAACAACAATATAATGAGTGAGAGCATGCCTTAAGAGAGAATCAGATCACTGAGACTAACTAAGACACTCACAACAAGAAAGTGTTAGGAATCAATTGCAAATTAGTTCACAATCAATTACTAACATTAATCTTGAATGAAGAGCATAGATTCTAAGCCAACACACAACTCACATGCAACGAATTAGTTCATAAACATGTAACCAATATGTAACACACATGCATACATAATTGGAATATCTAGAGCACGTCTCCACCTGCTAAGCAGTAATGAGTCAAATTCTCCACGCAATCTTCTCGTACAACTCCATCCTTAAGTCCAACTCACTGAGTAGTTCCACCCCCAAGGGAAGCACTCAATGGTGGATATACTACTTGCGGTCTTTTTCTAGAGGTCCATCCTCAAGTCTAGCACATTGAGTAGTTTCACCACCAAGGGAAGCACTCATTCGATGATATACTTATGCAATATGTTTGTATAGCTCCCAGTAAGCCCTCTCCTCTTGCTCACCTCCCAGTGAGCATGGCCATCTACCATTAAGGTAGTCATTTATCGACAAAAATGTCATCACACCTCCAATATCATCTGCCACCAAGGCATATCCCTCCTCCCCCTCACTCACCTCCTAGTGAGGATGGGAATATCATCTACCATCAAGGTAGTCATATGTCGACAGGATCCCATCAGTTACTCACTTTTCTAGGCCCAAGCAACCCCATTCCAAGCAGTCTACTTGTCGCAAGGTTTTCCTATATGGCCCCCTATGAACTACTCACTTCTCCAAGCCCAAGAAACCCCCACTCTAGGAAGTCTACCTATCCCAAGGTTTCCCTGCACAGGGTGATAATTAGAGATGGCCAAGCACTCATTTGTCATGCTCTAATGACATATGTGCATGGAGTGTTATGGCCAAGTAATGATCTGACATGCTCCACTACACTACTCATGGAGTCTTATAGTCAAGTACCAGTTATGACTTGCTCCCACGAAATAACAAAGTACCACACGGGTGCAATTCCATCACGAAAATCTTCTTCCTGTGCTCCATGCTCCATCATTTACCTGTATCATAACATTTAGTTTTCTATGATATATGCTCAAAAATTTCAAACTAGAAGTTTTAATTGCCCTTCTTTGCTTCATTTAGAAGTTAGATCTCATAAGCCTAAGACTTGTAGTTATGTGTCTTTGGGCTTATTTGTAGGTGGTGTTAATCTGTCATGGTGGCTTTAATCTCACACCCCATTCCAACATTGTGCCTGCAATTTAACCTTTCAATGACCTGAAAAATTATTAGAATTGTAATAACTCTATCAATCCAACTAAATTGAAAGAAATTGAAATGACTTTGTCATTGTACTGTACATGTACATCACAATTATTCCAAGCATTTCATAATGCAATTAAACATTTATTCTGACAAACCAATGAGTCAAAAATGAGAGATGCATATCTCCAAATTCATGAGAATTTTAGCACTCATTACAAAATTAATTGTTATCTTTCATATCGAAGGCTTCCTGCCTCAACCATACAATTTCCCGGTATCCATACAAAGCATATGTTAATATGAAACAATAGTTTCCAAATTCAATTAAAGGAATTCTTACACAATTCATTTACTTTACCCTTTTATCTTTACTTACTGCTGCCTTATTTATTTGATTGTTATTATCAATGCTTTTTAGTTGAATCCTTTGAAGGTTCCAATTGGTTGATAACATTCCTATTTTTGCAATACTCAACAATTCCAAAAATGGTCTTAGCTTCACACATTAATCATAAATTCATCAACTCAACTATTTATAGATTTCAATGAAAACTTCATAAAGGTGTTTTCATTTGTATCCAACTCTAGAAAATCCTCTTCCATGCTCTTGAGCTTGTGCATATTCATTTGACAAGAATATGGTGTTCATGCACATGTTCCATACTATTCATATGTTGTCAATTTCAAAGTCAATTTCCAACCTTTGTCATTTTCATTCACACACACAACAAAGATCATAAGCATAAACACATTAATAGTGGAAGTTATCAACAATATGTCATTTTTTTCATAATTGCCCAATGGTTCCTCCACATGATGTGGAATCCATTAAATAACCTCATTTGTTACTCAAACATAGCATGTACAAATTTTATTTACATACGATATACACAGTCATTATATTTTTAAGAACACTAATCATTCTCCCATTATGATGATTCTCAACAAATGAATTGTCAAATTAAAGGGCGTCATATACATTCATTTAATCATTAACATATTCATGAAATGTGGAACATGCATATGCCAAATAGTATTAAGGTTAGGAAAACTTCCTTCTTATGCTATTTTTCATAGTTGTCATGTCACTATCTATTTTGTTTAAGTGGACCCAGCCAAGTCCTCTTATAGTTAATCCATTATCTTCTTCTACCCTCTACTATCATTTATCTTACGCACATGGTTTAGTCAGGGTCTTGACTTCTAGTTGGGATTTTATTCGACTCTTCTCCATGAGCTCATTTTCTTTCCTTTCCCACACCCAACAAATCAACCAAGAACAAACCACAAAAAGGCAAGAAGAAAGAATCAAAACAATGAAAATATCACCGCAACAATACATGACAACAACACAAAGTAACATGGCCATGCTCAAAGTCAACATACAAAACAACCAAAAATATGAATCCAACAATAACAACAAAGACATACAAAACATTCCCTCTACACATCATCCATTAGTTCTCAACAAACTCAGTCCCTTGAGTTCAGGTATTTGGTACGTCCATCACCAACATATGCACAAAATTTTAGTCAAAGTCCTTTTTGAGGTTATAGCAACCTCAAAATTTCATTATCCCTCTAAATAGTTCAAGAAAGAGCTTTTCAGTGTTTCAGAGAGCTTGAGGGGATACTCCCTCATCTTTTTCTACATTATAGGTTGCTAATTTAGGCATATGGAGCTTGCATGTGCTTTTATTCCATTGTTAGTTGTTTGGAAAGTCTCTCTTTAGATGTTCATCTTCACAGTTCCAATATGTTAATGTTGTTCTTCTCTTTCTAGCCTTATTAGGTTTCTTTATGTTTTGTTAGCATGACATTCTTCTACATCTCCAGAGGTCGATGCATGTTGCAACAATCCTTGCATGTATGACATGTTTTGTAGTAGCATTGTGTTCAACCTCACTTGTTATTCTTATTTTCTGATGAGTCTTTCATTTTCTGATTTGTAACTCTTCAACTTGACTTTCAAGCTCCTGAAGGTTTCTATTCTATTAGGGGAACTTTCCCCTTCTTTATCATGGTGGACTTGGTCTATTTTGTGTTGTACCATATTGCTATCCATCCTTTTATTTCTTGTTGCAATTGTGTCTTCTTATGTGTTGTCACACATAGATAGTTGCTAGTTATATCAATGATAAACAAATTGAATTATTACCTTATCATGTTGAAACTAAGCATTGGATCTATTACTATGTTCACACATCTAGAACCCATGTCAACCACATATTCCAAAAATAAAAAAAGAACATATCAATATGTTCATAGTTGTATCATCACTAGGTTTGAAATCAACATTTTTCCAAGATTATCATCCATGACATCTGCAAGTTTAAAGGTCAGGATGTACACATATATAGGAAACAACTTATAAGAATAAATTTTAATCATCTATGTGTGAGCCTCTCCAAGTCTAGTGATGAACCTTAACTTTTCATTTCATTTATTCTTGAGACCATCCAGTCCAAGTGTTGAACCCGAGTGCTTTGATACCACATTGTAACACTTCCTCCCAACCTGTTGGACATCCTGAGTTGATGGGACGTGTTACTTTCAATTAGCCCGACCTTCATGATCTCATTATGGAGATGTTGCTTTCAATTAACCCAACCTCCAAGGTTTAACTATGGAGATGGGGTTGCAAAAATCCTCATTCTCCCAAAGCTTATTGAATTAACTTTGGACAACACCATGCGACATTCAGCTTGTTGAGAGCTTTCTAGCTATAAACATTTTATCTCAATTTGACTCTAGAATTGAAAGATATACTCATTCAAGGTTCTACCAATGACATGGCACCACATTAGCATCACACTACCAAGTGAATTCCATGTAGACTAAGGGACATCGGTCCCACCAAACCCGACCTTACAGTGCTTGCGCTACCACTCTTTTTATCAGGTTTCCAATGACAAGAGTCAACATAACATAACTACTCAATACCTGTGTCTAGGCCAATAGGAATTTAGTGCCAACAACTAGTCAAGGGAACAAACATGGCCATATATGTACCTTCGTGGTGCTTTCCACCTATATTAATTCACAGCGTTCGAGCCCTTCGTGCAATTCCGTGATTTCATGTTACATCTGGTTCTTTACAAATGTTCATCCAAGAGGGGCGCATCCTATATACTTTTCATTCTTCGTGGAAATTTTAGAAGATGGAAATTCAGTAATCTAAAAATGCACAAACCACGACCAACCATACTTTTGGACTCCTAAATACATCTACCAAGCCCAAAGTGCATTCTACCCAAATACATGGCCCTGCCAAAATCCATCCGGACTGAGATACAAATCCAATGTCCTCAATACTTTGTCAACTCAACTAGATATCAACTCGTTGACTCCACTAGATATTGGCTCATTGACTCGACTGGATATCAAATTGACTGGATATCAACTCATCTGATCAACTAGATATCAACTCTTCGACTTAACTAGATATTGACTCGTTGACTCAACTTGAACCTCGACTGCTGGGAAATTAAAGTGTTCGTTGGTCAACTCGAAAGAAAATCTATGTTGGGTTCCTTTCCATTGACTTGTGCCTTGGCCTTTTTCAACTAGACAACTGGCAGTGTAACAACCAAACACTCTATTGGCTAGGCCAAACAATATGGCATGATTTTAGCTTGACCAAACTTACTCATTGACAAAACCCTTTTGACCAAACGTCAATCTAGATTCCTTGTCGACTAGACCTTTTTTGAGGAGGTTCGACTGGTATATCATACATTGCATCATTCTCAGACCTATAAATAAGAAAGGCCTTGAACCTTATGAGGGATAAACATTTACCTTTAAGGCATGAGGGATTAATTTAATACTCTTACTAATACTTAGTGGATTTCCATTAATATATATTAAGTTAGCCATTTAATGATCATTGACCAATAGATGTGTGACATGACACAAACAATGGGGTTTTAGCCCACAAATTGGGGTCCCTAACTTTAACTATGAATATATCACAATGGAGGAGGCCTCTCAAGGCGTGCCTTATACCACCAGAAACATATTTCCGAGTAGAATCCAATGACGTGGATCACCATCCCAAACGAAATGACTTTGCGCCTCAAAAACCCTCGACAAAGTCGGGGTATGTCCTTAGTGTAGGGAACCCAAACCCTAGGAACTGTGTTTTCAACCATCCAACAGTGGAGCTTTCAACTTGGTGTAATCTAGACAATTGTAAGAAGCGTTAATTATCAATTTGACATCAATGACTGGTGTTTTAGTCAAAATCAAAACCAGTCATACCTAGAGTTGACATCAATGACAACACCATCCAACATAGCAAAGTGCAGGATCAGATTGGGTGACTTGACTTGGAGGAGAAGACTAGGTTTTACCATAGGTCTAGTTGTGTCTCTCATTGAACAAGAATAATTTCTCTATTGAAAAGGTTGTTGGGTTTTTCCCCGTAGTGGGTTTTCCTAGGGTAAATCTTGTCTCTCTTTTGTGTATTGTTATCTCTACTATTCTACTCGTCTTTATGGTTGAATTTTTTAAGTATAATTGTTGAATGATATATTGGAATAAGTTAACAGAAGATCTACATCAGAAGTAATTATCAGAATTTCGTAAATATGGTGCTAACCCTAATTGCACTAGAAAATTCACACTCAAGATGGTGAGTCCTAAGTATTTGCAACTCATTCTAAGAATGGTTAAAGAAGAAGAAAATTTGGTAAACTTCAAAAGAAGAATACAAGTAGAAGTCTTGCTCCCATTCAAAAGAAGGACATTCAATGCTTTCGTTGTCACAAGTTTGGTCCCTTTCAAAACAAGTGTGTTGAAGGGAAGAATGATAAAAAGAGGAAAGACAAACAATTTGTTTTAGCAACAAACATTAATAATGATGAGCATCCACAACAGAAGAAATCAAAATATGATAAAACAAACGAGGATGAGGACAAGGATATTCTTGATCTTTAGTAAATAGGCTAAGAGCCAAAGGAAGCTGTGGAGAAAACACTCATATAAAGCAAAGAGAGCATAACTCTCATATTAAATGTTGAAAATTTGGCAGCTATGGTCTGAATTTCATCATCAAAAATATGGAGACAAGTCATATTTGCACCCTTTGACCAAGTTGTCCCAGAGAAGGACAAGTTGGCCCCATAGTGGAAATTGGTCCTCCAAAGTCACATATAAATTGACTTGCTTGACCCTCATTTGGCACATCACATCACACATCAAATCATCTCATAAATTTGTAGGTAAAGCTCACATGCACAAAGGAGGAGGAATTTTATGTTTGATTGAAGTTCACTTTCGAATCTATTCCTACCTATGTTGACTAGTGTTGATTCTATTTGACTTGGGCTATTTTCTGTTGATTTGACTGAGCTCTTTCACTGTGGAAGCAGGTCGAATATTCTTAGAATATTCTCTGTTATGACTGAAACTTTGACTGTACTTGGAGGCTAAATCTTTGATTGTGTTGACCGAATTCCTAGCTCTGTTTTCTGGGCATTTACCACATGTTTGAGTGGGGTGTGACCGTAGGTTGATTGAGGCATTTGACTACATTTTGGCCCTCTATTGTAGCTATTATATTTGACTAGAATTGACTTTTCTCTCATTGGATTGGTTTTGACTTGGTTATCTTGGTAAACTCAAATTTTGACTTTCACTGGTTTATGAATGTACTATTATATATCTCATGTTGAACATTGATTAACTAAGAAGAAGATTTGATTTTTGGTTTTCCCCATTGTGGGGTTTTTCCCTAGTCTTTAACCAAAATATTTATGTCTCATTGTGCTTGGCTATCTTCTATTGTGCATTTATTGTTTATTGTTCTATCTATAATTGTTTAACCTATTACCAGGGTGAATGAAAGTGAATGAAAGTGTTTTAAGTGATTATAAAAACATAAAACGTTGTGAAAAATTGACATGGTATCAGATTTTAGGTGAAGATTAGCCTTTGGAGACCAAAAACACCCCTCTGAGACACTTTTTGTTGATTGGGAATCAAGTTATCAACTTTCTTGAACAACATGACTACCTCTTACTTCAAGATTGAAGAGAAGTTGAATGATGCCTCCAACTTTGCAGCAGGGTGGGTTGGATTGGATCTTACCCTATGTGCAGGGCTAAGTAGTTGAACCTCCTGAGAATTCCAATGCTAGTGTCAAGTCCAAGTACAAGAAGGGTGAGATCAAGGCCAAGAAGATCACCATTGACTCTTTTAGTGACCATCACATCACCTGTGTCCAAGTTGAAGAATTCAAAGGAGATGTATGACAAATTGATTCAGATGTATGAGGTCAACAACCTCATCCAAGTCATTTCTTTGAAGAGTCAACTCCATGACATCAAGATGTCTAAGTCATAATCTATAACAACCTACTTCATGAGGATCTCTCAAATAAGAGATCAACTTCTTTCCATTGGAGAAGTCATACTTGATAGAGAGTTTGTATAGATGAACCTTGGTGGGCTTCCCATGTCTTGGTAGACATTTAACACAAGCATTAGTTGCAGAAAAGAGCTACATACATTTGATGAACTTTTGGGAAATTGCACTCAAGAAGAATCCAGGCTCATTTCCAGAGGGAGAATTTAGAGACTAGAAGAGTGAGAACCTATATCCTTTGCAACCAAAGTCAAGAAAGGGAAAGGGAAAGGAAGAGCTTCTAAATGGAAGTCAAAGAAGCCAGCTCCAAAATTCAACAACAATAGAAGGGACTTGTCTAAAATCCAATTTGCCACATAGCCCAAGATTGTCTTGATAGAAGAAATGCTCAAAGCCCCAACAAGAACAATAACAATGAAAACAATAACTTCAACAATAGAAGGATAGGAAGAGTTCACGTTGCTCATGCAAGTGTTGAAGAGACCCAGATCCCTCAAAAGAGGTCCAAGAACACATGATATGTTGATCATGTTTCTAATACTCAATCTGAATATTATCTTGTTGCTGCTCTTTCTAGCTCATCCTCCTCTTTCTGTAATGTTTGACAAAATTTCAATCGGATGCTCAGAGAGAAAGTTATGACGATTTTCCCAAGGTCACCTGTTTTGAATATAATTCGGGAGTCTGCAAAAACCGTAAATGTCTTGGACCATATCTCCAACAATATAGCGAAACAAGATCTGAAATTTGGGCACAAGTTTCACCAAGATTTTGGCTCAAATGCATTTTAATTTAAAAGTTTGAACCTTCATAGAAAAAAAAAATTATAGTGAAAATGCCACGATGACTTGTTTGAGATGGAATTCTGGAGCTTGCAAAAACCCTAACTTCCTCAGATCATATCTCCGAAAATATAGCGAGACAAGATCTGAAATTCGGACTCGAGATTCAGAACGATTTCAACTCAAATGGGTTTTTTTAGCTTCTAAAACTTCGTAGAGAAAAAGTTTTAGTGAAAATTCCACAATGACTTGTTTGGAGCAGCGAAACCCTAGAATCCAAAGCTTTGATACCAAATGTTATGAAACCAAATCACAAAAAGATAGAAAAGATAGATCAACGACTTAAAAATCAGTTTCTTCGAGGGGGCAACCTCCTTTACATTACACAAATGAACAATTCTTGGATGATACAAATGACAATGCCTTCTTTCTATATATAGAAGTCTAAGAGGTCATAATATAATTAGAGTCAACATAACAATAATAATGTAAGGGCACAACAATAACAATAGTGGGCTTTTATGGGACACAATAATAACAATATGGGGACTACATGGGCACAACAATATAATAAGGGGGTTGCACTAATAACAATAAGGGGTTACACTAGTAGCATAGGGACCTAACACTTTTAAGTTTCTTTATTTGCGCAAGGAGGTTTTGACTATGATTCCTTAGACATGAAAATTTTTCGTTTTTTGAATTGTTGACTTTAATCTTAACATCCTTCTCTTCATGTTTTAAACTTTTCATTTGTTCTAATAAATTTTTATTAAGGTTCTTTAAACATAAATTTTCCTCTTCTTGTTTGGATAGGTGCTTCTTGGGATCCTTCTTTGTGACCTTAGTCTTCTTGACTTGTGTAATTAATTTTTCAACGTGATCCTTGAGGCGAGAAATTTCTTCATCCTTTTCCATTACTTCTTTGTAATGCATATCCGCAAGATCTTCATATTCTTGTTGTAACGCTTTCTTGTTTTGTCAAAGTTTGGTTATTTTTCTCTTTCTCTTGATCTTCCAACTACACTTTCTCAGTACACTAGATTACATCGTTTTGTAGGCGTGATGATGAGCATTCAACTTGCAATTTGGATTTCATTTTCTTTGTTTCCTTATTAAAATCTACATGTTGTCTCTTAAATATTGTCATTAATTGTTCTACATCTCTTGCTAATGATTGTTTTTATGAATCACTTAGATATTCATCTAAAGCAAAAGTTCTGCACCATTTTGTGCAGACAACATTTTGATTTCTAAGTGCCTCTAGACAATTAGGATATCCTTTTGAACAAAAAGGACATTTTGAAAAGAAACCACAGCTTCTTATGGATGCCATCTTTTTGTTTTTTCTTCACTTATTTTATCTCCTTGATTATTTACTTATATATATAGACTTTATAAAAGTCCTTAATATATATTTATCCTCTTTGTAATTATATTTTTCCAATTACTTGGTACCTTTCTTCATAAATTAGTTTAATATAATATTTTAATTTAATTTAATTCTTTTTTTTTACTACTTAGGAAATCCTTAGATTTAATCTCCCTTCATTGAGTTTTTGTCTATTTCTTCAATTTTGGTTAACTATATTATTTTATTGATTAGCTTAATAGATCACCGGCCAATTTGTGTAACTTCATAACCTCCCCCTTTTATAACTTTTTCATAGCCTTAAAATATAATGTGGCCTAACTTGGCCAATTAACGTTTTAATGTTTTGGTCATGTGACTTTTGTTTCAATTTACTTTGTAATTCCTTCTATAACTTTAAGTAAAAAATGAACTTTTTTTTCCAGACCCTTCAATGTTCAAACCAGTAAAAATTTAGAATGTCACGATCTTTAAGCTAGAGCCCCGATACCTCTTCGGTGTTTTGATATCCAGGATGACCGTAGATTGGTGTTTTGAATTTGTACAACTTCAAGTTTTATTAAAGCAACGAAGATTGAATGTGGCATTAACGAATGACAGGGTAGGAAAGAATGAATTGCGACAGTGTTGCAGGGACAACGGCTGCAACAAGCGGGAAGTGGCCATGGTGTGAAGTGAGTTTTCGCAGTGTGGCAGCATAAAGGCGTTAGTCAGAAAGAAATGGCGATGGATGGGAACCAGTTGGGTAGTTGGAAAAACGATAGTAGTGGTGGTTGAACGCAGGGACAACAGTGGTGGATTAGTGGCTAATCGTAGGGGCAGTTTGGACGACGATAGTGGCAATGATTAGTCGTAGGGGTGGTCTGGACGGGGATACTTGCTGCAGCAGGTTTGTTCGACGGTGGTGGCGACTTGGGTGGCTCATTTATGATGAAATTTAGTGGTGGTGGCGGTATGATCAGTGGGCAACAGTGGAATAATTCACAGGTAATGCTAGTACTCGGAGGACAAGTCAAAACAGTAAATTCTTCTACTTATCAGTGTTGGGGTAGGAGACGGTGGACATAGGACAGGGATTCAGTGGCTTGAGCAAAATATTGTGTGATGGAGACGAATGGCGAATTTAATTTGCAGTTGCATCGCAGTGTGGGGTCGGGCCACACTGTGGTCGGGTTATGCTTTGTCCACAGCAAGTTGGCCAACAATTGCTTGTGGTGTGCGTTTTTCGACTGTGGCGCCAACAAGGTGGGGATCCAGTCAAGCGGTGGAGAGGAATGGAAGCGACGACTCGTGTTGGAGAATGCAGCAGGGGAGAGGCAGGCAACGAAAACTACGACAGCGACGTCATGCAGCAGGGTCGTCAGTCGGTTGACTGCCACATTTTTTTTGTTTTTATTAATTATTTTTTATTTATTTTATTTTGAATTTTATATAAATATATATTTTGGAAAAAAAAATTTATTTGATTTTTTTTATACATAACTACTTTTTTTCCTTTTTCTTTTATTTTTTTATATGAACTAATTTATTTTTCTTTTTTTAATATGAATGCTTTTTTCCTTTTTTTTCTCTAATTTATTTCTTTATTTATTTAAATTTTATTTTATTTTAAATGGCCCAAGGCCTCAAGGAAAATGGAGAATCTCCAAAACTTGTAGCGAAACGTTTGAATTGCAACAGCAATAAAGTTGACGGAGAGTGGATGGCTAAGGGCCTGGATCAAAGAGCATGGCTTTGTGCAGCGGTGGAGCGGCCATAGGATCAAACAGCTCGGATACCAAATGTAACGAACACGGTTCGTATACTCAGAGAAATGCTTTGATACCAAATGGAACGAACAAAGTTCGTTCTTCAAGTTAAATACTCCAGAAGACTTGGAATATGTAGATCTCCATTGAGATACAAGAATATATATTAAAATGTATGAATGAGAATGATGTTACAATTGAAATTGAGGGCCTGCTTATATACCCTAGGCAGGTGTCCCTTTATGAACGGTCATGTCTCCTTAGACATGCCTCTTTGTTTAACTAATTATTATTTAATTACATATTATTATGATTATTATTTATTATCTATATTTATTACTTTTACATAAATTATATTCATAACATTATGAGGAAGGTAATGTTATGAATAAAATATTATATAAAATAATACAAATAATGTAAATAACAATAATAATGATTAATGATAAATTAACTAGTAGTTATTTAGTGAAGAGGCATGTCCCTAAAGAACATGACCATTTGTGAAGAGGTCATTCATCGCATCCTTCCAGACTTGGTGTCTTACGGCTTCTTCAAATGTACACAACTCAAATTGAACAATAGTATTCATAACAACTAAGTACCCTTGATACTTGTTCGACTTCTTGCTTTCACAGAATGTCCCTCTTGGAGCAATATGTCTCTCAACATCTTCGAGAGTATATTTGAGCCACAAAGGTCTTTTCCTTGAGTTAGAGGGATCACAAGGTTGTGGATCAATGGGATCCATCGGACCTCCAACATTAGGCATAGGTTCATCTAAAGGGGGTTCATCCGGTTTTTCTGTACCATCATCATTATTATCCTTTCTTGGAATGGGGAGATCTTGGGCCTTTCCAAGGACAGTGTCTTCGTTGAAGGTGACATCATGGCTAACTTCCACATCTCTTTGTCCATGCACATATATTCTATATGTCTTTGAGTTTTCACTGTAGCCACAAATATAGCTTTCTTCCCATATGATTACAACTTGTTTCTTTTCTCTTTAGGCACATGAAAATACACTGGACAACCAAATATTCTAAAATGAGAAACATCAGGTTTCTTACCAGTGAAAACTTCATCAGGTGTCTTGAAATCCAGTGCTTGATGCGAGCTCCTATTTTGAACATACACGACAGTGTTGGCAGCTTCTCCCCATAAGAACTTTGATAGACCTTGATCATGGAGCAGGCATGGGTCGCTTCCATGATTGTTCGATTCTTCTTTTCAACAACACCATTTTGCTAGGGAGTGTATGGAACGGTTGTCTCCCTCTTAATGTTGGCCTCTTTGCAAAAGTCATTGAATTCATTTGATTCATATTTGGTTCCATTGAAGGTCCTCGATATCTTGATCTTCTTCCATGTTTGATTTTCCACCAAGGCTTTGAAAGAAAAAAACCATTTCAACACTTCATCCTTCTTCTTCAAGAAATAGATCCACATTTTGCGAGAAAAGTCATCCACAAAATTTTCATAATATAAGTATCCTCCCAGGTATGTTACAAGCAACATACCAGATAGGTCAGAATGGACCAATTGAAGAATATCGGAAGTTTGACTTTCACTTGAAGGGAATGGTTCCCTTGTAAGTTTCCCAACTGCACAACCCTGACAACCTCCTTCATGTTCATGTTGAACTCAGGCATACCTGTGACCATCTTCCTTACCCCAAGTAAGCCTTTGTAATGAAGGTGAGCAAATCTTCGGTGCCATAATTCATATTGAAGAGATGTATCGTAAGTAAAGGCTCCTAAAGGGCTTCCTCCAACTTGATAGAGACCTTCAACCCTAAATCCAAGTGTGAAAGCATCTTTAGGGTTTCTTTGCCAAATACGTACCTTTCCATGTAGAAGCCATTGAAGCTAGATCAATAGTCTTGACCAATAGATCTCTCTTAGTGATTTTTTTCTCTCTCTTGCTTGGGCTTTGTCTTCACCTATGTTGTGATACCATGTTAATTTTAGTTAACAATGGTATGTTCTATGCTTAGCACAATTACTTCAATGTTTCTTTAGCAGCCCAATGGAAATTTCCAATAGCAACCACATTAACCATTAATCACAATGACAGTAAAAGTAAATAGAACATGAAACAAAATGTAGAAGACAAGCCAAGACAAGAGGACACCAGATTTGGCGGTTGCCAGGGAAAAAGCTCAATCTACAAAAAATCCTTTGATCAATTCTTCTTATTATTATATCAAAATGTTCAACAGAGTATAAAAGTCAAATTGACTTGCTAAATTCACAGTCAAAACAACCCTGTCAAAATCTACAGTCAAATCAAAGCTAACAAGAAAGTCAAAGATGGTTAAAGTAGTTGTCAAACTTGCCTCCTTAAGCTCGGTCAACCACAATGAAACTCGTCCTTCCTCGTTGGTCAAAAGCAGCCCAAAACAGTCCAGTCAAATTTGGTCAAAGGAGAGAGAAAATTTGTCGTAACTTTCTGCTGTCAAAATTGCAATCAACCCTGAAGTCAGTGTTGGTCAAACTTCCCAGATTCCCTCAATTTTTGTGCCCATAAATGCGGCCTAAAATGAAGAAATAATCCTCCAAATATCACAGTCAAAGCTGGTCAAAGGACCCCTAGTCAACATTGGTCAAACTTGCTCTGCTTCCTGAAATTTTCGGCCCTGCAACTCAGCCTATAAATTTGTCCTTCTTGTGCCACACGTGTGAGAGAGAGAGAATGCCCAATGTTGTACGAACCAATGAGAGGAGAGAGAATGTGTGAGTGATGATGATGCCAAATGAGGTGAAAGGTCACTTGTATTTATACAAGTTGTTGAGGGTGAAGAGTCATGCCCATTGGGCTTCATGAGCCTACATGATGATGTGGTCGACCTAAACAATTTGCACGAGTGGGAATAAATTCAAAATCACACTTCTTGTCCAAATGAGATGATCTTTATATCAATTATGGTCCTCTCGACCACATAGGCCTGCTAGCTGCTGGCTGTCACAGTAGGAAAAAAAATTATATGTTTACCCACTTTTGGTGGGTAACATTTCAAATATCCTGTTAGCGATGCTTGGGGAAATGCATAGGCTACAACCTTGTTCGATGGATTATTCAGGGTAAAACAATGCAAATGCACATTTTAGTTTGTTGGAAGTGCTTCCAAAAGCATGCTACGAGGGGCTGTACTGCATAACACAGACTTTCTTTGGCTTGGATGCCAGGTCTAAGGGGTATCTAATCCCCAAAATTTACAAGGGATTTGCACTCAGACTCATCCATTTTTAACATGCCATTCAGTGGATGGTGCAAGACTCTGTCAACCTCACCAGTGAACCAAGGCTTCATTTGTAACATATGGACTTTTAGATCATGCATAGTCTTAATCCCCTCCCCTTTCCTTAGAAATGCTGAATCTTAAATTTAGTTTTTGTGGTTAAGATAAAAAATAAAAATGCCATATTTATCATATCAGAAGGACACCTAGGTTTCTTTTATAATCTGATGAAAATCAGGACACTGAATTTCTGTAGTGTAGGCATTCTCCATGCCTAAGGAAATGGATAATAGCGTAAATATGGTATTTACCAAATGATGTGTGCCATTCATTATTTAAAATTGAATTGATTGTATTATGTAGTTTGACTGACTAAAGTCTTATTTTCAGTGAAGTTAAAAAGCACATATATTTTAAAAGAACCAACCATATAGGATAAAAATCGAAGTGCAAAACAGGGTACATACTGAATATAAAAAGGGAATGAAAATTTTAAGAAATAATTTACAGAAGATATGACTATCAGTACTTCCCATTTCCAGTGTCTCTCTGGGACTTTTCCAAAACTGAATCTAGCAAATGGCCTTTATACAAGCTAAGTTGTTTTGCAAGTGCAAAACCGGCACACAAACCATCAACAGCAGCACTTACAATTCCACCCGCAAAGCCTGCCCCTTCTCCAATAGGATACAAGCCTTGTAGTGACAGGCTCTCATAACTTGTCATATCACGAGGAATGCGTACAGGTGCACTTGTCCTGGTCTGAATAAACAAGAACATGTTATCAAAAATAGAATATTCTCTACAAATGAAGATACAATGTCACACACAACTGATATCATCAAATCTATTACAACCTCCCATGAATTAACTAAAGAATGGTTGTGAGTGTAAGCTAAATGCAAACCCAAGGAATCTAATGTGCCTTCAGCATTAAAGAAAAGGATACCTCTACAGCATGAAGAAGTGCCTCCTTTGATATGAAACCTGGGATCTGTTTCATATTTCAAGCACAAATGAAAGATCGTAAGATAGAAAGCTTAAATCATAAACAAGCTCTCATGAGATTATAATATATGAAGTTTGTGTTGAAATGTAAGAAAAGAAGAATTGTTCCACCTCTCTATCAAATGTTATGAGAGCCTGCTTCAAAGCATGTGTTATATGTGAGGGAAACAGTTGATGCAGATATGCTGCCTTAACTCCCAACCGATAGCTCGAAGGTGGCAGGGAAACAGCTGAAAGAAAAAAGTAAGCTTTTCCAGAAAAGACTAGATAGACATGGCTGACTGGACAAAGCTCAGGTTGTTAACATTACTGACATAAATATATTGAAACACAAAATTGCGTGTATCATGGCTGTTCAACACGCTGTAGCCAAGATATCAAACATACCTGACAGCTTATTTTCAAGAAAGTCTGGAACTGTCTGTGCTGGAACAACAAAATTGCCTCCCCCCATAATTGCAGCTTCCTTCTCCAATTCTCTCTGCAAAGTATATAGAAACATAAACTATTATGAAATAAGAATGAGAAATACAGTATTAAAATATTTATATAAAAGGCTTAAAGTAGACAAGATTCAGCAGATGCAAACATCAGGTCTGCCTTTCCTTTTACTTTAGGGCAGCTGGATGATGAGACTACTAAATCCATTCATTTCTAAGGAAAGAAAGAAGAGATGCGTAGAACATCTGCTCACAATGATAGAACTCAAGGAACAAGAATTTTGGATATCGGCTTTGTTTGGCTTACATGCCATTATTTACAGCTACACTAATTTAACCAATTTCTAGGGAGAGTCGGAAAATTCTCCATAGGAAACCAAAGTACCCTCAATGTTTATAATTTTATTCTCTGATGCCTGTACAGGTAGGGTTTTCCCTATCTTCAAGGCACATGGAGGCAGACTAATGGGCTTTACTCTTCACCCGACTTTGACTGACTTTGTTGGATCATTTCAGTGATAGTGATTTGGACAATCCCCTGACTCATGGGGACTGCAATGAGTGGAACTGTAAGTGGCTAGACTGCGACAGTTCAAAGACTAAACATTCCTAAGAGAGTGGTGCAGACTTCCCTTTTGGCCATGAGCTTTTATAACTGAAAAAAAAAAAATATTCTTCCTGACATATTGCGAAAATGTGTTTTCAACACCCAAATACAAAGTAAATATTCAAAAAGAATACCAGAAATAAAAGTTCCCTACCAAAAATGTTTGAGACATGAACTTTTCTAAATGAAAAAAATTATCCTCCCTGACATACTGCCAAAATGCATTTCACAACACAAATACAAAGTAAATATTCAAAAAGTTACTGGAAACAAATGTTTCCTGGCTAATATCAGAGGTATATCTTGTTGATTTTTCTAGTAGAAACAAGACTAAAGCCATTTTCTTCAATGATAACTGCTTCCAATGATTTATTAGCATCAATTACATTAACATATAACATTCAATATCATCAAGCATTTATACATAAGAAAATTTCAACCATTAATCACAGTAGAGCAGTAGAAAATAACAATGAGACAAGAGACAAGAGACACAGAAAATTAGGCCCGAGGCCAGGGCAAAACCCACAAGGGGAAAACCCAGAAATCTTTCCTTATAAGAGAGAGAGTTCAATGTTCATCAATACATCCAGAAATAAGACATCAAGATAACATCTAACCAGTAACAAGAGCTTCCCATAAGTGCCAAGCCTCTCCTCCTGCTTCCTTCTGAAATTCGGCCTCCCCCTTTTCCTTTCTTCACTAGGACAGAGATAAAACATTAGATCATTCAATGTGCCAAAGTGAGGAGGAGAGATATCATATTAATAGTCTCCAAAGGGGATTGAATAGATGCCTCAAAGGTACCTAGCCAACTTGGGGCCGAATTGACACTTGTGGGATAATTAATTCAAAATTTAATTTTTCTTTTTCCATAAACAAGGTCTCTCAGTCCATGGGATAATTAATTGAAAATTTAATTTTTCTTTCTCCATAAACAAGGTCTCTCAGTCCATGACCCAAGGGAGGAATCCCTATTTCAATCCTTGACTATATAGTCTCTTGGTCCACGACCCAAGGGAGAGAACTCATCCTTCCCAACCAAACTCATTGGCCTGTCTATCAACAACACAAGGAAGAGAACTCAAGATCAATCTCCCCAACCAATCCATTGGTCTCTCGGTAACTACCTAAGGGAGAGATCACAAAATCAGTGTCCCCGACCAAACTCATTGGTCTCTCAGTCAACTGACCTAAGGGATCACTTCATGCCTCAGAACCAAGCTCCCTGACCAGACTCACTGGCCTCTCGGTCAATTGACCTAAGGAAGTGACAATCTTCCAGACCATAATCTATGGCTTCTCAACTACAACCCAAGGAAGATTCATGATGCTATACAATCAACATTGCCTCCCAGAGAGGGATTTTCAGCCATTCCAAGCTTCTCACAGAAGCAAACATCAGCAACCTACTCAACAACAGAAAAATATACCATGGCTTAATACAGCAAACAACAATACGTTGAACAACCAGCTATTTATTCAGCTTCATTCGTGGCTTCTCACAGAAGCAAACATCAGAATATGCAACAAATAGTTCAACGAGCCAATCAAAGAATCAACCAAGTCAGCAACAGAGTCTTGCAGCTTCTTCTAATTTTCATCATGGAGATGTCCATGGACTTACAGTCCATTATGCCAAATCGTAACAAGGATTTCACTAGGCTCATGCCTTTACGAAAACAACTCCCTCTTACATTGGACACAAAAGTCCTCAACCCTTGTTAGAAACATATCATCAATACATAACAGAAAAATTACGGGCTCATCTTCAACATATTCAGATCAGCATCGTTCTTCAAAACTTCTAGCCATCTTCATCTTGGAAGTCACATAGATCAAAAACATGCTTCAATCAGGCTGATCTTGTCTACTGCCTCTGAGTTTAGAGCTCAGTCAATCACGGGTCTTCTTGTCACTTTGTTCTTCCATCAATTGCCATAGCCTTGGCAATCTTCACTATGTACCTGCAATCCTCACTAGGAGGCCATGGAAGAACAAATACAACCAAACAAGATACACAAGGACAAGAAGAATATCAACAATAGTAATGATTTAAAGAAAGATACAAGATACTTAATTTTTGAGAACATGTCAGGTCCCTCTTAATCTTAGCCCTCTTACATCCAACTTGCAAATCAACATCATTATCAAGATGTCATTTCTTCCAGGAGCTACGGTTTCTTCTTTCAAGCAGAAGCAATCAATCCATAAGCCCAAGAATTTCTTCTCCAACCCTTTTTGTCTAGATAGGGTTAACAATTCTTTAGATAGGGTTTTAGCTCCAAACCCTAGATTTTGCAATCCCATTAAGTCTCAATCTTTCAGCAAGATATCAGAAGATGTATTATGCTCATAATTTGATCAGCCTTCAAAATTTGAAGAGGAGATTCAACCTCTTGATATGTCTTTGTTAATTTGCATATATTTCCGATGTCCAAAGCTATATGCTTGCAATGATCTTCAGATCAAGAAACTCCGTTTTATCACAATGTCATTGTAACAACAACATTTTCTCTTGCAATACATATCATCATTCAGGTCTAAGATTTATACTCAAACATTTATTCAATCTTTCGTGTGGATTTCTTTATCACAGTGCTTTATTAATTAACATTTGTCAATCTTCTTGACATTTATCCTCCCATGACTTTTATTGGATTCTTTAAATGCTTCTCCTTCAAATTAAATGATATGGTATAGGGGTCACGATGTCCATATTAACTGCAGTAATGCAGCATTCATGGAAAGTGACCATTCCACTGGAGTGGATGCTATAATATGAGATTGGCAACAATGTCTTTCATGTGTTCAAACATTCAACCAAATCATGGTGGCATATCAATAATCAACACCTTTGATTACATTTACAGAGATATGGCACAGATACAAGGAGCTCAGCCTTTTTACCACAGATAGAGCTAAGTCACAATTCGGATCTTCACCACAAGCTTTGATAAGTAATGTTGGCCTCTTTTGTTGTAGGTCTATATAAGGCACACTTTTCTTCCTTTTCTACGCAGACTTCCTAGGAGGCTTCATCTCTTATAGCTTGATATAGCTTATGAACAGAGACTTAACTACAGATTGGATCACACAAAAAAAATTCAGTCATCTTCAAGATTCTCAGATCATATTATGTTTTTTACTTCTTTCACAGAGACTCTTCACTTGTCATCTAAGTCACCAGGTTCGTGTTCGAGTTCGAGTTCGGCGACCATGAAATTCGAATAAAGTTCGGCAACTAAAATTTTGTCGATAAAGTTCGACATAAAATTCGACATATAGAAATTCGAAAAAAAATGTATATATATATAAAATCAATTTAAAGTCAAATTCAAATAAATTTTTGGCTTAGCAAGAGAACAGAGGCTAGAAAATTTATTAAATTTTATAAATTACGTGTGATGATTGATCAATTTTGGTCATTTTCAAGCCTTTTAATGTTAATCTTTATTGTAATTATCCTCCAAATTATATGCTTCAGAATCTACAGGTGAATATATTGGCAATGCTTTCCAATAATTTCTCATATCTCAAGGCATATCTTGCTAAAGAACTATTCCTTACACTCCACAGTAAAATGTAGTAACAGGCTAACAGCACTGAAGAATAGGGCTATCATGGAGATGGTTGGTGGCTTGCTTCACTCCAAGAAAATGAAACTTCCATTTTGGGAATAGATTGTTGTTTCCACAATCCATGTCATCAATAGAACATCTACTCGTCCTCTCACAAATATGACTCCATATGAGAAATGGTATGGCAGCAAACATCCTATTTCACATTTCAAAA
The DNA here is from genome assembly GCA_031772625.1 of Pinus tabuliformis. Classification (NCBI taxonomy): domain Eukaryota; kingdom Viridiplantae; phylum Streptophyta; class Pinopsida; order Pinales; family Pinaceae; genus Pinus; species Pinus tabuliformis. The sequence goes on from CM062820.1 coordinate 524,860,964, forward strand.
TTTCTGGATCTGCTGCATGGGCTTATGCTCCTAATGATAGACAAAACGCATCAGCATCTCTAGACTCCTAGTACACTTTAATTGGTGAAAACGAAACTTTTCAGGGATACTGCCTTTAAGATCCCACCACTCATAGAGTGGTTGAATATAGAGAGGCTATTTTAGCCTGGCACATTCAGCAAGAACATTTTAAAATAATCCACAGTCAAGTCACTGTAGACCTAAACACAGAAAAACAATAGCCGTTATCAGTTCCAATTACTGTATGTCATTCTAACCCATCTGGACCAGTCTATATCTATTATTTGTTTTGCTAAGTTATCACTAAATTTGAAAACAAAAAAGAGGACTGTAGACTGGACTGTATGTCATTCTAACCCTCCGGCAGCTGTAGACTGGACTGCAACTTGCAAGTTTGCAACAGAGTTTGGAGTCTGGACCACAATGAAACCCTTCGGTTGCAGGCAACAATGAAACCCTTCGAAGTTCGAGGCTCGAGCAATGAAACAATGGAACAATGAACAATGAAACCCGGCGAACAATGAAACCCGCGGGCTGCAGGCAAATTTGCTAAAACGCGCGAAAAAAACGAACTTAAACGAACTTTTTCGAACCGGAAACGAATTTCATCGAACCCTAAACGATTTTGTTCGGCAAAAAATTCGAATTCGCGATGAAATTCGAGTTCGCCATAAAATTCGGCGAACTCAAATGAATAAATTCGTTTTCGATTAAAATTTGCCGAATTTCGAATTTGTTCGTTGAAATTCGCCGAATCTGCTTGAGCAGTCTTCACTAGGCTAGATCACAGGTCCTTCTTCACAAGGGCTCGCTGCTCAACCTGTCATCACAGAAGAGTTCGTCTTTCATCACAGAGAAACTCAATTCATCATTACGCTTAACAGAACTCGGATCATCATACTAAATTCAGAACTCAAATCATCATTATGAACTCCAACACAGAACTCAAATTACTAAATTTGGATCATAATTGTCATCACAGGAACTCGGATCATGATGTCATCATTGGATCATCAATGCAAATCTTCTCACTTGAATTTTCCATAGCAATTAACTAGCATTTGTAGAATAAAAATACCATAGAGATATAGCAATACCACAGAGATAAGGCTCAGTATAGTTCAGAGAGAAAGCTCGGGTCCCTACCACAAAGGAGTTCAGATGATAATACTCACCTCAGAGAGTTAAGATACCTTATAACTCAAATCATAGTCCTTCTTTTACGGAGATATAACACAGTGCCTTAATTCGCACTATTCCGGTGTTATATATAGTCTCCAACATTCCACGGTGTAATTGTCTTATAAACTTCGTAAGGTTCCATAGCTATTTGGCCTCAGATTACGTGTCATTCCACAGTGATAAATTGCTTCAGGTTTGCAAATTTTCACATAAACTAGGTGTCTCAGGTCTGCAACCTCAGGTCTGCAAATTTCCACATAAACTAGATGCCACAGGTAGCTCGTATAACAAAGATATGATGCCATAGGTAGCTCGCACGAACCACAGAAAGAGTGCCACAGAACTCAGTCTAAGTTAAAGTGATATAATGCAACAAGTGCGTGTCCCACAGCAACATAGTGCCTCAAGTTTTCGGCTCTTCTTCAACAAAGACTAGCCTCTATCCATCCCTTAGCTCCTTAAGAGCTCAGTTCAGCTTTCAAAGATCGATCCGGGAGCATTGCAGTGGGAGTGTGGAGGAGTTTCAGCAGTGACTGTGCAGGGCCTGCGCAGCTCTTTTTCGTGCCACACGTGGGACTCAAGGAGAGACGGAATTTTGGGCTAAGATTTGTGGGGGAGTTTGGGAAGGAGTTTTGCTGAAGATTTCAACCATTTTGGGGACACTCGGCAGCAGAATTTACAGGTGGGTCGAAATACCCAGTGGTTGGAGGACCTAGGGGAAATTGGACCGAAATTTCGAGGTCAACATTCGGCCAATTCCTTCGTGGGTTTTTGTGGGTTATTGGAGGAGAGCTCGGGGTTAATTTCCCAGATTTTTCTGAGCAACAGAGGAGGTCCTAGCAGCCATTTCTTGCTGCCAGCAATTCAGTTTTCTGGGGAGATCAGCAGAGAGCCATAGAGAGATCAGCCAGCAGCATTTGGGGGACTTGTCTTCATCACTTGGGCTTTGCAAGCTTTCCTTGAGCAAGCCCAGGTGCACACTTTCCAACACCAGATTGTAAGCCCATGATTTTGTAATAAAATGGCTCAGAACAGCGCAGTTTTTGGCTCAATATATAGTGCCTGATTTGTGTGTAAATTTTATGTGTTTTTGCTATGTTTGTTTTGTTTATCATGGTATGTTTCCATTAGGAATATTACAAGAATGTATATATGAAACGTGCATCATCATGAAGCTCTGAAATTTGCATCATCATAGAAGTCTGGTTCCTCAACTTGCTCGAATATCACAGAACTAGGTGCCTTAACTTGATCGAATACCACAGAAGAAGGTGCCTTAGAAAGCTCACTATATTTCAGGATTTGTGCCTCAGATTCCATGCCACAGATCAGAATTGTCTTCTACAGAAGGAGACCCAGATTACTTGCCAAATGGTGGAGGATAGGTGCCAATATATACTTGTTCCTTCATGCAAAAAGGTGTCTCAAATACCAGAGTCGAATTGATGGGTAGGAGGGCCGGCTTGGCAACTTGGAGGGACAAATGACACTTAAAAATTCAAATTTTCTTTCTTTTGCAAGGGTGACGAAGAACATGCCCTCTTACATTTTCTTTTGACCAAAACAAAGCATGAAGAACATGCTCAACAATAAAAATAATAATAATATTTTTTCTTCTTTTTGTTTTTATCTAAAATACATATCGATACAAGTACAATGACAATTATGAAGACCGACCTTAGTTGCATTTTCAACAATATTGTGTTGTATTTTGTGTGTATTCTCTAACAATCATTCTCCCTATTAAGGGAGCCCTAATTTTCCTAAGTAATAGAAGAGTGAAGCAGAATTTCTTGGGCAAATTTCCGCTAGGTTTTGTGACTAATTTTCTATTAAATTTTTGCTGCAAATTATTTAGAGTTATGCCAAAGTATTTTTTATTCAGCAGTTTTCAGAAAAAAATAATTTGTTGGGGTGAATATAATTTTCTCGCTATAAAACAAAATGCTGAGAATATTATATCAGATAAGTTATTGAAAAATTAACACACCCATCCCTATTAGATTTGCCAGAGCCCCTATCCTTACATGAAAGTTCTAGGGAGATAATAGGAAGGACAACTTACTTTGCTTAATATGAAATACATTACTGGGAAAGCAAAGCAAGTTAACACAAAAAGGTTCAACTGAAAAACAATCTTAGTACAAGGGATGTTGTTTATAGGTTTTATCTCTCTTGAATGAAAGAAACCATAAAATAAGGAATTTGTAAGACAGGGCCACTATCCATGGCCCATATAATATTGAATTTCAGCTTTCTTAAGCAAACTGTTATAGTCTGTATTAAGAATGCCCCTAGAAGCATGACATACTGTTATATAGGATGGGTAAATTGTATCCTAGTTTGAAGACATTGATATTAGACTCCATGTTATTTTACTCAGTTAAGATAATTACACATAATAATAAACACTTACCTGAAATGCAACTCCTGCAAGACTCCCATGACTTTGGAAAGCATCAAAGTCCTTTGGTGAAACAGTAACTACAATTGCTGCATTTGCCCACCTAGATGAACGATTTGAGAAAGACATCCCATTTATACAAAGCTCCGATTGGTCTGTACTAGTAAGGACAATCTGCAAGTAAACTAATATTAATCCAGTAAAGACTGTCAGGATATCTTTTGAACGTCCTAATTTAATTGAATTTTGAACAAGTCCCAGTTACTTCTTCCCTGATAACTGAGACATATTAGAGTTCACTGAGGTTAAATACCTGGCCACCTGGACACATGCAAAATGAGTAACAAGCACGGCTATTCTGCTCCATAGTGAATGGTAGTGGGACGTCATCTTCATTCAAATATGTTGCCACCTTGTAGTCAGCAACAGGTACCTTTCCCCTTCCCTTCTGAACTTCATCAGCAAATTTAGAATACTGTACATACACATTATCCAATAAGCGAACTTTTCCTCCAGCAATATGCCTCAATCTTTCATATCCATAATCAGTTTTCTCATTCTAGAGCTATCTATCCAAGTCCACTCTTGTTTCTTGCTGTTTCACATTTCATTTTTCAATCCATCCTATTTAAAGGATTGCTTCAATTTTCAAACAAGCATTATTTATAGAGCTTTTTTTCCTGCAGAATTCACATCTATTAATAACCAATGTGTGCTTGTGAATGAATAACCAAGAGTAAGACATGATTAAAGGATGAAAACTCCTTAACCACTAAGCATATGTTTTTCAATGTTGCGAACATCAGCATTGGGATAAAAACGGCAAGGGTTTGGAAAACCAAAAAATCGGGAAAATATCAGTAAAAGTTGGCAAACATCGGCAAAATCAAGATTATCAAAATATTGGTAAAAATCGACAAACATCAGCTAGGCCAAAAAATTCTGATTTCAAGATAAAATCGGGATGTCATTGAGATGTTCGCAACACTGATTTTTTTTAATAATTTAGATTACAGCCAGAGCAGAATATTAAACTAGTCCATGATAAAGCATTACACAAATAAGCTCTGTCAACTTGCAAGATCGAAATGCCTGAAAATTGCCATACGAGTGAGCCAAGAAGAATCAATATGTACTCTTGCAATCCAACATAAAAAATGGCCTTGAACATGGATTTCACAGAGAAAGTGGCAAAATTGAATACCAGTGTTACCAGGGTTCTGGCAAAACTGAATACCAGTGTTACCAGGATTCTCATTCCTAGAATTTCAGATACCCAAACTCAACTTTTCCAAACACAAAACACACCTGATACCCTGTGAGCATTAATGCATCTTTATTAGGTCTATTTTGATTTCCTAATGTCCCAGTTCATAAATAGTGTAATGTCATGAAATGCTTGTCACAGGAAAATATCAATGTTGAATATAAAAGAATATCATAGGTGCACAGTTCGCACATAATGTTCTCATACAACTTAATAATGGCTTTGGAGATTTCAAGCCATGACGGGAATTTGCAGGTTACATGAGAGCGCAATATTGCACCAAGTGTCTTAAGGGAATATTTGCAGTTACATTCTCCTATGCCCACATAAAGGAATCAAGCCCCCCATTCCAATTTGAGAGAGACCAGCTTCTATTATTGTATCTCTGGATATATTTTAATAAAGGGCTTAACTGTTTTCCATCCAAATCTTGTGCCTTATTGTGTGAGTGATACTGTGATAATTTGCATATGTGCCATATTTTAACATGTTTAGTTTGCTATAGGACACCGTTAATGTTCACATGTAATATCAGAGACAATGGTGACGGCTTAGGAGACTTTTCAGAGCTGTGAATTTATGAATCTGCGAGTGAGAACAGGGAGGCAAGGAAAAAAATAAGTGTCCTGATCTTTCTATGAGATTAAGAATGAAGCTGAGTGAAAGTATATGAATTGACTTTGTTAGGAAAAAAGAGGGTATGAATCTTGAGCTTTGTTACAGCCATTTTTCCTGGGAGTGAATGTTAGTTTTTGTAGCATCGGATGGTGTTCTAGTCTAAAGAATTTGTGGAGAGGCTAAAACACAAGAGTTCTCCAAAACCCAGAAATTGTTTATGGAAATTCCACCTAGAGCTAGCTCAATTAATTAATTGATCAATAATTAAAAAATGCCCAAGTCTAACTTAGGGAAATCAATTAATTAAAAGTAATTAATTGAAAAATGTGAGAATTCTCTAGAAAATCACATGGATCGACTTTGAGATGATCTCAAACCATTGAGTAAGTTTTAATCATGGTCATTAGAGTCCCAACAAGAGATTATAAGAAGAGGTCGATGGGTAGATGGTGAAACACACTTGGAGAGTGAGTTTCCTTGGGCAGTTTGATTTTCCAAAGAGCAGCATTCTTCCAGAAGAGTTCGAGCCTAAGAGGGGACACAGAGAGGGGCAGAGACAGTGAATCTGGAGGAAGTCTTTCGGTTCTGGAGAGTCAACTACAAGAGGGTCGAGTTTCCTCAATGGAGTTGTGCAAAAGCTTCAGAGGCAGAGTTTGATTTGGCCAATCATGTAATGACTGTCCTACTTTAAAGAAGTTAGAGAGTCCTTACCGAAACTTAAAGATTACTGAAACTGTGAACTGTATTATTGATTTGATGGAGTACTTACCTGACCTGCTACGACTGTTGCAGTGATGACCTGCTACGACTGTTGCGGTGATCTGCTGCAGAACTTCTCTCGTTACCGAATGACCAAACCACCCAGCCGAACCGAGTATACCTGGATACTCAATCCAGTATGCCTCTCAACCGGAGCATACCGTTCCCCCGTGCCCAGAGACTTCAAAACAAGTAAGGCTCAAGCTCAATAGTTCCGAAATAATTCCGAATTATAAGAAGTATGGATAATTTCCTCTCCTTCCAAACTCTCCTTCGTCCTTCCACCCCCCCTTGGTTCAGTTTCCCCCCCCCACCTTTATAGCAGAGGTTCCTCTCCTTCCGGCATCCGTTCACCGCCTTTATGAAGGATAAGATTATGTAAGGCGGTCACCGCTTGTTCAGATATTTGTCTTTGAATAGAATCAGATCTTCATATATCGAATGGTGTCACAATCACATTAATCATGACAGATGGTACTTTATTTTAAATGATATAAAACATGATGATTTTTTAAATATTACATATTACTTTATGTCTTATAAAATATCAAGTTTAACCATAAGCTTATATGGTTTAGTTTATTAGTACACATTTTGGGGGTTATATATGTAATATATGAATAACCTCAACTATATTTCTTACTGAGTGTGTATTCTTCCATTTACGAGAATTAGGCATTTAATTTACACCTTTGATAATTAATTCATTTATCTCAAATTTAGACATTCTCCATGAATAGTCGATATATAGTCGATGTGTATATATATTTATATATACTAGTGCAATGTATATGATGCATGCATATGTAGCTACCATATGCAGGCCTCACATGCATGCTAATATTAATATGTTGCTCGTGATTTGAGATGGGTTGTTACATACACCCTTCCTTCAAAAGAACTTCGTCCCGAAGTTAAGGGTTTATAAAGTATATTGATAATTCCTTTAAGGTATGCAAGGATTGTATTATGTGATTGAATTTTCATTTATGATCGTGAGGACACTTTAAACCTTGTGATTTTGAACGCTGATAGATTTCCGATTTTAATAGCCATGCCTTGCCCAAACCAGGTTCCCAAGCTATTCTAAAATCATCCTATCCTTCCTAATCTCTTCCGCTCCCATCCTATCCGTCCTCTACTGGAGTATGCCATGGCGTCAGCTATACTGACCTAATCATGCATAAACTCTAAGGATGGCAGCGTCGACTATATCGACCTGATTTCCCAGTAGGCATCCGGCAATCATCATCACACGTCTAGGGGAGCGTGACTCGCACAATCCTCCCATGACCCCAGGTTTTTAGAGGATAAACGGTGGGCAACACCTCCACCCCTCCCAGTAGAATCAGGGTTAATACTCTTTCATGGAATCTCTTTGAGCCTTAATTGTTTTGAAGTTTCTGTCATCACGTGGTCATTTGGTAACGGATTTTATCTGCAATCATGCCACATTCGGTACCTCTTATCTGCAATCATAAACACTTGTCCATGCATTTATAACATGTGCATCAATATTTTCAAACAAAGCACCTAACATATGTATATTTCATACATGTCATTTAAAGTTTAACATACCTTGTCATAATCTATTCATGTCATTAGCTTTCATATTTACCATATAATCATTCTTTCGTGTATTGCTTTGTGCATAAAACTCATTTCTTTAAATTGCTAACTGACACTTGATGTTGATCCTACGAGCACAAATCGTTATGTTCCAATCTTTCATTGATCTGTATGTGTTTGCTCAGTAACAACTAACTGGGTTATTGTCTTACTTGGTAACGATTGCATCATATGGACAGTCATTAGCAAGGACAACTCTCAATTCCTTCTTTTACAATAATGTTTATTTGGTGTATTCTTTTATATATGACTGTTTGAAATACCTAGCTCAAAGTATGGTATGCAACACATTAGGGAACATATTTTGTACTCAACATTTCTTTTAACAATAATACACCGAACACTGCTCTATGTTTAAATGGTAGTGCTCTTTCAACACCTTGGCCCTATAGGTTGATTTTATGCTCATGGAACCTTTGCTCAGGCTGTATTCATCACTTATCTTATTGCTAAATTAGGTCTGATGCTGCGTAGTATCCGATCCTAAATTGCATTAATCCAACAGTGAAGAATATATCATTATAGAGCACCACGGATTATAAAAGGCGAGAGCAGACTCTAACCATTCAACAATTTGTGGTTTCTATGCAAGATAAAAGAGGACCGCTTGAGGAGTGAGTCCTCAAGTAATTATAAAGGAGGATGACTAAACAGAATGAATATCTAGAAGTTTGTAAGAATATAAACATCATTACCACTTGTTTGTTACTGGAGCATAATTAATAATAAAATGAATTCATCCAAGCAAAATTTACAATTACAAGAGACTAATAATAATTAAAAACATAATATCAAAATATTCAAGAAGTACTTATCTCTAGAGAATAAGTCAACTCCTTTTCGTTCAACTCTTCAAGGAGTTAATCTTGTCCATACTATCCTTATCAGGAAGTCCATATCATCATCGGCAGGAAAGGCCAGTTTGTATCATCAGGTGGGATATCCTTCAACCACCCTTGGTCAATGCTGCCAATGTCTGTGTGAAGCGTCTCAAGAACCGTTTTATTCTCCCTGCAAGAACATTGTTCATCCCTCGGTCCTTGATGGCATCTGCAGTATCTTCAAGATCAGCATATCTGACTGCATCCCAATTCACAGCATCCTCGGTACTTGAGTCCCTTTCTCTTTTAATCTACAATCTTCTACATTTGTATTCTTCGTTATAGTTTCCCAATCAAATTTGTTCTTTCTACAGTTCCCGTCAATGTGATAATGGTTTATGTGATTGCTATTGCAAAATGAAATGGAACTGTTTAATTGGGATAATACGGAATATTGAAGTAGTTGCCCTAACAAAGAACATAACTAAAATTTAACAGAATACCTATCATAGAGATATGTTATAACTTGGATCATCACTAATATAGTTGAAATTGAGGCATATAAGAAGGAAAGGTCGAACTCGTCATATAAACTTCAGAATGATAGAAGTTTCATGGTAGCATGATCTTGATTGCAAACCTACAGAGATGTCCTTGCCAACCAATAGATCTTTCCAGAAAATGCCTCAGATTTAAAATGCCACAAAGATTATAACTTGGCTACAGGGGTAGATACGAGTTCATCAGAGAGACTTTGTTTACTGGATCCAAGGGACTTCCACAAGAGTAAGGTTTCCACAATTGAATGTCCTATAAAGATCACAAAGGAAAGGTTTGATTCTCTCACAAGACTGGAATGTACCCTCCCTAAACATCATTAGATCCAAATCTTCAGGTTCTAAAGCTCGAAGAACTGATGGAGTGTTGAATTCCCAAGCAAATCAGAAATCCCTGGGTAAAGCATGTAATTTGCTCTGCAATAGGTGTCACAAAATGACCTTGAACCAGCAGTTTAACATATCGATGTCGATTCTTACTGATTACAACCAAGTCCCTGACTTATGAAGTTATTACAAAATGAGAATAGAAACATCAAATACGGAGAAACATCGATAACTTGGTGAGCATTTGAGATGAAAGACAAGAAAAGTTCTGTTCTGTAAAAGTTCTGTTCTGTAAAAGTTCTGTGTCACAGGAGATTTATACAAGTTGTTGTAGAGCTTGTTCTTTACCAACAGATGAAAACATATTTTATCTATCATAGATATAAATTGCAATCAGCTGAATCTTGAGAACCCCTTGAATCTATTGTATACTTGCAATATATGCATTTGAAATTCCTTTTTGAAAACCATACACTATAATTTCACTTCATAAACATAAAACATGAATGATATAAATTCTCCTAGGAATGAATAATGTTAATTCAGAGAAACACTGAGTTACTTGATAGCTCCTTCCTCGGGAATGAGAAAGGAGTGAAATTGGAATAATCAGGTATCTCCTACAATAATAATATAGTTTGAAAATTTCTGGTCTTTTGTATTTGTAGAACATCAGACTAAATAAGAACAGTTGTGTAATAATAATTGTGCAAAGTGTGAATTTTTGTGATACGAGTCATTGCATCAGACTAACAATATACCAATAGTTATGCACTTGGAATTTGTCAAGGCCAGCTTTAAAAGGGTCCACAACTAATAATTCCGATTGTGATTGCAAGTGCATGCTCGTGATATGACCCAACGCTTATGAGCAGCTACTGTGTTCATTGGTAATCGTTTGCATGCATGTAATATAATTCTCAAGCCCCAATAGCAGCATGCATTAATTATGTGGTAATGTTCATTGTACACAATCAATGAGTCTCAGGCACTAACAACTAAAATTTATTTGCTTAGACCCAACAACAATAGCAGTCTAGATCAGAAGCCACTAGAACAATAGTAAATACATATTTTATGTTTTTCTATAGTATCTCTTCTTAGAATCAAAACTGAAACTGAATAGTTAATTAAGAAGAAACTCTAAGGCCAATACTTTGACAGAATGCTTATGTGCATCCAGAAATCCTAACTATAAACATAAATTAAAGGTGACATACCCAATGTGAAAATTTCTCAAGTTAAAAGCTTCATACTTTTGGCACACTTTACTGAGTATTTTATTATAAACATTCATTCACATATCCATGCATTCGCTCGTGCATTGCCAAACACAAATTTTCCTTGACCTATGAGTACATTACTGACTTATCCAACTGCTGTCCATTATGACAGCAAACACATGCACAGATTTCTAACATTTTTACCAAATCTTATGTGCTGGCAGCTTCCTGCCTTAACCATACCCCTCTTGGGTATTCATGCGATACAACATATTAGAAAGGTACAAACTCAGTCTGGAGGAATTCTTACCCAATTCCTTCAATTTATCCATTGTTGTAGCATGACTGACTTTTCCTACATGCATGCTTGCTATCACCATTTATAGTCGGCTGATGATTTATCAAGGGGTCCACTTGGCTCCTTCTTTATTCTTCCTTGACAAGTATTCTCTTGTCATTTTCCTCAAGGTTCTTTTGACATCTGAAGGCACTTCCTTTGCCTCAATTCCCACATCTAATAAGTGGTCTTTAATAAAATTTCTGAGAACAATTTGCATCATTTCTTTATACACAACTTCATCACACGTTAGCTGTTAGTCAACCAATTTAACAGAACGCGTGCTACAACATTTCTAGTTTAGCAGCCAATTTGTTCTATTTACATGCACTCATTCATTCATTTTCAACGTTTTTACTGGTGTTTTCTTGCATCAAAATTTAATTGAGAATTCTCAAGCTCAGGCTATTTCACGATACAGTTTATTAGCCTAGTCAAGTCCTCCTTAATTGATTCTTAAATATTCAAATCTTCCCTCTTGATGCTACTCTGCATCCATTCAGCAAGGGCACTTCACAGTTCATCCAGAACTCAGCATATTAAGCATATGCAATAGTTTTTATTAAAATACCTTTTAGTCCTTAACAGGTCGACTAACCCACCACAATAGCAGTCTATTTGAGAAACCATAACAATCATTTATATCATATAATTGAAAATTCTAATGAACACTTTGACAAACTGATTATGCTCACACAGAGCCCCTAAGTCCTAATTATAACAACATACATGAGGCAGTAACTTGGCTCAGATTCAAGCCACAGGTTTTAAAACATAATTGAAACAAATCAGTCACCAAAACTATAAGTAGAGATGTATCTCATGTATTTTCCCTACTTGAAGGAAAGGCTATTTTGATGGAATGATGGCTAGAAGTGTACCTTTGAAGGGTATTTTCAAAAAATAAAAATAAAATGATACTTCACCAAAATCTGCAACCTGTACTGACACTCCAAAAGAAAAGAAAAACGATGAAAGAGAAGAGGGACAGGGGCAAACCATGCACAAATCGTTATTTATTATGCTAATGTAACCATTGCTTGTAGAGGAATTACAAGCTTGATGTCACCAAAATAGGCATGGAAGATTAACAACGAGTCTACAAGGAAAAATTGATCAAGCATTGTTCATGTTGAAATTGTCTAAGAATGCAGTTGTGACTCCTTATATATGACTGATCAAAATGGACCATAACAAAATTCTTAAAGATGCTACACAAGCGCTGTAGTGCTTCACTCAACTCTTGAGATTTATGCTGCTTGGCATGTTGGGGTTTCTGTGGAGTTTTATTTTGTATCAATTTTAACAAAGTGAGAATTCTATTAAATAAATAGTATGTCTTAGGACTCTGCCAACTAATTTCTCTGCCAACTAAATTGTGAGTTTTGATTATAGAAGCCAATGAATCAATCCCGCTAAATATCACACCGCAAAGCTTCACGCGTATCTCTGCTCCCGGTCGTCTCCGGTTTTTGTCCAGTCCGCTTAACCAGCTAAAAGAGTTCCGACAGTCCAGGTACAAATGCTCTTTTTTCTCAAAACTGTAATTCTGCAGTTCCTTTATCAGTATAAATTATGCTTCAACTCGTTCAAGAAATCGTTCCATAGCTTCAATTCCCGTCTCGTGGGTGCATTGCTTTCTGTTCACTTACAGGCTAGGTTACCAGGTCCGCCATGGCTTATTTTATTTTGTTCAATCTGCAGTGATCTGAAACAATAAACTACTTGACTCGAAAAAAGCTGAAAAACTGAAAGCTGCGGTTATCTCTAACTTCAAATGACACTTCATTTGATCTGCTGCATATCATAATGGATCAAACATGATGTAGAGACTGAAGAGAACAACAAAAACAATTTTACAATCAAATACGACCAAGAAAAAATATCAAGATTTCAATATTGTATCAGAATCCTAGCTCATAAAGTGTCCCGTAAAGTCAACTCTAACTATACCACAATTAATCGTCTAGCAAAACTCAGAATTAGAATCCCGCTTGCAAAGGTTGTCAATGAAATCAGAATGCCCAAGTTAATGTACTATATGATATCCTTGGTGCAAAAACAAAAAAGTTTGAAGCTTCTAAATCTGAGAACAACATTGCTACATCATCAAGAATCCAAAGGACACAGCATTCATTCATGTCATCGGGACACAACCTTTATCAGGATATTCTCTAAACTTAACCCAATTCATATTTTGGGTGTCATTCATGTATTTTTAAATAAACTCATTTATTTCTTATTTTATTTAGCATGTTATTTCTATTTCCAGCAACTCCTACCTTCATAATAGTCAGAATGAGAGTATTTAAACCTCTTGGAAGGTCTCGGCGTCGAACTCTTCAGCGTCTTCGAATTCCTGCACGAATTCAGGCTTTTGTACAACATGGACGAAAAGGTCGGATGGGAAACAATGGCGGTGCCACGCCATGGCCATGCCGGCGAAGACTCTCATCGTTTTCCATGCCCCCTGCACTGCATGCCTCTGCTATGCCCGTGGATGCACATCCCGCTCCAAAATTTTCCAAAGGAGTCGATCTTGTCAGTCACTTTAAAACACCGAATCCCCTGACACCCGTCTCTTGATGGACGTTCCCACCGTCATACCGCATGTCCCTTTATCTTACGGTAGTGGCACACGGCAAGGATTCAGATCCTTAATTTCATTTTTTTATTTTTTTATTTTTACACTAATCGCCATCTAAACTAACTTTCAACGCGTCAGGTGTTTTAACTCGATGAGTGAGCACCGAGTGATTTATGCATGCAGGGTCGTTACAGGTGTTAGTGAATATAATGATGAATTTATTGGGCACCTTGAAAGCAATATTAAGACTGTGACTGTGTGAACAATCGGCCTTCCCTTGGAATAACATCCCTCGGGGAGCGAATGGGAGCAGAGAGTACCGATTCTGTCGCTTTTGAAATTTTTTTGTGAACATTCTTCTACAGTTTTGAAGGCTCTCCAGTTGACAATCCGCAACGCTTTTGAGCTCACAGTATTGAAGAGAGATGGATTTTGCGAAGGCAAGACAGAGTTATGAGACCGTGTTTTCATTATTGCGAGAGCTGAAGGATGAACAATCCGTCCCACAGCTGTTTAGGCCGCTCGACACGTGTTCTCTTTAAACACTTTTGCGTGTTGATGACCTCCATGGTCAACTTGCTTACGTTTGGTTGTGCAGCAGCAGAACACAATGCAACGTGAAGCAGAAACAAGGGAACTTGTGCAACGCCTTCAGAAAACATTAGCTGAAAAGAATGCTTTGTATATCGAGAAGGAAAGGCTAGCAAAGGAGCGCACCCGAAATTTTCAGATTCTTGAACGTCAGGCTACAGCTATTTCCCAGTTGATGGATGAGAGCGAGAATAATGCAAAGCAGAAAGATCAAGCTCTAGACTCGCTTAAAATGATAAATGAAGACAACAAAATTATGACTATGAATTTGGAACGCCATAGTAAGGTTATTGAGGATCTTATTAATGTCAATGCTGAGATGATTGATGCAGCTAACTGCTATGCACAAATGCAAGATTGTCCTAAACAAGCTGCAATAAGTTCTGTTTGACCTCCTTGGTCCTGCAATTATGTAGAGTTGTTGAGGCGAAATTCTCTACAATTATGTAGCATATGTAGCAGTTGAAGTGAAATTCTTTAAATTCTCTGCAAATAAATTCTGTAAGGTAATATTCTTTGTCTACCTCGTGAGAAGCCTCGGTTGACTGTATCCCTTGTGATGAGCAGGGGTAGGCAGATTCACTGCCTAGAGATCAAAATAAGTAAAATTGAAATGAAAATAATAGAATGCAGTTTAAGAGATGCTCCTATAGCATATAGCAGAGACTTGAATCTAATATTACTGTCTTCAATCAATGGAAGGAACCTGCATAAAATAAGTAATAAATGCATTTCTGTTCTAATTATTGCATTGTTTAATAGTTTCTGGATTACTCTGTAATTAATAGCTTACAGTTCTGGTTACCTACGTTTGCAGAGTGCTAACAGACAGCTAACAGACAGTTTCAGTCAGATTTTGAATGCATGATTTAGATGGTTTTACCACCACCTCATTCTGATAAATTTAAATCTTTTGGCAAGCTTAACAGGTCCGAAAGTTGAACCTGCTCTGATACCATATGTAATGACTGTCCTACTTTAAAGAAGTTAGAGAGTCCTTACCGAAACTGTAAAGATTACTGAAACTGTGAACTGTATTAATTGATTTGATGGAGTACTTACCTGACCTGCTACGACTGTTGCAGTGATGACCTGCTACGACTGTTGCGGTGATCTGCTGCAGAACTTCTCTCGTTACCGAATGACCAAACCACCCAGCCGAACCGAGTATACCTGGATACTCAATCCAGTATGCCTCTCAACCGGAGCATACCGTTCCCCCGTGCCCAGAGACTTCAAAACAAGTAAGGCTCAAGCTCAATAGTTCCGAAATAATTCCGAATTATAAGAAGTATGGATAATTTCCTCTCCTTCCAAACTCTCCTTCGTCCTTCCACCGCCCCCGGTTCAGTTTTCCCCCCCACCTTTATAGCAGAGGTTCCTCCCCCTCTGGCATCCGTTCACCGCCTTTATGAAGGATAAGATTATGTAAGGCGGTCACCGCTTGTTCAGATATTTGTCTTTGAATAGAATCAGATCTTCATATATCGAATGGTGTCACAATCACATTAATCATGACAGATGGTACTTTATTTTAAATGATATAAAACATGATGATTTTTTTTATATTACATATTACTTTATGTCTTATAAAATATCAAGTTTAACCATAAGCTTATATGGTTTAGTTTATTAGTACACATTTTGGGGGTTATATATGTAATATATGAATAACCTCAACTATATTTCTTACTGAGTGTGTATTCTTCCATTTACGAGAATTAGGCATTTAATTTACACCTTTGATAATTAATTCATTTATCTCAAATTTAGACATTCTCCATGAATAGTCGATATATAGTCGATGTGTATATATATTTATATATACTAGTGCAATGTATATGATGCATGCATATGTAGCTACCATATGCAGGCCTCACATGCATGCTAATATTAATATGTTGCTCGTGATTTGAGATGGGTTGTTACAAATCAGAGGGTCGATTCAGCTGCTAGAGACCGGGAGAATTTCCAGAACGGGCCAGCGAGTCATTCTCAGAGGCTAAGTTGGCAGACGGCTTGATCAGTTGCAGTTTCCAGGCATATCGTACAAGAGCCTATGTAGGTGTGACATAGGGGTTTTGTGGAGCCCAGAAAGTGTCAGTTTTGGAGTTGGATCAGTGTTGGGTGAGACAAAAATTGTCTTACTAATTTTTGTGGTCAGTTTCTCTTGTAGTGGATTGCCAGTTTTGGGCATCCAGTTGTACTCAGAATTTCTCACTACTGCATAATAATAAAACACTCAGTTGCTGCACCAATTTTCCCACATTGGGTTTTTTCGGGGACATTTGTTCAAAAATAATTGTGTCATTCTTTTATGTGTGTCTGTTAGTATTTTCTCAGTTTCCAGTTTATCTTTTGTAGTATTTTTATTTTGTGAAGAAATTGCAGTGATTAATTCGATATTAATCAGAAAATTAATAAATCGAACAAGAATTAATTCCATTTGCTGCATTTCAAGGAATTTTCACATGGTATCAAAGCAAAATTGATCGGACAGGAAGCTCAAAATCGAAAGGACAAAATCATCCAAATTCAAAGGGAGTCTAGCAGTGTGATTTCCAGATTTGCATAGAGGCTAGCCAGGTAGTTCGAACTATTGGGTGAAGGGTTCGATTTTTCTAGTGCAGGTGGCAAGAAAAATTTGTAGAACCCAGTAGCAATTTCAGCGGGAAGTAGTGAAGCCAGGAAGCAATTTCGATGAAGCAGATTAGTATTTTCGCTGAGCAGATTTCTTATCTGGGCGCAGAAGGGTTTTGCAGCAGATTAACTATAGAAGAATCAATGTCGAGTGGAAGAGAAAGTGACCACATAGAAGGATTTCTCTCAGAGGGTTTCTACTTCAGAAATCCAATATTTCTAGTTGCGGCTGGCAGTAGTAGCAAGCAGATTTTCTCACTCTAGAAGGCAATGTGAATAGCAAAGCTAGCAGTCGAGCAGGGTAAAGAGGGAGATTTCAACTTCAAGTAGAGTTTTTGCAGAGATGGCCACAGTCGAACTTAGAGATCAAGAAAGACTAGACGGTGCCTCCAACTATGTCATTTGGAACGCCAGGATGTCCTTTTTCCTTGATGAGCATGGTCTAAAAATTTATGCGGACAATGATATGGCAGAACCTACTGATCAGCAGCAGCTAGCCAACTTCAGAAAGGAAATGGCCAAGGCGAAGCGAATGATTCTCGATGGAGTTCGAGATCATGTAGTCTCACATATATCAACCAAGAACAAGACCAAAGAGATGTGGGATGCTCTCGTAGGGTTATATTAGAATCCTTCTGAACAGCAGAAGATGTTTCTGAAGGAGAAGCTCCAGAATATCAGGATGTAGAAGGGTGAAGGCATAGCGTTGAAATTCTGATGTTCTATGTTGTTACAATCACTTAAATCCTTAACTTCTTTATGCTGCAAAATATGTTAAGTAATTTTAGATAGAACATAAACCATATGCACAATGGAAGACAGTCAAGAACTCAATGAGACACAGAGAAGTTAGGTCAATGACCAGGGAAAACCCAACCAGATTCTTCTTCTATTAGAAATCAATTTTTCAACAAAGATACAAAGTACAATGGGAGAATGAAGAAGTTCAGCCAAATCTGAAGAAGATCTCTGATAGCAATAGTTTATGCAAACACTGAATCACTTTGGCTCTCCAAGATCTGCTCTTGCTCTTCAAGTCTCTCTCTCTCTCTCTCTCTCTCTCTCTCTCTCTCAATCTTCCTCTAGACTCTCAAACTCTCTCTTTCTCAAGTTCGAATTCTCATTTCACAAGCACAAGTGTGTCAAGTGAGGATGAGAGGCACAAATATATAGGAATAGCAAGGAGGTCGAATTCATGAGGGAGTAACTCCTTTGTTAAAATTGGAAACTAGGGCCAAATTCCACCTTAGGACAGCTCATATGACGAAGATGATTATTGCATTGGATTTCTCTTTTCGAGAGATATAATTTTGATATAAAGATCATCTCATTTTGACAAGCAGAAATGGAATTTTGAATTTACTCTTTCTCATGCACAAATTGTCAAGGTCGGCCTCAGTGAAATGTAGCCTCATGAAGCCCAATGGATGTGTCACCTCACCGTCAACGAAGTGTATAAATAGGAGTGACCTCTCTCTCATTTGGACATCATTCATCTCATCACATATCCCTCTCTCTCCTCTATTGATTGGTTCGTACACCTTGGAGGCTTTCCTACTTCGCACATGTGAAAGAGGACAAATTTCAAGATTGTTTTTGGAGGCTGAAAATTTTAGGAATCGGGGCAGCAGTGACTTGGGTGACTTTGACTTGCGTTGACTTCATTCTTGTGGGCAGAATTCGTTTTCTGAAGGCCACATTGATTGGCACAATTTTCGAGGAGTTTGGGACAGTTTGACTGGTTTGACTTCAGTGTTGACTTCAACCTTTGACCACAGAAATTACAAAAGGGTTTGAATCTATGTTGCAGGAAACGTGGCATAGAGGTCTGTTTCCGTACGGAAACAGGTACGAAATGCAGAAACGCGTTTGGTACGGCCGCGAAACGTGTTTCCGGCCGTACTGCCATGTTTCCCGAAATGGAAACGTGGCCAGTACGGCCGGAAACGCGTTTCAGGGCCGTACGACCACGTTTCCTCATTAACTGTGTTTTTTTAATTTATATTTTTTTAATTTGTTTTTTAATTTACTTTTAGGGTATGTTAGTGATTTCTAGATGTGTCTAAAGTTATAAAAGTGAATTGCAGTTCATCAGGAAGTGTGAGGCATATGCAGTTCATGGTAATGTTAAATTCTTAAAGTAAAAGTGATATTCTCCTTTATTTTCCATTTTCATCCTTTTACTTAAATTTTTAACATTACCATGAAATGACTCAGGATGTTTGAGAGTGGTTTCGCCCTCATTGGATTTCATATGGAGAAAGTAGAATTTAGATCTCACTCAAAATCCAGCAGACTTATTTGTTTTTCAGGATTTCAGGATTGGGGGGATTGCAATGTTTCCATTGGATTTTATCATGTACTAAGGTATGGAACTTGTATTTAATCAAGAGAATCAAGCCCTCTATGCAAGGGAAACTCCCAATAATCAAGATCATGTAGGGTACTAGGGTATGAAACGTGTATTTAATCAAGAGCACTAAGGTCGTTCGACTATGTAGGAGGAGACTCCCAATACAACAATGGTCCTTCTAAAGAATGGGATGTGGATGCAAAAAATCCTGATTTGGATCTCTCTCTTGCAGCCTTATAGTCTTTATTGTACTTGCAGCCTCATATATTAATATAAATAAAGGCTGATTTTGAGATTTGCATATATAATAAACGTTGCTTTTGGATATTCTGATATTTTTATTTTCATTTTGTGATCATTCATGAGTAAATGTGATGTAAATTAAATCTTAATGTTTAAGTGTAATAAATTATAATGTATCATTTATGCTTTATGATTTCACATATATATATATATATATATTTAAATATTTTCAATATATATATATATATTCGCGTTTCCCCGTTTCCAAAATTTGGGGAGGTCGCGTTTCGTATCGCTTCCCGTTTCGGAAACTCATACCCGTTTCCCCGTTTCGTGCAACTTAGGTTTGAATGGGTTGACCGAACTATTTTTGGGCTGACTTTGACCCTCTTGGAAGGCTGAATTATTCTTCTGTTGACTGAGCTGCTTGGAGGACATTTTGGGGTTGTTTTGACCACCGTTGACTTTCTGGTTAAAGTTGCATTGACTGTTGTTGACTGCTGATTTGACATGACTATTGTGGGCATGTAATTCTAATATTTGTACTCTCTCTTTCTTTGTTGAACTATTGAAGAATAATAAGAAGATTTCATCAAATGGTTTCCCCACATTGGGGTTTGTCCCTGGCATCTGCCATATCTTGTGTCCTCTTGTCTTGGCTTGTCTCTGCACATGTTTTTATGTTTTATCTGCATTTACTGTCAATATGTTTAGGTTAATGTGATTGCTACTGAATATAATTGGAAATTGGAAATTGGGCTAATAAGAAACATTGAAGTAAATTGTGCTAAAGCATAGAACATACCATTGTTATCTAAAATTAACATGGTATCAGAGCTCAAGTGAAGACAAAACCCAAGCAAGAGTGAAGCAAAGCAATCACTAAGGGAAGTTGTTGGACAAGGACTTGGAACTAGTCCCAATGACGACTACATTTTACTTCAAATCCCAAGACAAGCTTAAGGACAAATCAGACTATCAAGCATGGAAGATGTCTCTAGATTTGACGT
Source organism: Pinus tabuliformis (assembly GCA_031772625.1). Taxonomy (NCBI): domain Eukaryota; kingdom Viridiplantae; phylum Streptophyta; class Pinopsida; order Pinales; family Pinaceae; genus Pinus; species Pinus tabuliformis. The sequence continues at coordinate 524,881,533 of CM062820.1, forward strand.
TGGAAGAAAATGATGTGAAAGGAAGAGTAGTGGAGCCTCCTTCAAATGCATCCGCAGTTGCACAAACAAAGTACAAGAAATGAGAGGTTAAAGCTAAGAAAATTATTGTTGATTCTATTCACAAGCCTTTGGTTGCCTATATCTCTTATTTGGAAACATCTAAGGAGATGTATGACAAGCTGGTTAGGATGTTCAAAGTAAATAATGTAAATCAAGTTCTCTTTCTCAAGAACAAGTTGAAAGACATCAAGATAGATAGAGGAGAAATCATCCAATCCTACTTCATGAGGATCACCAAGATCAAGAATGATCTCCTATCTACTGGAGAAGTCATTGGTGACAGGGAGCTTACTCGTATTGCACTTGGAGGCCTTACAAGAGAATGGGATGTGTCCAACACTGCCATCCTAAACAATGCCAGGATTCCGAGATTTGATGAATTATTGGCTAGATGCACTCAAGAAGAAATAAGGACGATGGAAAGAGACAAGCCCTCAAATGGAAACAATCCTACCACCTCCCCACTCATTCTAAGAGGAAGAACAATGTTGGTCCAAGAAATCAAGGTCAAGGGTTCAACCCAAGATTCAGAGAAGGAATAAAACGAATATGCTTCAATTGTAATAGGTTTGGCCACTTCGCTAGAGAGTTTCCTCACAAGAAGGATACTTCAAGAGATGATGACAACAATAACAACAACTTCAAAGGCAATGGCAATCAAAGGAACAACAGTTCAACAACAAAGGAAAGAGGAATGCTCCCACTCCTCGAAATGGAAATGGTCGTCCTCCCAAGAAGTCGAGAAACTTTGGGTATGAAGAAGTTAATGTTGTAAAGCAAAAAGAATTTTATCTTATTTCTGCCCTTCGTACTATCATAGAAGCCACCTGTGCCATGCTTCATGACCAAGGTCTACCAAAGTTCTTATGGGGAGAAGCTACCAACACCGTTGTGTATGTCCAAAACAGATGCCCACATCAAGCTTTGGACTTCATGACAGCCGAAAAAGTTTTCACCGGTATGAAACCTGATGTTTGGAATTTTGGAATTTTTGGTTGTCCTGTATATTTTCATGTGCCAAAAGAGAAAAGAAACAAACTAGATGCCTCCGGGAAGAAAGGAACGTTTGTGGGCTACAGTGAAACTTCGAAGGCATATAGAATCTATGTGCCCGGTCATAGGGAAGTGGAATTAAGTCATGATGTCACTTTCGATGAAGACTCTGCTCTTAGAAAGATCTGAGATCTTCCTATCCCTAGGAAGGACAATGATGATGCGGATGCAGAAAAGCAGGATGAACCTCTGTCTGATGAACTGATGCCCGATGTTGAATGTCCGATGGATCCCATTGATCCACCTCCTAGTGAACCCTCTACATCAAGAAAATAGCCTTTGTGGCTCAAAGATACTCTTCAAGATGTTGAGAAACATATTGCACCGAGGGGGACATTTCAGGAAAGCAAGAAGCCGAATAGGTACCAAGGGTGCTTAGCTACCATGAGTACCATTGTACAATCTTAGCCTTGTACATTCGAAGAAGCCATGAAGCAACAAGTTTGGAAGGATGCAATGAACGAGGATTATGAGTCGATCATGAAGAATGATGTATGGGATGTGGTTCCTAAACCCAAGGACAAATCAGTGGTCACTTCAAAATGGCTTTTTAAGATTAAACATGGAGTTGATGGGAGTGCTAAAAAGTTTAAGGCCAGATTTGTAGCTCAAGGATTCTCTCAGAAGGAAGGAGTAGACTATGATGAGATATTTGCATCGGTTGCCCGATATACCACTATCCGTTCGATCATAGCCCTTGCCGCTTTGCAAGGATGGAGCCTACACAAGATAAATGTCAAAACTGCCTTCTTGCATGGTTCGCTTAAAGAGGAAGTCTATGCCTACACAAGATGGATGTCAAAACTACCTTCTTGCATGGTTCGCTTAAAGAGGAAGTCTATGTGGAACAACCTAAGGGGTTCGAGGTTCAAGATCATGAGGCACATGTATGTAGGTTGAAGAAAGCCTTATATGGGTTGAAGCAAGCCCTTAGAGCTTGGTATGAGAGGATTGATAGCTATCTTATGAAGTTGGGATTTACAATGAGTGATGCTAACCCGAACCTATACTTTAAGGTTGAAAAGGACAAACCTCTCATTCCGGTCATTTATGTGGATGATCTCTTTCTGACAAGTGACGACCCTCTCATTCATCAATGCAAGAGGGAGTTGGCTTCCGAGTTCGAGATAAAGGACCTAGGACTGATGCATTACTTCCTAGAGTTGGAGGTCTGGCAAAAGCCAGGTGAGATTTTCTTTCTCAAGGAAAATACGTTGTGAAGCTACTTGAAAGATGTGTATGGTGGACTGCAAGTCCGCGACTACTCTGATGGAACTCAACTTTAAGAAGTTGTGTGGAAGTGTTGCTGGGCTCAGATTAGCAAACCCTTCTGAGTGTCGCCAACTTGTGGGGGGCCTGATGTTTTTGGTCAACTCCCGTCCTAACATATGCTTCGTTGTGAACACATTGAATCAGTTTATGGTCGAGCCTCATCACATTCATTGGATTGCTGCTAAGAATCTCTTGAGATATCTCCGGGGCACAATTCATTATGGACTGAAATACATTGTTGGGAATTTGAGGCTACATGGATATTCAGATGCTAATTGGGCTTGCAATTTAGTGGATCGTATGAGCACGTCTGGGTGCTGCTTCTCTTTGGGGTTTGCGTCTATATCTTGGATGAGCAGGAAGCAGAAATCCGTTGCACTAAGCACCGCTGAGGCCGAATACATTGTTATGAGTATGGCCTGTTGTGAAGAAGTTTGGTTGAGGAAGCTCTTCAGTGATCTATTTGAGCACGTTCTGGATACCACCGTGATCTTCTGCGACAACTAGAGTGGGATTCGCCTATTAGAGAATCTCGTGTTCCACGACCACTCCAAGCACATTGATATCAAGTACCACTTTATCCGGGATATGGCACAGCGAGGAGCAATACGGCTCCAACACATCAGAATGGATGAGCAGGTCGCAAACATTCTCACGAAGCTTTTGGGGAAGGTCAAATTCTTAACCTTCCGAGAGAGACTTGGAGTCGTGGAACGACCCTCCTATGAGGGTCCTGTATGAGTTGAACACAGAGCTTTAGGAGCTCCTGGGGCCTTGAGGTACTTCTTGGAGCTATGAGTGAACATAGGGTGAGTGGTTCACCTTCCCCTAGTGGTGCGTTGGATACAGGGTGAGTAGTTCACCTTCCCCTATGATACCCCATTATGGTTGACATGTGTGTAGGGTGAGTGGTTCACCTTCCCCTAGTGGTGTGTTGGATATAGGGTGAGTGGTTCACCTTCCCCTGTGATACCCCATTATGGTTGACATGTGTGTAGGGTGAGTGGTTCACCTTACCCTACAATTGATATATGCAAAGGATGAGTGGTTCACCTTCTCCTATGGCATATAAGCAGGATGAGTGGTTCACCTTCCCCTATTGATGCCCCAGCACACATCCTACCTATAGAGTCCGAGATTCATGGGAAGTACCTCTCATCTGGCCAATGAGTTGGGAAAAGATGGTTAAGGGACCACAACACTACTAATGGACGCATCATGTACTACCGTTCTCCCTATGACTAGGATGCATGGTGTTCAACAACTTGATCTGGGATCAAGGACTGACTTGTATCAGTGGAGAGTGGTATGATCCTATGACTCAGTCTCGATCACTTCTTCTTCATTATTACTTCATGGTTCAGCAGAGCAGAGCAGGGAAGCTAAGCAAGTAAACAAACATGCAAGCAAACAATTGAAAGCAAAAATGAAAGAGAAGCAAGTAAACAAACATGCAAGCAAACAATTGAAAGCAAGCACTACTCCTACTCCTACACTAACAGTACATGAGCCTAATCACGTGAAGTGATACTTCCAATGCAGCTACCGGCGCATTGGTAGACCCATGTTGGTGAAGGCTTGGTCCGCGAGCAACCCAGTTGCGCGAACCAGCAAGCAAGAAAGATATAACAATCAAGACATCCACACTTCGTGATTCAAAGTGCCAACGGGACATAAGTGAGTGCATGTGGATGACGGGCAGTCCGCGGACCTATCATGGTGTTGTGTGACACTACGTGCAACTTTGAAGCATAAGCACACTATTGACTGTGACATGCAAGCAAACGAAAGAAACAAAGATAACTTGCATCGCGCACGAGTGCTTGCAATGTAAGACTCCTCCAATGCATGAGAAATGGGATCATGTAGTTCGAGTGGAGGAAGTAAAATCTGAGTGTTAGATTGATCTTGAGTGCATACAGATGAGTGATGAGGAGCCTTGAGTGTTTGAACAATTTCCTAATCGGAAGCGAAACCAACCTTAAGACAGTGAGGGCCTGACATAACCATCAGCTCGGGCTGAAGTGCCTCGACGATCTGTGGGGTTTCGACTTTGTTGACAGATGGATCTTCATAGACCAGTGGCTTAGATGGATTAACAACGAGTGAATCAACATCGTGATCGGATGATGAGGTGAAGAGATCACGACAACCAAGATCAGAAAATTCAGGATGTTGGTCGGCATCCTCATGGTTTGATGAATCACATAGAGGGGTAGATGAGGAGGAAGGATGTTCACCCTCTGCGTTTCCAGAAAAAGCAGATGAAAGATCAAGTGGATTTCCAATGAATGATTGGTCCTCTCCGTTGTTGGATGATGGGCTAACATACGATGTGTCCTGCGAAAGATCAACAATGGGTGCATCTGTGGATGAAGACACACATGTGAAATCATGGATGGCAGGTTCACCAATGATGTTAGGAAAGAATGAAGGGGGCTCGGACGAAAGGGAGTCATCCTTCGCCGAGTGTTGATGCTCAAGCTCCCACTCATACTCTTCATGAATGACATCGCATGTTGGTTGTGCAACATCAACTCCGTCAGTGGATTTTTCCTCGTTCACAACAAGTCAAGAGTCTGGAATGGACGAACACAAGGCATCATCATCCGAAGGAACACCAGAGTGCGAAGACGGAGGTCGAAGAAAAGAATGCATATGAGAACTCGAAGGACTCACAACCAAATCTGCACGAAAATCGAGTGAAGTGATGTCGGGAGAGTGTGAAGGATGAACAGGTGTGTGAGCATGATCCTCAACATCACTGGGCCGTGGTGGAGAATGAGAGGGAGGCGGACAGTCAGTTGAGACAATGCCCACTCCCACATGAGATTGCGCAATTCCATCAATGAAGAATGTTGAGCGAGGCTTGATATCAAGCTTCCTCTTGGGACGGGCAGATTTCTTAAGGCAATACTCGAACCGGTCCCAAAGATAAGCAAATTTCATTTGGCTCTTCGGAGCTTGAAACTGCAAGTCACAGAAGCGCTGCCAAAAATCAATAATGAATTCATGCAGAGCCCTCCGTTGTTGTAACAGTTTCCGGTCAAGATAGTCTGGATCAAAATGATAGAACGTGTCTTCAATGAGATCACAGAAGTGCTCAAATGAGTGCACAGTGTCAGCCAGTAGGTTGAGCACCCAACGAAATGGAGATTCGCGAAGTGTGTATGCAAGCAACAAACCGGCCTGTTCATCAGAAAATGCATCTTCCTCATAAATCATGAAAAGAAAGTTATATAAGTGCTTAGACCAAGCCACTTTTCCTTCACCGTCATTCGTGTGAGTGGACAAGAGATCGAAAAGCTTCCCCGAGATGAAGACATCTTCACGATTCGAAAAACTCCTCGAGGGAAGAAGAGTGTAAGACTCCATGAAAGATATGCAAAGGTTCAAAACTGGATGAGAGGACATAGCTTGTCATCAAGCCCTCCTAGCGCCAGAAATGTTGATGGTGCTAGACCCGCCAACATGTCAAGGGGATCTCCCCAGTAAGAAGTCCCAATTAGACCTCAAGCCGTTTGGTGTAGGAGTCCCAGTAGTGGGTCGTAAGGTAATGCCTTGACCGCGGTGTCGCACAGAGGAAAGTAGAATAACTCTGTTAGCAGCAAGGGTGTGACTGATGCAGTGAGTCAAGGAAGGTGTATGAAAGGTTCCAACACTTCGAAGGGGGAAGGAGGTGAAGGTGAGTTCCAGGTTTAAAGGGATCAGTCCCAACTCGGCTAGGAACACACAACACAAAGGACATGCACAGCTTCCGTCAGAGCAGTCCACTCGGATGCGGTAGTTACATCATACAAGGCAAGATAACACGTACAACACTCGCTGATCAGTCTGAGATGAGTGTGACGGTTGTTATAGCAAGGTTCAAGTGAAAGGTCTGTCTGATGTCCGACAGAGCAGTCGACATGGACGGTGACAGCGTTAACAACATATGCAACACATTAACAACAAGATTTGTATAATTGAATGTGAATCAGTACATACACAAGTACGTAAGTTAAACAACACATATCATTAAAGCAACTGAAGCTGCCCAACTACAAAACAACATATGCATGAAAATGTGTTGCCTCTTATTATATAAAGAAGTGTAAGTCACAATCATACAATACATCCATGTAACCCTGCTAGCCCCAACAGTGGAACGTTACAGCCACATCCACCTACTCCTCCAAAAAGATGCACTAGCTTTGTGCAATGGAGAAGCCAAGGCGTGTTACAATATTGTCCAAGCCTTCTTCAAAATAGTCTTAGTAGAAGCTTGGCTGACAAAAAGCCTATACAATGAGTTATGAGGGACTATTTATAGCAAAGGATGGGGTGACCCTTGATATTCCCCTTTGTGACAGTTCAACTACCCTCATGACTCTTCACCTACTCTATGACTGTTACATCCAACTATTGACACTCGACTTAAACTTGACATGACTCAACATTACAATGCACATGTACTCATGTGAGACAACATGGCTTGAGCAAGCCTTGCAAGACATCACTAGCACTTGGTACACTGTGGTGAGACCAACTCTTTGACATGCTTGTGATGGTGAAGCTGGTGAGTTGATGCCAAGCTTGGTCGTCTGTGATGGTGTACATGTACCTCATGGTGACATCTTGTTGTAGCGAACTCTTGCCTCCGTTGCAACCAATGCATTGGTTCGGTTCTTTCACCCAACTCGTCTGCTAACATGCGCATAGTCTTCCTGGGTACGGTTGAACCAGCAACACACTAATGCATAGTGTCCGTGCTGATCTTCAAGTTTGTATTGGTGGTCATGTGCATCAATTTGCCGAAGCGCATGTTCAACCCCAGTTGGACTTGCTTCTTGTCTTCGCCTTGGTGAGTGTGTTGAATGGGTTGGATTGCATGCGTGCGCTCAACGATATGCATGCTGCTGAATCCCTTACATGCGATCAACAACACTACTCACCATGTCTACTCCGTGTTAGCTATTGGGATGGATCCTTAACTTGTACGGGCGTAGTTTCCTCCGTGAGTGCATGTTGCGCCCACTGTTGTTCCTGTTCCTGTTGCAACTCATTCATCTGTCTGTGCAGCTTCATGTTCTTCCTGAGTTGCTGCTTCAACACATGCAACTCCTTCTTTGTTCCATCTTCTGCCTTCGCACGATCTTCATGTTGCGCAGTCACTTCATACCCTGAGTCTCCAAAGTTTCTTTCATTATCAGTGGATCTGCTTGATCTTGCAACTTTATTCTGCCTCTGTGTTGTCAACAACCTTCCTCTTGCATTCACTACATTTGCTGTGTTCGCTACGTTCGCTGCATTCGGTATGTTGCCTTCAGTTGTTTTTCTTGATGTTGCTTGCTATGATGTTGTTGCTTGATGTCCTTGTCTACGAACAATTTGATGTCTTCGTGGGTAGGCAAGTCCACGGACACTTGGTCGACTGCATCCCCAAGTTTGCTCTGAACGATGTCTTCGTCTCTGCTCTCCTGGAAACCATTGTACCTATACTGCTGAGAGGCAAATGAACACTTGGGATACCTGAAGACATGGCAACACTCATGGCAAGCAATCCGTCAGTCGAAAACCAAAATGAACATGAGAACTAACTTGCAACATACCTAGGTGCATGATCATGAAGATTGCGCAATTTCAGCCAGGAGGTCAAGAGACCGACTGCTAAGACTACACAAGGCACAGTCTGGGCTGCTGGGACACTGACTGACCACTGCAACTGCGCAATGCACAATCTAGTCTGGATGCTAACTGTTGGGATTGCGCAATGCGTAATTCTAGGTGGGAAGGACTGCTGGCCTAGGGACAAAATTGCACAATTTCTTGGGCCAAGCAACCACTGTCCTCCAGAAATGCGCAAAACAGTCCTGGAGGCTAGTGCTGGGCAGGAATGTGCAAATCTTGAGAGGAAGGTGAGCCTTCCTTTCCCAGATTGCGTAATGCAGCCTTGGTGAAGGCAGAGTCTGGGCCAAGGTTGGCCTGACTCGCCAATGGGCAACTGAAATCAAGTAAGTCAGTGAATGCATGGCAACACTAAGTGATAGTAGAAGTGATTGACAGTGAACGCAAAACATGAATGAAAGATTCAGCCAACAGATCAACATGCATGTGGGTGAGCTAGTTCGTTGATTGGGGAAATTTCCATGCAAAACAGTTTCATGCATGCGACAGCGATGAGATAGCAGCGAAAACTGAAACAAACCTAGGACAAGCTAGTATATATGTAAACAACAGCAAGCATTCAAAGAAATCGAGCAAACAGTACTCCTACAAGCGAAAACACAAAAAGCGACAGAAATGTAGTGCAAGGCATGGGAAGCAGGCTTACCCCAAAACAACTGAGTTGAATGTGCCGACTGCTCCTAGATGCGATGTGGTATGTCAAAGCTGCAAGGTTGATGTGAGGAATGAGCTCTACAGCATCCGGTTGATGAGCTTTGATAACATCGAGGTTGTGACGTGCATGCCACAAATCTAGGGGAAACGACAATTGGTGGGAGGTTTCGAAATTACTCCTTGCATGTAACCTCCAACTGCTAAACATAGATCCCTGAAACAAGGGATGCCTTTGCATGTTGCCTTGGGAGAAATAGCCCATGCATGAAAGTTTGTTTTGCTCAGTCCCGGAGGGAACCGGTCAACTCAGCTGCACATGCAAGAGACTGCTCGACTGCTAGAAAAAAAATGCGCATTTCTGGCTGGGAGATAGGCTGGCTGCCCAGGAGATTTGCGCAATTTCTGGGCAGAGTAGCTAACTGCTTCCCAGATTTGCACAAACCCCAGGCTAAACAACCTGTTGTTGGGAAAATTTGCACAAATCTTGTTCGAAGGGTTGGCAGGTAGGATTGCGCAATCCTGAAGCCTAGCAGGCTGCCAGAGAGGATTGCGCAAATTCTGGAGGGAAGGCTAGTTGCCCTCCAGAAAGGCGCAATTTTCAAGGGGAAGCTGCTCAGCCTGCCACTGGACCAAGTCCGGGTGAACAGCTTATGAGGGGAATGGATCAACTGTGATCGACAGGCTGCCTTTGTGCGAGGAAAACACTTGAAGCTTGAGTACTTGATGAAGCAAGACAATGTGCTGTGTAAGGTTGGTAGGAAGGCTCCAAAACAGGCTAAGGCAAAATTTTGGAGGGTGGTTGTAGCTGCTACAATAGAAGGGTTTCACCAGTGTTGACCTATTTGACTATGTTTTTGTGAGGGAAATTTCTGTTTGGGTAGGCCGCATTTTTGGGCACAGAAATCGAGGCAATCCATATTGTTTGACCAGCGTTGACTACAGTTAGGGCTGACCGCAGGTTGACTATTTGACCAGACTTTGACTGGGCAGAATTCCACTGTTTTGAGGGCTATTTCATCTTGTTGTTTGGATGCCGAAGTTGACTGAATCTTTGAGGGTCAAATTTTCCTTGTTGAACAGCGTTGACTTTTTTGGTCAGAATTTGTAAATTGTACTATCTCTCTCTGTTGAACTATTGAAGACTAAAAGAAGATTTGATTAAGGGTTTCCCCACATTGGGGTTTGTCCCTGGCTGGTGCCACATTATATGTCCTCTTGTCTTGGATTGTCTTCTACTGTTTATGTTTATGTTCTATCAACATTTTACTTGCATGTTTATGTGATTGCTAAACTGAAATTGATATTGGGCTCATAAAGAAATTGAAGTAAAATTGCTCTAAAGCATAGCACATACCATTGTTGCCTAAAATTAACAGGTACTTTTGGATACATAAGAATGCCTTTTGGGTTACAAATGCAGGAGCCACTTTTCAAAGGGCAATGGATTACACATTCCAGATTATCATTACGAAAATCATTGGCGTTTATCAAGATGACCTCATAGTGTTTTTGAAGAATAGGAAAGATCATGTTAAGCATTTAACAGATGTCTTCAAAAAATGCCGAAAATATGGCATTTCAGTAAACCCCATGAAGACTGTTGAGGTGACAAAAGGAAAGCTTTTGGGCCACATAGTGTTGAAGGAAGGAGTTAGATCCATCCAACAAATCCAACCACGAAGGAATGTGAGAGAACTTCAATCAATTTTTGGCAAGGTCAACTTCATCAAGAGGTTTATCCCGAATGCTCCTGAAATCACAAAACTCCTTAATAGGTTGTTAAAGAAATATGCCAATTTCAAGTGGTATGAGGCAAGTAGGATAGCGCCCCAACAAGTTAAGGGTACCATCACCCATGCCCCAATCTTAGCTAGCCATGATTACACCAAAGAGTTTATCATCCAAGGACACCATCATTGGGCTTCCTCTTCAAAAGAATGAAGCAGGTCATGAACAACCCATTGCGTTCATGAGCAAGATGCCTAGGGATACGAAGCATAGTTATGACATTATGGAGAAGCAACCTTACGCTTTTTTCAAATCATTGAAGCATTTCCGTACTTACATGGGCTATTCTAAGCTCGTAGCATTTCTTCCCCATTCTGCAATTAAGGAAATCTTATCTCAACGGGATTGTTTAGGAAGGAGAGGAAAGTGGGTGTAAAAGATACAAGAGTATGATTTGGAAATAAAACCACTAAAGTAATCAAAGGTTAAGGACTCGTGAGATTCTTGGTAGAGGAAAATCAGAAAGCCCTTGGAATCGATGATGAATTTTATGCCATGATTAACACATGGTCAAGAGTTAGAAACAATTATTGGTATAGAGATATCATTTATTACCTTCGAAACTTGAGTGGTCCTAGGAACTCCCAATAGCATAAATGTAGATCCATGAAGCCAAAAGGCCTCTAAGTATTGTTTCATTGATCAAGGGTTGGGATGGAGAAGCCCAAATGGGTTCATCTTGCGATGTGTCGACTTTGAGGAATCCCAGACCTCAGTCAAAGAGTTTCACCTCTCACCATGGATTATAAGGTGGCCATCAAGCTGCAAAAACTATCACAAATAAAATCCTTAGAGGTGGCTATCATTAGCCATCCATCTTTTCAGACGTCCATAAATTCGTCAGAGTGTGTCAACAGTGTCAATTTTTCATGGGAAAGCAAAAGTTGGTTATGCTCCCTTTACAATTGGTTGTGCTAGACTCACCACTCCAGCAACGGGGTCTTGACTTCATTGGAGAGTTCAAGGAAAATTCTAATAATGGTCATAAATAGATTTTGACCACCACAAATTATTTCACTAGGTGGGTAGAGACCATACCTGCCAAGAAAGCCACCTATGAGAGTGATTAGATTCCTAGAAGATAAAAACTATAACTTGTCTTGGGTTCCCTTTAAAGATTACAACTAATAATGCCCGAGATTTTAGTTCCACAAAGTTATCATCTTCTTGTTTCATTATGGCATTATTCTCTCCATCCTATAATTATTATCCTCAAGGAAACGATCTTGCCAAATCCAATAACAAAAAATTAATGAATATAATAAAGAAGATTATATGTGAAAATAAAAGATGAGACAATCAAACAAAGTATGCCTTATGGGCATATAGAATAACAACGAATGAGTCTACCAGTAAAAGCCCATTCGAATTGGTATATGGGATGCAAATCACTTTCCCTATTTACTTAAAACTTCTTGTATATTGTATATTGCAGCATGTTTCTATTGAATCTGACGCCTTGCAGGAAATAATTTCACAACTAATTGAATTGGATGAAAACAAAAGAAGATCCTACGATCATTTTGTCAAGAGCCGAGAAATGACAAAGAAAAATTTTGACATAAGGGCTCAAAGACGAGATTTCAAAATTGCTGATTTGGTCCCCTCTAAAACAAAAAAGGGGGAATTCGGGCCTTACATCATGTTGAGATTGCAAGTGACAATTCATTCCACATTGGCCATCTAGACAGTGAGAGATTGTCATTGTCAAATGGGCAAGCTTTGAAAATGTACTACAAAGGTATAGCTTAGCAATATTAGGGGCACATCTCTAACTTTAGTTTAGTTGTCAATTTTGCTCGTGTGGTTATATTTTATTGGTGTGTTGTTATTTATTTACATGTTTTAGTTATATGTGTTTCCATGTTATATTTCTATTAGTTAGAAGCTCTTTCATTTCCTAGATTAGTTGTCCTTTCATTTTGGTTTTATTGCTATGTTAGGAAGAGATAGGACTTTGATCAAATTCTCTCTTAGGTACCGATGTTGTAATGTCAAGCTCTCAAGTGACAAGTGGAAGATTGAGATTCTCACATCCTCCCGAGAAGAGCATGTGTTCCACAGTTGGAGCTAGTTATTACCCGACTTATCAACAAGGGTACATCTATTTTTCAATATAGCATTCATCACCATTGTAAGCCCAAGATCACAAGTCAAAATCCATGTAAAAAATCATGTGAGGCCCTATATTAGGTATCCTAGAACTGTGTTTGTGTCATTAAGTCTATATTCATTTGTTCGGTCAGACCATGTCCTGTCCCTTGAAGTCTCATTTAAGGTCTCTCTAATCCTTAACCAAATTGGAGGACTTTAGGTGAACTTTCTTGTCGACTCATGGTTTTATTGGACCCTGCATTTGCAGGGGGTGATCACCAATGTATGGGCTAGTCCCAACCCATGTCAAGGTGCACCTATGTCATTCCAAATGGTTAGAGTCTATCAAGTCTATATGTGGCCTTCGCCTTGTTGCAATATTCCTCGTGACAGCTCTTAGAGCATAGTAGTCTCTTTCGATAATATTCACCTTTCCTGAGGCAATTCATAGTTCCCAATGCAATGTGGTCTAGGTGGTCAAAAAGTCAACTCAATCTTAGATTGTAGACACGATGAGAGGATTCAATGCCATGTGGAATCTTTTAGATGCGAGCATCCAATGGCTAGTAATAGCTTGGTCAATGGGTTAAGAGAAGTTCCAAGGGGAATTTTGTGAAAATTCCTTGAAATGCAATAACTGGAATTTATTCTCCTAACTGATTAGCAATTTATTAATTTTCTGATTAATACCGAATAAATCACACTACAATTCTTCACAAATAAATTATGTGGAAGCTAAATAAAATGTTGGAACTGAGAAAATAATGCACACACACAATAATTTTTGGACAATTGTCGCCAGAAAAACCTAATGTGGGAAAACTGGTGCACCAGCTGAGGGTTTTAATATTATGCAACACTGAATTCTGAGTACAATGAATTTGGATGCCCAACTGGCTATCCAATCTGAGAGAAATACTGGCAAAATCACCTAAGGGAATTTACCCTTGTCTCCAAGCAATCCCGGCTCAAATTGACCACTGAAAAGCAAGTCGTCCAAGCCCTCTGCGAAAGCTTTATGTCACCTCTACACAGCCTGCCACACGCTCAACCCGGTATTGATGCTAATCAATTCGTCGTGCCTGCTGCTAACTGGGGAAGTGTCTCTCCTACCTACTGAAAAATATTCCTGGCCTCTAGAAACTGAAAAGACTTCCTCTCTAGCTAAACTGAATTGCCTTCTTGAGGCACTGCATAGTCCCTACGCAACCTCTTGGAGAAATAATTCGGCCTCCTCTCTTACCTCTCCAGAATAGGAAATTCTTCCTCCAAATCACTATCTTTGTCCCTCTCTAGCCATGCATCCTCTCTCTAAGTCGAACTCTGTTGTTGGCTAGCTTGAACTGCCTAAGGAACTCGCACTGCTGGCTCTCACTCACTGTGATGTGTGTTTCTCCATCTACCCATCGACCTCTTCTTATAATCTCCAATTAGGACTCCAACGGCCAAGATTAAACTTAATCGATGCCTGAGACCATCTCTAGGTTGATCCATGTGAGTTTCTAGAGAATTCACACATTTCTCCATTAATTACTATTAATTGACCACTTTTCCTAAGTTATACTTTGGAAAAATTTAAATGTTTGTCAATTTTAATTGAGCTATCTCTAGGTGGAATTTCCATAAATGACTTATGGGCTTTGGAGAAATCCTGTGTTCTAGCATCTCCACAAAGTCTCGAGACTAGAAAACCATCCGATGCTACAAAAACTAACACTCCCTCTTAGCGAGGAAGGTGTTCTCCAACTTTGTCTACACAACATCCTCCATACACGCTGCTGATGTCTGACAATTGCAGTTTCCTGCTACTTCCCACCAACCACTGCGCTAACTCTGATTCATCTACCACTCACTGTAGCTGAACCATGTTGCATCTGTGATGTTGTTGACACTGCATTATGCATCCTGTAGTGTTGCCAACTTTGCATCTGCACTGCAACCCAACTAACACTCCCTCTCAAATGTTGTTGCTGCTATTACAACTGACTGTTGAAAAGTGTAACTAGGTACAGTCTTCATAATGACATGTAATTATGCTTTTATGTAATAGATGAAAAGAAGAAAAATGAAATTATTGGAATGCTTGCATCATGGGTTTCATGAGCAAGAGATTTTATTTGTAATTAAGGCTCCCATTGAGAGCTCTTAGGGATATTGTCATCTAGTCATAAAAGTCTAAAGAGACGTTGTCATGTATTGAAGGCATGTTAAACATTGTAAAGAGTCAAATTTGTTTTGTATAATTTACCCTCCAAGACCTTGTCACTAGCCCTCATCAAGTCGGCCTACAAAGGAAGGATTATTCTAGAAAGGTGAAGTCGGCCTACTTCAAGGGATCATGTCGGCCTAACAGTGATGAACCAACCACTATCTATAGCAGTGCCTGGCCTCATTTGGAGGACATGAATTCTGTGAAGCATGTCCCTAAGAAGAAGTGCGAAAATTATACTAAGAAAGAGCTTCAAGATCGGCAAAGGAAGAAGACAAAAAGAGTGAAGGAGGTGACATCATTGGAGAACTGTTTCTAGGCTATTCCACCCTCACACGTGCGAGGAACATAGATCCAAAGGAGGTTGAAGGTTGAAGTTCTTGGTTGGGTGGAAATCTTCGCTAAAGAAAGCCAAGTAAGATAGAGAAAAGAGTCTTCCTCTCGACGAGACTATTCAAGGAACAAATCTGATCAAGGGTTTTTGTGGTAAAGAAAAGAGTTGCAAACTTACAAGGATATGACGAGATTCTAAAGGAATCCGAGAAGAGCAAGAAGAAGGGCAGCGTTGATCTAAGGAGGTTTGTGACTTGGTCTTGGAAGGGCTTTAGAGTCAAGGGTCTTTTTCATGGTCTTCGTACTCGTCAATTGAAGGTTCTATAAGAAGAATTTGTTTGGGTTTTCCTCTCAAAGAGTGAGAGGTTTTGGCCCTGGCTGACAGCCTATATACTGTGTCTCTTGTCTCCTGTGTTGCACGGGTACCCGCACCCAGGGGTGGGGTTCTTGAACCCGTCCCGGGTTCCCGCACCCAAGTACCAGATTCGAGTACGGGTTCTTCCCAGACGAACCCAGAAGAACCGGGTTCTTCAAAAAAAAAACTTGGGTTCTTTTCCTTTAACGGGTTCTTGGGTTCTTGGGTTCTTCGGGTGCTTGGGTTCTTGGGTTCTTCGGGTTCTTCGGGTTCTTCGTGTGCTTGGGTTCTTGGGTTCTTCGGGTTCTTCGGGTTGGGTTCTTTGGGTTCTTCGGGTTCTTTGGGTTCTTCATAAAAAACTATATTAAAAATTTAATTTTCAAATAATTTTTTTTACTGAAATTTAAAAAATGATATGCCATAAACGAATGATATGCCATAGAATATAGAATATATGCCATAAACGAATGATATCATTTTTGGAGTCATTGATGGTCATTGGTCTGGATTGTCCTTCAGAGATGGTTGTAAGGTCTTCTGAATGTTTCTCAAGGAAATTTTCTGCCATCATTTCCAAAGATTACAGTTTCCAAAGACTATCTTTGTTCACATGCCTTAGCATTGCTCTGTGGGCATGACGTGCTGCTCAAGGGTAATGAATCATTGTAAAAATTTATCAACAGTGATAAGTTTTTCAAAACTTATGAGCGACACAGTATTTTGAAATCATATATGATTATGATATCTCAATATTATAAAAGGAACATTATGGGTGTACAATCCCACAAGCAGAATATCATATCATATTGGCTGTAGCTTTGTGGAAATATTTAGTAAGGTGATGACCATAGTTGGAAAAAAAAGGGTAGCTGTTTGCACATTCATGAGTCCCTTCCTACCGCAGGAGACTCTTATGATCAGTCTCTCCATTAGTCTTATGCTATAAATTTATAAAAACAATTTCAAAACTTATGCCCAAGGTTTGTTAGAGTCTCAATGTAAATTATGAATCTCCTATATTTGTGGATCTTCAATGCCTTTAATATTATATGGCATCGAAACCAGAACTGGAAAAGAGACCTCTTACTCTGTAATTTGAGCCTGCAGATTCTTGTAAATCAATTTGGAATGAATTTATGAAACATTCATTCCCAAGCCAAATAAGTTAATAACCATCAAATTATAAATTGTAAATTCACACATACAGGTTCAGACATTTTCGGTCAAATAGAAAGTAGGATTGAGACCAGCCATAAGCTGTAATCAGCTGATGCTGTTAAATGGCGAAGGGCTATTTTGGAAAATGGCTAAATTAAGTATCAAAATCTGCCAATTTCTCACAGCATTCTGATAACATCATGTTAAGATTAAAACTAGGAAAATATGCCTAAAAGAATAAGCGTGTTTTGTGGAAGGGTAAGGCTGCCACTGTTTTAACTTTTTGGGATTGCTTTACCACAGAGCACACCATGCATGGGGCAGGTGGATGATTAGACATCAAGAAAAGTCTAGACCACTATCAGGTTGGGTAAGGCTGCCACTGTTTTAACTTTTTGGGATTGCTTTACCACAGAGCACACCATGCATGGGGCAGGTGGATGATTAGACATCAAGAAAAGTCTAGACCACTATCAGGTTGAGAAGAATCTCCTATGAAAAAATTGTGTTTTTATATGGGAGAGACTAAACATGTTTAAATGATTATCATTAAAGTTTTCTTGTTTAAAGTTGAAAAAATATACAAATTCAAATTTAATATATATTATTAATTATAAATTTATAATTTATAAAATTTAATTATTAAAATTTAATATTATTATATTACCCGACGAACCCATGCACCCTATTTCCAAAAATGTCGTCCCCGTCCCCGTCCCCGTCCCCGTCCCCGCACCCACGTTTCCTGGCAACATAGCTTGTCTCTTTATTGTTCATGAATTGGTAATTGTCTTGATGAAAAGAACACAATAATAACTCAAGAAGAGAAGATCATAATCAAGAAGTAAAAGGACTATCACAAGCAATTATCTAATCCAGAGAAATCATCTATCTATTGATGCCCTAGATTTCTCAGCATGATATCAGCGCTAAGGTGCTAAAGTCAAGGAGGGGCATCCAATCAAGAGTCACTCAAGGATCGAGTTTCAAGAAAGGGATAAAAAACGAGCCAAATATTGCCAAAACAAAATTTCAAGATCCACAACATACCAAAAACCCTAGATTGAAGAAATCTACTTCAACAAGAGTCTTGGAATCATCATCGGGAGGAAGCAGAGAGAAAGTTGAAACCCCAGAAGCATTTCTAATATGCACCCATTCACCACCAAAGAAGTCGAAGCATCTTGAAGGCTAGAAGGCTAAAGGCAGTGTCATCATCTTCAAAAGGTTCCAAGGCAGACTACCCCTCATTAAAGCAAGGATCTCCTTATCCTTAAAAGAAGATCATCCGAGAAGCATTAAGATATCTTAATCAATCATCATCAACAAAGGGATCAAGTTATCTATCTTCACTTATCAAGTAAGTACCTTTTCTTCTATAATCTAATCTAGTGAAATGACTTCATGTTGCAAGGAGATCTATAAGTTGGTTGGGTCATCGAACTTCCTTGCATGGAAAAGAAGGATAGACATAGTCCTCAAAGAAAAGGAAGTCATTGATCATGTGCATTGAAAGGTCCCCAAACCATCTGAAGATCAAGCACTATCTGAATACATGGAAAGGGATCTAAGGGCTCAAAAGATTCTTATGGAATCTATCAAAGATCCTCTCATTCCCTATATAGCCAAGCTGGAGACATCAAAAGAGATATATGATAAACTGGTAGAACCATTTTCTGAAACTGCAATAAGAAAGATCATATCACTTAGATCCGATCTATATAAATTGAAGGTATCAAAGGATGAAGGGATATATACATGTCTCTCAAAAGCATCTCAAATAAGAACTCAACTGCAAGATCTAGGAGAGATGATATTTGATAAAGAAACGATCTCCATTATTCTAAATGCATTAACTAATGAACAAGGTAACCTCGTATCTAATGCCTGTAAGGAAAAGGAAGTTATCCCATTCAACAACTTGTGGTTTCTATGCAAGGTAAAAGAAAACAGGTTGAAGGGAGAAAGTGATGAAGGACCAAGTGAAAGGGGTCAAATGGTTACTAAAAGACAAGGAAAGATTGGTAAATTTGGTCCTCAAAAGAAAAGGAAGAACATGGCTAAGGTTTAGTGCTATGGATGTCAAGAATATGGGCACTATAGAAGAGATTGTCCTAAACTTAAAAGGGACAATAACAAGAGAAATAAGGAAGAAGCCCATATTACCGAAGAAGTGGAAGAACCTGAGACGATGAAGCCTAAGAAGGAGTAAGTAAGAGATCTCTATTATGACTAAGATAATCTCCTTCATTGATACTCTTATGTTGTAGATAGGAAGCATTGTAAATAAGATAGGATGCATCATATTAGAAAGTGGCATCATGATAGAAGCACTAGAAGAGCTCGTAGTCAACATAAAGGATGTCTGCAACAATATCTATGGCAATCAACTATGTAGGATATACCTCTTGGAAACCTCATTGAAAGCTCAAGTGATACTTATGGAAAAAGGAAGAATTCATCTAGGAAAAGGCTCATCATACATCAGTCAAAAAGGTAACATCTACAGGATAGGATATGCAAGATCCTCAAGATTCTCTGATGGAATCTTCATTGTAAGGTTCACCGATCATGAGAAGAAGCAAGTGTTTCATCAAGAATTCCAAACTTGTGGAATTCATGGGATGATGGTATGACGACATAATAGTGAAGCAAAACAAGGGAATGAAGCTCCTTCATTCAAAGGAAGCTACTGCAGGAATTCTGGATGACCTAAAGAAAAGTATGAGGTATGTATACTTACATTTGATATTATGGAAGTCATCTCATATGGTTGTAGGTAACATGGATCACTGTTCTATCTTAAGAGCATGATCAAAAGACATGGTCTCCTCCCTCAAATGCATGGGTCACATATTCACTACATGAAATCAACATAATATGTCCTCATATGGAGTATGAGGTGGTTGACTACAATTGAGGAACTCTGATTGGAAGCTCCTACGAATGAAATGTGTGACAAAAGGAAGGAAGATATCGTGGAATATGCAACAATGGTAAAGGCAGTCAACATCTAAAAGACCAAGAATATTCGACTATGATATCTCCTAGAAAGATATGAAGACTCTGATGGAAGTCTGGAAAAGATGGAGACTCTTGACAATGCATATCTTTAGGAGATTTGTCAACATGTATGCAGGATGTTGATGCCTACAGGAAGATGTCATGATGAAAGACCATCACAAAGGTAATTGTGATTTAAGAGTTCTTATTTTTGAACAAGTATCTGGATGGGCTTATGCAGGACTGCCAAAGGAAGAACTGTGGATGTCTTCCTTGAGAACCATGTAGAAGGATGTAAGATCCTTCCGAAAAAGATAGAATGAAGAAGGCAGCATGACATGAAGAAAGGCCAAATGTAGACTGATGGATCGCTTTCTGATGAAAGGAATGATGACATGACTGACTCATTAATGAAAGTGATGGATGGTATGTGCCCTATGAAGAAGTACCAAAAGATGAAGACTCTGTGACAAAGAAGAAATTCATGACATCAAAGGAAGGAGTTCTTCAAGCAGTTGGTTGTCCCATCATCTCCACCTAAGGAATTGCTATAGGTGCCTAATTAAGAGGGAGCTTGAAAACAAGTTTCTTACTTGGAAGAAACTTGGAAATTCCTAAGCCAAGAGGGAGCTTAGGTACATTCCTTCCATAGGAATGAGTGCATTCCTTTAGTGGAATAGATATGTCCTCCCTAAACACATCATTCTGGTCTTCACTTGGGAAGACATAATGGAGGATTGGGTAATCATTTGGCATTTGGTGCTCTTTGAGGATGAGATAGGGCATCCAAGATAAGAGTAGTCGTGGATGACCGATTTTCTTTAAGGACTGAGAATCCAAGATAAGAGTAGTCCTGATGGAACACACCCTAAGAACACGGGTGGGGTATGTTCTGAGAGAGACAATGATGAGAGTGTCTATAAATCATTGGTCTAGCCAGCATTGAGCTCAGATCTTGTGGAGAGATAGAGTTGCTAGTCAAGGCCTTGCTATGTGACAATGTTGGTTTATATGATGCTATAACAGATGGGTTACCAATCTGATTCTTATTATGAGAAATTCTTCAAATTGAGAATGACCAAGTACCATTATGAATACCTCCCTAGTTAAGAGGGAGTGTTGAAAAGTGTAACTAGGTTCGGTCTTCATAATGACATGTAATTATGATTTTATGTAATAGATGAAAAGAAGAAAAATAAAATTATTGTAATGCTTGCATCATGGGTTTCATGAACAAGAAATTTATTTGTAGTTAAGGCTCCCATTGAGAGCTCTTAGGGATATTGTCATCTAGTCATAAAAGTCTAAAGAGTCATTATCATGTATTGAAGGCATGTTACACATTGTAAAGAGTAAAATTTGTTTTGTATAATTTACCCTCCAAGACCTTATCACTAGCCCTCATCAAGTCGGCCTACAAAGGAAGGATTATTCTAGAAAGGTGAAGTCGGCCTACTTCAAGGGATCATGTCGGCATAACAGTGATGAACCAACCACTATATATAGCAGTGCTCGGCCTCATTTGGAGGACATGAACTCGGTGAAGCAAGTCTCTAAGAAGAAGTGCGAAAATTATACTAAGAAAGAGCTTCAAGATCAGCAAAGGAAGAAGACAAGAAGAGTGAAGGAGGTTACATCGTTGGAGGACTGTTTCTGGGTTATTCCACCCTCACATGTGCGAAGAACACAGATCCAAAGGAGGCCGAAGGTTGCAGTCATACATAGGTGTTCTTGGTTGGGTGGAAACCTTCGCTAAAGAAAGTCGAGTAAGATAGAGAAAAGAGTCTTCCTCGTGAAGAGACTATTCAAGGAACAAATCTGATCTAGGGTTTTTGTGGTAAAGAAAAGAGTTACAAACATACAAGGTTAAGTCAAGATTCTGAAGGAAGCCAAAAAGAGCAAGAAGAAGGGCAGCATTAATGTAAGGAGGTTTGTGACTTGGTCATGGAAGGGCTTTAGTGTCAAGAGTCTTTGTCATGGTCTTGGTACTCGTCAATTGAAGGTTCTATAAGAAGAATTTCTTTGGGTTTTCCTCTCAAAGAGTGAGGTTTTGGCCCTCGCTGACAGCCTATATATTGTGTTTGTTGTCTCTTTATTGTTCAAGAACTGGTAATTGTCTTGATGAAAAGAACACAATAATAACTCAAGAAGAGAATATCATAATCAAGAAGTAAAAAGACTATCACAAGCAACTATCTAATCCAGAGAAATCACCTATCTATTGATGCCCTAGATTTCTCAACACTGAGAATCATCCAAAATACTAAATCAATTGTGTCTTTGTACTGCAACTATCTCCCGAGTCTCTAACTGCTACTAGCCTCTGCACTGTCCACTGAGAAATCTACATTGTTGTCGATTCTCTGACTGAGCCTCCTAATTTGCTACCAACACTGCAATGTGCTCCTTAGCATCTAACTGCCACTCTCAAAACTGTTTGCATCAACTAACACTGATCCTCCTACTACTGAATACCTTGGGCCCCTATATCAAAGGTAATGATCCATGAGGAAACTGTTGAAAAATGTAACTAGGTTCGATCTTCATAAAATGCTTTTGCCAAAAGAATTTTTATTGTTGTTACAATGACTTATTAAAGCATGGGTTTCATGCTTGGGTCATCATTTTATTAATTAAAGTCCGCATTGTGGACTCCTAGGATTAATAAAGACTCATTAGAGTCATTGTATACTTTATGAGATCCTTCTTGGTCTTTCGAACGATGTAAAAAGAATTATTTTTTAGCCAAAAATGAATTATATAACCTCCACACCAAGTCGGCCTCAAGGAAGGCAATTTGACCTCATTGGAAGGCTATATATACAAGGCAGTTTGACTTCATTTGGAGCATCTCACTCTCTCGAGCAATTTGACCTCATTGGAAGGCTATATATACAAGGCAGTTTGACTTCATTTGGAGCATCTCACTCTCTCGAGCATAGTTCGATATCAGAAGCTGGAAGCTGGGAAAAGTGCGAAGTTGAAGGAGAGGCCTAAAAGGAGTGTGAGTTTGCCCAAGGAGGAAGGGAAGAAGAAAATCGAAGTTTTGGTCTCTCTCTCTCTCTCTCTCTCTCTCTCTCTCTCTCTCTCTCTCGTGTGGGCTGGTTTAGGAGATCGAAAGTCTCCTTGTTTAAGTCAAAGTTGTTGCTGATGCCGGAAGATGCCAAGTCGAAGTTGTTGTTGATGCCGGAAAATGCCAAGTTGAAGTTGTTGCTGATGCTGGAAGCTACCAAGTCGAAGCTGTTGTAGATGTCGGAAGATGCCAAGTCGAAGTTGTTGTTGCTGATGCCGGAAGCTACCAAGTCGAAGTTGCTAGGGTCGAAGTGCTGCTGCTACTAGGTTGAAGGTTGGATCGAAGGAGAGGTTGGCTTGGTGTGGAGGAGGTCTTTGTCTAGGTTGAAGCGTCTCAAGGAAGACTATTGAAGGAAGATATTTTGACTCAGTTTTCCCCTAGATGGGGGTCTTGCCCTGGCAGAGTGCCTACATCTTGTGTCTTGTGTTTTTGTGATCTCCATGCACATATAATTTGGTAACTGCTTGATGAAAGATAATATAACAAATAAGTAAGAGAAGCCAACAAAATTCACAAGTAATTATCAAGAAAGAGAAATCTAACCCTACTCCTACTAGCATTGACTTCTCAACATGGTTTCAGACCTAAGGTCAAAGAAGATTGAAGATCACTTCCTTGGCTTGAAGAAAATGATTACTCCCTCTATGATAAGAATGGGATTCAATACTGCAGGAAGTTGTATCAAAAAGATCTTCTACTACTTATTCAACAAAGTCAAAAGTCAAGGGTTCACTTAATAATGATAATGCATGGATTATTGACAACGAAGCATCTACGCATATGACAAGAAAGAGTAAACAACCTCACAAAGGAACCATCTTCTCATACAGTGGAATTGGGAGATAACAAAAGTTATTATAGGCATGCGATCAACATCATTAAAGCTGGAGAATGGAGCTAAGATGAAGGAGGAAAAAAAAGACAATTTAAGGATCTATTGAAAGTAATCTAAGGAACCTCAAGAAGTTGATTAAAGGATCATATAAGGAGACCTTATAAGGAAAGAAGCTTACTATCTTCAAGGACAATGTCTAACACAATAAAGGAAGAGAACAAATTAGAAGAATCATTCAATTACAATGCTTGGAAGAAGAGGATAGATCTCATCCTCAAAAAGAAAAAAGTCTTGGATCTAGTAAAAGGAAAAGTGAAGAAGTCTACAAAGAAATCAAGAAGTCTAAAGGGCCAAGAAAGAAGGGACAGGGATCAAGCAAACTTTGCCAAAGAAGTTTCACCAAAGAAGAACATGATGGAAGGACCCAAAGTCAAATACCTATTTGCTAGGAACTCTTAGGGACTCTATCTCTTACATCCCTTAAGCTTGGAACGAGCCCTTACCAACTTCCAAAGATAAGTATCTTACTCCTTATATTGTTTTTTATATTTGGTTTCCCTTAGGAACTTATCTAAGTTTGTTTATATTAAATACTAATCACATTTCTAGTCATACTTTTGCTTAGAAAAGACTTGTTGAATACTCATAGAACATGGGAGAAGGTTTCACAAGACAAAGCATTGGAATTACAAGGTTTGTTAAGAAACAAGAGCTATGTTTTGAATTACAAGTTTTGCTCTCTCCATATTCATTCTTGATAAGCTATTACTAACATCTTTTTGTCTAGATTTCTTGAATCTTAAAGATTCTTGATTGGGTGATTCATCATTAAATAAATCTACCCTCCTCGTATCTTTGATTACTCTTGTGGAACCCTGGAAAGGTTCACTGTGAAAACCCTAAATTAAGGGTATGTCGATGATTATGTGTGAAACCCTAACCTACTTAGGGTTATTGTTGAAAGAAAATGTCTAATCTTTTGATGAAGTAATGTTTGGGGTTTTGGTATGGTTATGGAAACTCTAACTTGTTAAGGTTGAATGGTAATGTCTAAAATCTCAAACCTTTGAAGTATTGATAATTTAGGTTTTGCTATGTGATTTGATATGATCATACATTAAACTAAAGTAGAATTGATTAATGCCATCAGTGAACTGAATGTTAACTTAAGGTGCTTTAACCGTGAGAACTAAATGAAGGAAAGACTTTACAATGGAATCAAAACATAAGAAACATGCAAACAGAAGTAATAAGCAGAAAAAACACATCGATACGAGACATCAAGATTGATTATGGAGTTCATCCCTAATGGACTATGTCTCTAGGTCCGCTTTCAAGATGGATGTTTGCTTTATTAGGATTGAATCCGAGGAGGTCGATTACACAACAAATTAACCAGATTGATTGTGCACGCAGGCACTTTTGGTCACTGTCACAAGAAATCTCTCTGAATTAGATTTCCAACGCCTATCATGGTTCCCAATTCTGACGCTGGATGCTCCTGTTACACTGAAAACAAAACTGCCTATATCCTCCCAAATCTGCATACAAACTCTAAAACCACATCCTCTCTTCAATGAGCAAAACTGGCTTTATAGCCCTCCAGATGCACTCTAACTCCTTTATGCTGAGTTTAGGAGTGAATCAGCTCAAAATAGGGTTGGTTTAGGGTTTTAGTTAATGTCACTTAATGACATTAGGTCTAGGTGTAATTAAATAACAACATTCAAACCAAAAATAACACACAAAACCCACTTTGCACCATAGTTTAGCCCGAAACTATTAACGGCTAGCTAACCGGGCAGAGGGCGCTGACAGCGCAAGTGAACAGATGGATAACCCCCCGGTTATGGCTCCGGCAGTTCCGATGACTGCACGGTCTACTGCTATGTGTTCACATGCCTGCGGTTAGGGCTCTGGCAGTTCCGGTGTTGCAGTTAATGCAACCTCCGACAGCCTATTCACCATAGCAGTTATCTCCATCAGTGCACATGACCATGGTTTTATCCCCCGACGGTTACAATGTGGTTACCTTGGAAACCTACTACCCGAAGCCGCGACCCGTTCACATGTCGAGGTTTACTCCACGCGGTTTTGATGCGGTTAGGAACCTGTGGTTAATTGTTTTGTAATATTTATTACATAGGTTTGTAATGTAAACATGGCCCGAATGGGTTTTTAATCTTTGGAAAATGCATTTTAATGCATGGTTTTAGGTATAGGTTAATGCATTTGATTTTTAGTGCATGTTTTTAGGGTCTAGATTAATGTGTTAGGTTTTTCATTAGGTTTGTAACATAGGTTTTAGCAATGATTTAGAGTTAGTCTCACATCACTTTGATTTTAATTCTAAAACCCATGTACAACAAAATGTCACTATGTGACATAAACCCCATATGACGATCCCTGTTCCCTTTTTTACAACCAAACCCCGACGGAACTAATGACAATGACATGTCGACAACTAGGTACCAAACACCATATTCTTCGAACACCATGAAATCCATATCAACCATTGACATCACTGTCGAAGCTCAATATACCAGGCACTGAATGTTGATGATGAACTAAACATGTACAACTGATCTGACGAGATCCTCCTGGATCACTATGTTTTGTATTAAAACCCTAGATCATTAGGGTTTGGTAGGGTGTATAAGCATGACCCTTACAATGTCTTAAAAATGAAATCCTTGGCATGTGTGTGTTTGTCTAATAAAACCCTAGTTTGATCAAGTTTGTTATATGTCTAATTCTTATTGATATGTGTAGTCAGGTTTGACTAACACATGTTATGATATGCTTGTGCATGATGATGGAATCCTACATATATGAGTTGACCTAATTGTTGATGGTCATGAGTCCTAGGGTTTGGAACTAAGCCCTAGTTGAAGTTTGATTCTCTAGGATGATAGTATTTGTGAATTCTAGGGTTTTGTAAACAAACCTTAGTAGAAGTCCAAATCTCTGATATATGATGACTATGTGATAATTTGAGATTTGTGTAAGATTGTTGAAATCTGAGTTTTAGTTATGATTGATTGTTTGAGAAAATCTAGGGTTTGCAACAAACCCTAGTGGAAGCTAGTCATGTTGTTACTTTGAATTGAGCTGTGATTGGTTTTGGTTGTTAAAAGCTCCTGTATGAAATCTAGGATCTCGCACTAAATCCTAGTGAGAAGTCTAACATATGAATTCTAAAGTTGTTAGATACATTGTAGATCTATATTTGTCTAAATTGTTTCTAGGGTTTGCAATATGATGTAGTAGGGTATACCTCTGGAAGAAACATTGAAACCCTAGATGTAATGAAAGTTATTATGAAATGCTCAAAGTCTTGATGAAATAGTCTAAGGTTTATGACAAAAACCCTAGCAAGAAGTTGAAGAGTATGTGTCTCTTGTTTGTAATTAAGTTTGGGCATCTGATATATAAAGTTGAATGCTTCCGTGATTTTGATATGGTTAACTTCATGCTTCTATAGATTTGGTTGTACTTGCTATCTAAGTTGTGCAGGTACACAATCTTCAAGATGGTGAAGATGTTCATAAAGTAAAGTTGATGTGAATAATGATGGTCATGATAACTCTGATGAGAAGGATGGAAGCCATGAAAGATTCTTCGATTTCGTAGAAAAGAAGTTGAGCCCCCTAAGTTAAGAGGGATCTTGAATGAAAGGAATCTCCCTAGGTTAAGAGAGAGTGATGGATATGGTTCTCTATTTCATGTGTCATGCACTAGACCAGGACTAACAGCCGTAAGTTTTAGTGAAGGCCATGAGTGAGAGAAGAAAATTGGAGGGTTGTTGAGATAAGAAAAGTAGGATCGATTTGTGGAATATGTTGCTACATGAGAAGTAGGAAAGGAAGTTGTATGGTTGAAGAATCTTCTGTCAAGATTCATTGGGAAAGCTCTAACTCCTATTATGAAAAGTTGAGAAGCAACATCAAGTTGTCTGGAAGACCCAAGAGGTTTGTATGTATTTATGTAATGAAAGTTTGTTACTGATTGGGGTTGTGTTTGTACAGGTAAATCTCTCGGAAGTTTGATAGGATGTTTTACATGCCTAGAGTTGTCGATCAGTTTGATGGGGAGAGATTTGGTGTCGATCTGTTTGATCGGATTTGTTACTGATTAGACTAACTGGGAAGTTGAGGCTTTGTGTTTGAGACATTGCCTGGGAGGACATATGGTCGGCACTATGTGTGGATGTCTAATTCCCGAAGTAGGGACCGTGGCGTTGGTTGTAGAGCTCTGACCTCGGATACGCACCTAGATCCCTAGGTTGATGGTTAGTAAGTAAGTCAGATGGTAACTAGAGAGGTTGAAAGCTTTAGTCCATCTTAGTCCCACTTGGATAGATTGGCCTGATCAGGAATCTAGTCCGTGGCATTATGGTGCCTAAACTGTTGAGAGACCTTGGATAGATTGCCCTGGTTAGGAATCTAGTCCATGGCATTGCGATGCTTAAACTCTTCATACTTCATATAGTTTGAGATCCTTCGTATGATTACCTCCCTAGTTAAGAGGAACTATTGAAAAATGTAACTAGGTTTGGTCTTCATAAAATGTATTTGTCAAAAGAATTTTTATTAAGAAAAGTCTTTCGGTAGAAATCACATAAGAGAATTTTTTGGCGGAGCATGCAGATAAATCTAAGCATCATATCTTCATTGAGGAGGCCCAAGTCATTGCTAGGGTTAGTCATTTCCATCATCGTAAATTAAGAGAGGCCCTAGAAATTGAAAAAAGACCCAATAATTTGAATAGAGATGATGGTTGGAATATTAGTAGAAGTTGGGTCCCTGTCCTATCCTCCTAGTTTTTTAGGCTTCTTTTTGGGATTTATTTTGTTTGTTTGTTTATCTATGTAGGTATTGGCATCCTTTTTATAGTATTTGTTGTTGATTTATTCCTCATTACAGTTTATTTTCTCGATCCTTCATTGTCTTTATGCATTTTATCATCCTATTCGTTCTTAACTCCTTTTAGTATTTTTGTTATTTGTTTAATGGGCCTGAGCCCCATATTTTATTGCTGACCCTGTTTTATTTATTGATTATTTTTATTTGGATATATATATATATATATATATGTTTCTATTTTTATTTTTATTTATTTATTTATTTTATTATTGACCTCGTCTTATTTATTGATTATTTTTCTTTGGATATATATAATATAATATAATATAATAATATCCATTTTTAAGGTCACAGCCAAGCCAGACACCAAATTGGTGTATGAGACCCCCTTGTTTGTGGGACAAGGGACCCACCTCTGCGCAGCGATTTGACTGCTAAGTCTACGAAGGCATACATACTCTACCCCCCTCTGGTTTTGAACATGTGACCTCTTAGGAGGAAACACATGCTCTTAACCATTAGGCCCACTCAAGCTGTATATATATATGTTTCTATTTTTATTTATTTATTTATTTATTTTATTTTTATTTATTTATTTATATATATATTTCTTTTGACTTGTGTATATTTTTGTTTAATTTTATTTATTTTACCATTAGTTATTTTTAATTTATTTTATTTTATTTCCATTAATTATTTTGTTTATCAAATGATCTTGTCTCGATTAGGGTCTTCACTCGTTTTTATAATTTTTGACTCCCCTCCTTTAAAGTTTGATTTTATTTATTTTTTGTTTTTTTATTTTTTAAATTAATTGAAATATTATTTCTCAAAAACTTGTTGTTTAATATAATATTTGTTTTTTAATAAATTAATAAACTAATATCACAATTTAAATATTATTTTTCAAAAACTAGTAATATTTGGTTTTAATAAATTAATTTAAATATTATTTTTTAAAAAACTAGCCGTTACATATTAATATTTTTAATAAATTAATAAACTAATATCATTATTTAAATATTATTTTTCAAAAATTAGTTGTTTAATATAGTCGTTACCTATTAATATTTTTAATAAATTAATGAAATAATGTTATTATTTAAATATTTTTTTCAAAAACTAGCCGTTTAATATAGTCGTTACTTAATAATTTTGTTTTTAATATATTAATGAATTAATATTAAAATTTAAATATTATTGTTCAAATATAGTCGTTACTTGAAATTATGTCTCTACATTGCTCTATTTAAGCCTTTGCCATGGTCTGCCTCTTCATCTGGTCCTAGTGATGAGCCACACTTGTTGGTTCGAAACGCGTCGGCCAAAAAATTCTCTTATGTGATTTCTACCGAAAGACTTTTCTTAATTCATTATGGATCATAGAAGCTTGAATACAGAATTTTTAATATTGTTACAATGACTTATTAAAGCATGGGTTTCATGCTTGGGTCATCCTTTTATTAGTCAAAGTCCCCATTGTGGACTCCTAGGATTAATAACAAGTCATTAGAGTCATTGTATATTTTATGAGACCCTTCTTGGGCTTTCGAATGATGTAAAAAGGATTATTTTTGAGTCACAAATGAATTATGTAACCTCCACACCAAGTCGGCCTCAAGAAGATCAAGTCGACCTCAAGGAAGGCAATTCGACCTCATTGGAAGGCTATATATACTAGGCAGTTTGACTCGATATTTGAAGCTGGAAGCAGGAAGCTGGGAAAAGTGTGAAGTTGAAGGAAAGGGCTAAAAGGAGTGCAAGTTTGGTCAAGGAGGAAGGGAAGAAGAAAATCGAAGTCCTAGTGTCTCTCTCTCTCTCTCTCTCTCTCTCTCTCGCTCTCTCTCTCTCATGTGGGTTGGTTTAGGAGATCGAAAGTTTCCTTGTCAATGTCGAAGTCGTTGCTGATGTCGGAAGCTGCCAAGTCAAAGGGAAAAAGAAAATCGAAGTCTTGGTGTCTCTCTCTCTCTCTCTCACGCGTGTGGGCTGGTTTAGGAGATCGAAAGTTTCCTTGTCAATGTCGAAGTTGTTGCTGATGCCGAAAGATGCCAAGTCAAAGTTGTTGCTGATGCCGGAAGCTGCCAAGTCGAAGCTGTTGCTGATGCCGGAAGCTGCCAAGTCGAAGTTGTTGTTGATGCTGGAAGCTGCCAAGTCGAAGCTGCTGTGGATACTGGAAGATGCCAAGTCGAAGTTGTTGTGAATGCTGGAAGATGCCAAGTTGAAGTTGCTAGGGTCGAAGTGTTGTTGCTACTAGGTCGAAGGTTGGACCAAAGAAGGAGAGGTTGGCTTGGTGTGGAGGAGGTCTTTGTCTAGGTTGAAGAGTCTCGAGGAAAACTATTGAAGGAAGAGACTTTGACTGGGTTTTGCCCTGGCAGAGTGCCTACATCTTGTGTCTTATGTTTTTGTGTTCTTCATGCACACATAATTTGGTAATTGCTTGATGAAAGATAATATAACAAATAAGTAAAAGAAGCCAACATAATTCACAAGTAATTATCAAGAAAGAGAAATCTAACCCTAATCCTACTAGCATTGATTTCTCGACAGAAACATCATCCGATGCTTACCGCAATGGACCCTGCCCAAATCTCCGCGCAACTCTGGGACTACAGTTCAATATCGCCCTACGTCTCTCCTAGAGGTATAGCTGCATACATGTCAAATTGATCCTAGCTACATACATGTCAAATTGACCCTCCAACAGGGAGGATACCTTGTCTATATCTGCAATGTTGTCACCTGATCCTGCTTCTCCTTCTTGTCCTTCTTCATGTGAGGACACTGAGTACTGTAGTGGCCAAACTCGCCAAGTTGAAGCACTTGATCTTGGATAGATCCTTTTTCTTCTTCTTCTCTCCTACGAGCCTTGTCCTTCACTGGGACCTTTTGCTTTCCCTTTTGATGCAAGGGCCACATTGTCTTCCTCCTTCACACCCTTTGATTGCTTGCTGCTACTGCCGCTAATGGAGTTCTTTACTAGAGCTCGCCTCATCTCCTCCTGTGAGAGATCAACCCACATCTGGTCCCACCCAGGCAACATATCTCATCCCAAAATACCTTGGACAAAATTCTCCCAATCCTCGGTGACGTTGTTGATTGCTAACCTCACCATCTCTATAGGTGGAGGAGTCTCTCCTACAGCTGCAAGCTCATCCCTGATATCCTGAAGTCTGGTGAGAAAGGGATCAATGCCTTCACCCTTCTTCATCCTGGCGTTCCTCAACTTTTCTTTCAAGAACATCTTCCGCTGCTCGGAAGGATTTTGATATAGCCCTGAGAGAGCATCCCACATCTCTTTGGTTGTGTTCTTGGCAGATATATGTGAGACTATATGGTCCCGGACTCCATCCAGGATCATCCGCTTTGCCTTGGCCATCTCTTTCTTAAAATTCTTCAGTTGATCAACATCGGTAGGTTCTACCACAACGTTGTCTGCATAGGTCTTCAGACCATGCTCATCTAGCTAAAAAGACATTTTGACCTTCCAGATGATATAGTTGGAGCCTCCCTTGAACCTGTCCTAATCTCTAAGCACAACTGTGGCCATCCCTACAAAAACTCGAACTAAGATGGAAATCTCCCTTTTTCACCTGCTTAGTTGCTAGCTCTGATATTCGCACTCCTTCCTGGCGTAAGAAAATTTGCTTGTTGCTACTACCTGCTACAACTAGATATTTGGTTTCTGAAGCTAGAAACCCTCTAAGAGAAATTCCCTCTGTGTGTGCACTTTCTCTTCCGCCAAGCGTTGATTCTACTACTGCAAACTGCTGCAAAACCCTTTTGCGCCCAACCAAGAAATCTGCTCTGCGAAAATCCTTGGTTGCTCACCTACTGCCTGCTAGAATCGCTTCCTCAGACAAAAAAAATCTCTTGCCACTTGCAATTGGAAAATCAAACCCCTATCGAGCAATTCGCATTTCCTGCTAGGCTCTGCGTAACCTCTGAAATTTTCAGCCTATTGGTCCCTTAAATAGAGAAATTTTCCTCTTCCGACTTTGAGCCTTCTGTCTATCAAATATGCTCTAATACCATGTGAAAATTCCTTGAAATGCAATAACTGGAATTTATTCTCCTAACTGATTAGCAGTTTATTAATTTTCTGATTAATATTGAATAAATCGAACTACAATTGTTCACAAATAAATTCTACGAAAGCTAAACAAAATGTTGGAACTAAGAAAATAAGGCACACACACAATAAAAATGGCAATAATTTTTGGACAATTGTCCCCGGAAAAACCCAATGTGGGAAAATCAGTGCAGTAGTTGAGGGCTTTATTATTATGCAACAGTGAATTTTGAGTACAATAAATTTGGAAGCCCAACTAGCTATCCAATTTAAGAGAAATTCTAGCAAAATCACCTAAGGGAATTTACCCTCGTCTCCAAGCAATCCCGACTCAAACTGACAAATGTAAAGTAAGTCGTCCAAACCCTCTGCACAGGCTCTGCATCACCTCTGTGTAGCCTACCACATGCTTAGCCCGAAGCTTATGCTAATCAAGTCGTGCTGCCTACTGTTGACTAGGGAAGTGTCTCTCTTACCTACTGGAAAATCTTCCCGGCCTCTGGAAACTAAAACGACTTCCTCTCCAGCTAAATCGAACTGCCTTCTTGAGGCACTGCACAGTCCCTACGTAGCCTCTTGGAGAAATAATTCGGCCTCCTCTCTTGCTTCTCCGCAACTAGAAAGTCTTCCTCTAGATCACTGTCTCTACCCCTCTCTAGCCCTGCGTCCTCTCTCTGGCTCGAACTCTATTGTTGGCTAGCTCGAACTGCCCAAGGAACTTGCATTGTTGGCTCTCACTCACTGTGATGTGTGTTTCTCCATCTACCCATCAACATCTTCTTATAATCTCTAGTTGGGACTCCAACAGCCAAGATTAAAACTTAATCAATGGCTGAGATCATCTCCAAGTTGATTCGTGTGAGTTTCTAGAGAATTCTCACATTTCACCATTAATTACTATTAATTAACTAGTTTTCCTAAGTTATACTTAGGAAAAATTTAAATGATGGTCAATTAATTTAATTAAGCTATCTCTAGGTGGAATTTCCATAAACGATTTCTGGGTTTTGGAGAACTCTTGTGTTTTAGCCTCTCCACAAAATCTCGAGACTAGAACACCATCCGATGCTACAAAATCTAGCAAATTTAAGATACAACATTGGGCAAAATCAGGCATGCAATACGTCAAAGTGGTTAGCACGAAGAGACGAAGAATAGTCAAGTGTTGGATTTTGGAGAGCCGTCAAGGCATTACAATGGCAACACATGGCATGATGACCTAGCATATAGGGTGATGATGTGGCAACGCCTTTGATGATGTAGAAAATAAAACATACCCAGTACAGATCAGGACATGCAAAACAAAACCCAAGTTTCAGAATTGCCAAGTCACCTCAAAAATTGGAGATACAACAATGATGTGGCCAAGTGATTTACTCAAAGAAAGTCAAGTCAAACTAGCCCATTGGAGTCAAACCAGCCATTAGAGTCAAGGATGGATAGTGAAGTTAAATCGTAGACCAAAGAAACAGTCATTATAACAAATTATCTCACCAAGGACCAAGTCTAGCCAACATGAGGAATTTGCACCACTTTGTAGAGCAAATCAAGTTGGGTAAAGGACCAAGGAAGGAAGATGTTGGGGATCTAATGCAACCATTTTTTACTTTGACCACCAAGAATCACTTGGATGGGGAATTCATGAGCCTAATTGTGGAAATTAAGGCAATTCAACCCCTTGAGGGAAATATTAAATTATTTTTGTAATATTTCAAGAATTAAAAAATATTAAGTATCCAACATGTGGAGGACTAGCAATATTTTTTTCAAGGTGAGTCCTAGTAGCCGTTAGAAATTTTTCTATAAAGGCTAGGCTCTCCTCATTTGTAAGGTTGTTGTTGTCAATTGAGACAAGTGTTATCATAATAAAGAGCTCATATTTTGCAAACCCTGTGTAATTTATTTTGTACATTGGTGGAGTGGCTTTTGTTTTTACTTTTTTTCTTGATATATGATTCATGCATAATAATTCTAACTTGTTTTGGTGATTAATAAAACTATTCCAAGACTAACAATTTTTGCCATTGAGGGGCTACCTAGTCACGTGGAGAAAATCAATTAGGGGGCAACCCCACTTGAGTTTCTTGGTTTTGCAGGTAGGTCAATCCAAGCACTTGAACCGTCTTGTTGAGGGAGCTCCATTTTGTCTTCAAGATTTCATATTCTACCACACACAAATTGGAGGTTGGAGACACCACTTCAAGGAGAGGTTGCTCCTAGGAAAGTTCGAAAGTCACCAAGAAGGGTTAAGAAACAATGAGGGCGACTTCCATTTCAGACCAAACTCACTCCCTTGGAAAAGGCTATCTATATCGACTTAGAAGAGTATTGACTTCACACTCCAACAAAAGGTGAGATCCAAAAGGGCACATGTATATCACAACAACTATCTCTTCTCAAAAAATACAAAATTTATTTTATTTTCTGCAGTTAGAGCAGGATATTAGCTTGCTAGTTTTCTTGTTTTATTCTCTTAGTGAGATAAAATATTGTGGATAATTGACTTAACTAATAGATCTTACCAAAATAGGATACAAGTTCCATTGCATGTTATTTTTGCACTTGTATCCAGCAACTGGCGTTGTTGATCTGAAGATCACGTTGTTGTACTAGAGGAATCTGCACAATTTACAGCAAGTTCTACGTCTCTTCAAGTAAGTACTTTCACTCTAAAACTTTTCCATTTGCTCTAAATTGTTTAAGAAATGTTACTTTAATTATTTAGAGTAATTCTTTTTAATTTCTAGCAATAAAAAATTGCACATTTTAAATCTAGAAATTTTTGGGTCCCTAAACACATAATTCTTTCACCCAACTTGCTGGAAATTGAATTTTCAGTCAAATTTGGCTAGAGCCCCAAAGATTCGATGTTAACCCTCTAACCTTTCCACCCCATGGACTAACCCTCTAGGAATGTTTTGACACTTGTAGGGTGGTCTTAACAGTTAAACATGTAATATCCCCTACTAAATTATCCTGACCAAACTTGCAAAACCTTTGACTCCTATCTTCCAAACATTTTGTCAAACACTTTGCATTTAAACCTTTCTTTAAACCCTTTAGATGTAACCAAATAAGAAGCCTTTATCTCGTAGATATTTTCACAAACATTTTGCATGTAATCAAATAGGAAATATTTCTAACACATCGATCACACAGCAAATGTACCACAATCAAGATTACAACAGTAAATACAATAGCAAATATATCCTGATCTATTTTATTAATCTGGCTTCTATTATAAGTTGGGGTAACCTTTTTTAGGAACAAGAATCAATGTTGGGAATCACATGAACACCCTTGACTATGGCACAATTTGATAGGAGAAAGAGAATAATAATAGTGTTGGAATATCCCCTCCTAACTGTTGAAAGAGATCATGCTGGATAGACTGGTTATAGTAGATCGATCCTCCTTTTTATGCCACAAACCAACAAAAAGTGCCTCGCTTTGATGAGAGAAATAGTGTTGGGAATGAGCAGCAAGATCTGGAGTAAAGAGGCCCCCCCAAAATGCTGATAATGCAACTTGTAAATGACAATGCAGCCTCCACACTCCATGAACTCAGGTTGTGCCCACAACTTGGCCAAAACAAGTGAATAAACCCTCGAATGGTTGAGTATAACTGCTACGCCCTCCTCAAATAATTCCACGGTCTGGCAATGAGATGGATCTTCAACAATATGTACCTATGAAAGATCTAAGTGATCTTTCCTCCTGATCAACTAGGGTGGATTTGTTTCACCACTGAAACCAACCCAAATCGAATCTCCTGTATGCCCAATGTGAGAAACCAGAATGATCTCTCCAACTTATTGGCTAGGGTTGAATCTTTCACAACCGAAACCAGAATGCCCTTAGGGTTTCGTCCAAGGGTTTGAAGCCAACAACTTTCCAAAGAACAATAAGATAATCAAGCATGCCCAAAGAGTGAGCTCAATCTCTCTTTCATCATCAGAATACCATGGGTCTCTCTTTTATAACCTTTTTTTTTTCTTTGACCCTTTCTTTTACCTTTTTACCTTTTCCCACTCAATTAAATAATATAAAGTGACTTTATAAAGTTTTCCTTGTTTTTTCTCCCATAGTCACTTAATAACACCTTTTTAATTTAATTATTCAATGTCACTTTTACTTGCTTTTTCACCCAAATGACATTTAAACAATTAAATTAATTGATCCCCTTTTTACTGATTATAGCCTATGGGAATCAAATAGGCTACTGAGTCATTCTTCAGAAGTGATCATTCGGAAAGGGACATTACAAACCAGATTGTTGTTCCTGCATTTTCACAGACTTTACAGTCTGTCACACAGGATAGCAAGTTGTTTTAACTTTTAAGCCATATGTCCTTATCCAGTCACTCAAACTGAAAGATAACATGATTTCGTCAGGGATTTTTCAATGCAGACAAAAATCCGTAGGTTGCATGCTACATGTTTAGCGAATTTTAGTTATTGATATTCGTTGTTTAGATTTTTTCTACTACAGTGACATTTTTACAGCTAGACAACAGGTATAAAGTAAACACCACTTCAAAATTCAAATGACTCCATAAACAAGGCATTGGTTGTGTACCTGAGTTATTGAGAGTAATTTAAGGTTTCCTCCCTTGGTTGTTTACAGAGTGTTGGGCCTAAATAGCGGAGGCTTGGGTCAAGGTGGAAGCGGGGTCCCTGCCCTGTGTGTGCCCATCTAGCAGGTTGTTGGGACCTTAGCAACACTGCTAATTTGATCAGTAACACCCCCCCTTTGGTGTTAGATGTGATCCCAATCTCTAATCTTTTTAATATTTTCGTCCTATTGTACATTTTTTCTAAAAGAACAAAAATTGAGAATGT